>CM062818.1:385071272-385632931 GCA_031772625.1 Pinus tabuliformis
TAATGTTGTTTAGTCCTCAAATCCCAAAGGAAATCAACAATTCAATCGGAAGAAGAAGGAACGTGGGAATGAAAAAGATAAGGGAGGGAAGGGAAATGTTAATAAACCTAGTGATGACATTGGTAGGGAAAAAAAGAATCTAAAAATAAGGTTAAGTTCCCATGGAAATTATGCAGCATGGATCACCTTACCCATATTTTCCCTAAGATTCAGGGCGCTTAGTGCTTGTTAGCTCAACAAGGTTCTTCTAGTTCCCAGGTTGTGCTTACCAACCCTTTTCTCCAAGGGAAGAAATTACTTACTGGCGTGAATGCTAGTGCTAGAACCCCTTGTTACACTAAAAAATGTCACCATGGCTATTTACAGTTAGTATGGCTCTATCAACAGTCATGCTATCCTCCTGGGCAAGTCTTATGCCTCTGCTCTCCATGTCAAACTCCAAAAAGAGAGAAAGTCTTAGTAAATGTGTTTATCTCTGGGTACGCAGATTCTCTCGGCCTTACCTGCGTATACGCACCTAATGTTCACAAAAACTGCGTACTTGTACGCTCTGTATGTAAAGGGGCAGGTGCGTACCCCTGTAAAGGTCAAAAGGCGCGAGTTTCATCTTTAAAAAGTTACTTGTGGTCATTTCTAGAGCATTCTAGAAGGTTGTTCAACGTGTATTGATCGCCTCCTGATGGTTCATGTACCCCTATGAAAGAGGAATTTATCCCATCAAGAGAGGAGCTATCCCATCCAAAGAGGGGATTATCCCATTGATGGTGGACCTAATTAACTTCCTCTTGAGCACTATAAATACAGGCATTGGGCCAGAAGGAGGGGGGGTTGAAAGCTAAACATTTCTAAGGGTAGATGCTGCTGGAATTAGGACTCCCATTTAGAAGCTTGTGAGGAGAGATTCCCATCCTTTCTTGTTTCATTTGGAAGTGGGTGAGCTTTGTCAAAGTAAAGGAGAACTCTTGATGGACCCTGGGAGGGACTTGCACAACACCAAGGCTCAGGTTGTAATTGTTCCTTTTGTTTCCTATTAATGCAAATGAGTCCATTCTTCTCAATAACTTGTTATTTATGAGTTGTTTCATGTACTCCTTGGTCTATATGTTAAATATGTTTTATTTTATGAGATTATCAAATGCTATTTAATCGTTTGATTGTTAGTGAATGCAGGTTTCGAAGTGAAGGAGGAGCTCATCCGGATCGGCGAGGCTAGACTACTACAACAGCGTTGGACTACAGGTAGGATCTAAACACTTGATTTCTCGTATGGTAAATGCATGTTTAGAGAAGGATTGCTCTCGTTTGTCTTGTTTGTCACTAGAGAGTCTTAGGCTCCTAGGGAGGTTGGTTGTGTCCGCACTATCGACTCTTTCCGCCTGACAAAATGGCGACTCCGCTGGGGACTCCATTGATGTGAAAGTTTTTTCCTTTGTATGCAACTTTGATCTGAGAAAAGTCATTTATTTTCTGGTTTTTGGCTGTGTGACTTTGTATTTGGGTGGGCTAGCTTAAGGATAAATTAGATTTAGTTTTTCTTAGTTTTTCCAGTAGTACGCACCCTCTGAGTATTGCACAGTGCGTACCTGTACGCACTGTTGCTGTGTGCACAGAGCGGGCCCGCACCTGTCTTAACAGGTTGCCTGCGTACCCTGCTAAAAATTAAAAAATTTCCATTTTTTACATTTTTCCTCTTAGATTTTGCTTTTTCTTAGTTTTTAGTGCCCAGATCCATTAGTCTCCTGTCAAAGATCTTCACCTGAACTTGTTTCGATAGCATTGAGTGTTTTAGTGGATTTCATATAAGTTTAAGCCCTAGGGTTTGATTTTTGAGTAGGTCCTGTAGTGACTTTGGCGGTAGAAGTTGTCAAGCCTTAGATCTCTCTGGTTTTGTCAGCCTTCTTAGGAGTCGGACCTGTCATAAAGTCTACCTGTGAGAGCAACTTACCTTTGAGTTGTCTCTTTGGCGAATTTCGAAGTGCTTGTTGATTGAGTATTGAATTCCATTTTACAAAAAGAACAAAAAGATTTGAGTTTTGTTTTGACTGGTTTTTTGATTCTGCATTAGCTGGTCCTTGGCTTGATTGTGGTCAAGTAAAACAACCTAGAATCATCCTTGTAGGCTTTTGCCTCGTTAGGTTTGCTTTAGAGTAAATTTCCTTTTGATTTGCTTGTGAGTCAATTTTTCATAGATTTTATAGATTTTGAGATTGATTTTCGTTAAAATAGATTTATATGCTTTATTAAATAAAAAAAATACAAAAACATCTCCTTTGAAAAGTTTTGTTTTGAAAGAGAAAGGATTTTTCGTGCACGTAATGAGTGGTCATGTTTGTATGCTTGGAAAGATAAAGAGTTTTATTTCTTTGATTTTCGTTGCCAAGAGAGTTGTTTTTATATGAATTTGCATTCTCTAAACTTTCTTAGCTAAGAATTTCATTGAAAAAGAAAAGTAGCGTAAATCATCTTAGGTGCATCTTTGTAGTGGTTGCGAGTCGAGTCTACACACCATTGGTTTCATTTCCGCTACCTTTTGTCTTTAAGAAAAACCATAAAATTAACGCTTAAAGTAAAATCAACTTAGTAACTTTTATTTACTAGGGCTCTGAAACACCAATTTAGATCAGGCTAGTGTCTTGGAGTAGGAGAGTAATTAACTCTCCAAGACAACAAAACCAAACAAGTAGCTTATCTTGTGATAGAATAAATCCAATTGTCTCATTTGTACTCTGGGAAAGCTCCTCTTAAAGGAGAAGCACGAGCTCGTGTCCAAACCAGTGAGGGGATCAATCCTCCCTCATTGGGAACGACGCCAGACACGCACGTATTACAAACGGTAAACCTCGGATTAACCATTGTCGAGGAGCCAGGGGTCACTTATCGGTAAACCTTGGATTATTGTCAAGGAACCGGTAAGGGGATTGAGCTTGATACTCTGCCCTTGCGTGCTGTCGGAGTGTAGACTCTTCCCCCAGGTGCATTTGTTGCGGTTGGTAACCTTAGTGACCATTATCTTTAGGATTCTACCGAGGTGACGGTGGAGGGAAGATCCCACTGTACCTGGAGCAGACGTTGGCTAGACTCACTTGGATTTTCCGGGGGGTTCGCTTCACTCGAGACGGTTAAAGTGGAGGAACTTGTGCCGGTCTATTCATTAAGCAGGTTGCCGGGGTAACTGTTCCACCCGCCACTTCTGTACTGAATCCAGCGATGTTGGGTTTCATCTCCAACTAGCGTTTTCGGTCTGGAAGGCTACTGTTTGTGTTTGGTTTGACGCCCTAGATTCTTTAGGCGTATGATTCAAATTTGCTTGGTTCTTTAGAGACTTTAGGTGGTTTGATTTGAGATTTTACTTTGTTTTCGTGTATAGTAGTTAAAAGTTTTTAGCTATGGCGGAATTACCGAGACAGTCCCGTAGACTTCGGGGCAAGTCACCTGAGATTGTTACCGGAACTGATTTGTTGAGGAAACTCCGTAGATCGCGGGGTGGACCTCCTGAAGACGTCCCGGGTCAGTACGAAGGATTGAAGGTCCTTGTAACTCCTCCTACTGACAGTAGAGTAGGTTCGCCTGAAGAAGGAGAGTCTTCCTTGGTAGGCCATCCAGATTACCAAAGTCTAGAGACAGGTTATAATCCCGAAGCTGTTACAGTTTCCGAGCTTGCTGGTAGCTTTTCATCTACTAGTGATTTAGGTGAGGAACCTGAAATATCTGAGCCTGTTACTCCAACTTCTAGTATTCCAGATTCACCAAGAGTAGAACGAGTTATCACCGAAAATCTTCCTACTGGTTTGATTGCTATTGAAGAACTTGCTCCAGAGGAAGAAATAGTCATCTCTAACCTTGAAGATCGACCTACTATTGATCTAAGGGAGCGTGAATCTATCTTTTATAGTCCTCCTAGAAGTACTACTTGGTACCTTTCGTTAACCAATTATTTAGACAACTCAGGGGTAGGTTTTTCTCCACCTCGTACTCCTTTTCCACCTGGAGGTATTTATACTCCTGTAAATATGTCTGGTCAGTCATCCGTGTTCACTCAATCTCCTGAATCTTTCTTACACGGCGGACCTTCTGTTCCCACCGGGTATCAGTCACTTTCTGGTACCTTTGCGGGGGCATCTCCTCAACCCATTAATCATGGGCTATTAGTTGGAAACAATGGTAATAAACCATTGGGTGTAGGGGACATTTACATGATGTCAGGTTCAGTTCCCATTTCTCAACCTCAAGGTGGTCAATTACCGCCTGGGGGGCAGCCTCAATTAACGCCTGGGGGGCAACCTCAAGGTACACAAATTGTGTCTGGGGGGAAGCCTCAAGGTCAGTATGTACCTATGGTACAATACATGCCTCAAGGTCAACCCCAGCCTCAATATGTACCCCAGGGTCAAACTCAGTATCAATATTTACCTCAAGGGTATCAACCTCAAGGTCAAGGTCAACCCCAGTATCAGTATTTACCCCAAGGTTATCAACCTCAAGGTCAATACTCGAGTCAAGGTTATCAACCACCTCAAAGTCAGTCATATGTTCAAGGTATGGGAACTGTACCTTTCAGTTATCAATCATATCCTCAATCCGGTTATGGATCCCAGTATCCTCAACCTGTTACGGGTCAATACCCTGGAATGATAGTGTGGGATCCATCACAAGGTCAACAGGTGTTGCAGCCAAGTATACAATTGTTACCTCAAACCGGACAACCCGTAGTTTCTGGTTCACCCCAGCAACCGCAACCTGTCCAGTCAAATGTTCAAACTTCTGTAACTTCGGTAGTTACTCAGCTGCCAATTGCACCTAGTACTCCATCTCAAACGGCTGCTGCAACTACCGCAACATCTGCCGCGCTTACTTCTAGAGTATCGACAGCTCCTGTTTCTACTGTCTCTGTAACTACTCCTCAGACATCTTTACCCTTATCTGGATCTACGATTCAAACTACGGTTCAGATGCCTGTAGGTCAGCCTGGTATAAGTACGGTTGTCACTACTCAACCACAATTTGTTCATCAACCGTACCAGGGACAGTACCAATATGGGCAAGCTGTCCAGCAGCTGGTTTACCAGTATCAACCGTATCCTGGGTACACTTATCAACAACCTCAACAACCCCAGTACGGTCCGGTTAATCCTGGTTTTCCAGGAGGATATAATATCCCTAATGCGATTCCTGTTCCTAGTTATCCTGGATATCCTCCTCCTGGGACTGGTCTTGTGACCCAGAGTTTTAGAGATCCTAACCGGCAATTACCGTTTATCGCAACTTTGGATTTACCAGACTTGACGCGCCTAACGAACGATCCAATTCAATATCTTCCGTTCTGGCCGCCAATGCCAAATAAGTTGCCCAGTGATATACCCAAGTTCGAAGGTAAGTCTGGAGAAGATCCGTCCAATCACGTGATGACTTAACACCTCTGGTGTGCTTCAAATTCTATCTCGGATGATTCGATCCGCTTACGTCTTTTCCAGCGTACACTCATTGGTCTCGCTTCCAAATGGTACATTGAGTTACCACGGGCCTCTTTTTACAATTTTAGCCAGTTAGCTACCTCGTTCTTAACTCACTTTCAGTTGCCGGTCAGATACAATAACGGCACGGAGTTATTAACTTCACTAAAACAATCGACGTCCACGTATATTTCTGATCACATTCATGAGTGGAGATGTCGAAGAAGGTTAGTGAAAGTTTTTATTCCGGACCAAATATTAGCTGAATGGTTTGTTAAATCATTATTACCGAAGATTACTGAAGATGTAGCTAAGGCCGGAGTAGTTACTGAGGAGCAAGTCATTGCTCAGGCGCAGTACCTTGACTCAGTTTATACTCAGTCGGGTACGTTACACGAGAAGATCCCAGATCTTCCAAAATCGAATCAAATCGATGCTGCTCCTTCGGGATCTCATGCCGCTGATGGTATGATTGGTACGGTGAACACAAAGAGCAAAAAGAAATCTTCCAAGAATTCTACTACTCCTATAATCACCTTGCCTGATTCCCCGACAGGAGAGTCTTCTCCTAAACTTTCCGCCGATATTCACGCTATAGAGTCATCTACGGCCAAATCAAAAAACAGTGGAAAGAAGAAAGGAAAGAAGAAGGCTAAAGCAGACAAGGCTCCGAAGGAGAAAACAGAAAAGTCGGAAACCAATGACGAAAAGCGCAAACCTCGATATCCTTGTCTTATTTGTGAAGAGGATCATTTTACAAGAGATTGCCCTCATCGGGCCGAGGTTGTGAAAATAGTCAAAGGTTCTCCCACTCCTGCTGTGTTGAAAGATCCATTTCCAAAGCAGGAGAGTAAGATGATAGGTTCTTCCTCGACTGTCAGTGAAGAACCCATTTTGATGATGTCTCATGTGAGGATTGCGACTCGGTCGCAAGATTATGGTATTAAGAATCCTGTTGATGGTAAGGAAGCAGAATCTTCTCATTCTAATCCATCAACCTCAGCTCCTGGTTCCGATCCACTACAGATCGAAAAACCTAACCCGGACTTAGTAATCAAACCGCCCGCCAAGGGTGTTCTTCGAAGGTCTGCTTTCAATCCACATGCGAGAGCGGCCCAGAATTACAACATTGTTGAGGACTTAGCTGTTTCACCCTCAGCAATGTCGGCTTTAGAAGTGCTGCAATCATGCCCAGCACAACGAAAATTACTTTTGTCGGCTATCGGAGCTGTTGATGTTCAGGACCCGAATCTGATAATCTTC
Organism: Pinus tabuliformis; assembly: GCA_031772625.1. Lineage (NCBI taxonomy): Eukaryota > Viridiplantae > Streptophyta > Pinopsida > Pinales > Pinaceae > Pinus > Pinus tabuliformis. The sequence goes on from CM062818.1 coordinate 385,077,986, forward strand.
GATCTAGAAAATAGTACACCGCGCCTACCCCATCAAATGGCTTTCCAGATTCCAGTGATAGTCAAAAACAGGCCTATTCATCGGACTGTAATTGATGAGGGAGCTTCCACGTGTATTATGTCGATTCAGTGTTGGAGATCGCTTGGTTCTCCTTCGCTGAACCAATCCCCGACCATGCTTAAGGCCTTTGATGGCCGTGGGTTCCGTCCGTTTGGTATTCTACAGGAATTGCCTATAGGGGTAGAAGGTAAAACCGTTAGTCTGGATGTGGAGGTGGTTGATGCCCCTCTAGACTACAACCTTCTTTTGGGTCGAAGTTGGTCATATGCTATGACAGCGGTTGTTTCATCGGTCTTCAGAGTAATAAAGTTTCCTCATAACGGCAAGATCGTGACAATTGATCAGCTGACATACTTTTCATCCGACCCAGCCTCTTCAGAGAGTATCCAGCATGTCGGTAAGACGACAATCCCTTATAGGGACGTTGGCGTAGGTTTAGTTAAAGATTCTGGTTTACTGGGAACTTTTCCTTTCCCTCCAATCAACGCAGACCCTTCATTTGCATCAATTCATATGATTACATCAGACACCATTCCTTACGACGATCCTTGGATTGTCCCATCTGAATCTGAGATAGACTCATTCGGTGATGCTATGCCTTTGAGTCCATATGAAATTGCTTATGAAGCCGTCGTGTCTTTTACCGACTCGCGTTCAACCCAAATCGACCAAATGAATGTGGTCAGTGAGGAATCACTTTTCACATCAACCTCAGAACGGATAGCGTTTCCCGAAGTCGTGTCATCTGACGAGCGACTTCGCGAAATCCTAAGTGTAGACGATCTACCATGGGAAGATCTCCATCATAGATCTTCGTTTTTACCTGAGGATGATGCTTTTGAAAATGATTTTTCATCTATTTTTACCGCTGAATATGTCAAAGACGCTCAGAATCCAACGAAACATTCTGATTCAGAGTTGAATTTAGGGAATATTTCTCACACTATTCCCATTGACATTTTAGTGAAACTCGGAATTGAAGAAAACATTCATATAGGTGCCTCATGTACAGAAGATGAAATTTAAACTTACAAGGCCCTATTCCAAGAATTCCGCGATGTGTTCGCCTGGTCTTACGAGGAAATGCCAGGAATCGATCCTGCCATTATTGTTCATGAAATAAAGACCTACCCGGACGCTAAACCCGTCCGGCAACGGTTGCGTCAGATTCACCCTAGAAAAGCGGCTGCGATTAAAGCAGAAGTCGAAAAGTTGTTGAAAGCAGGTTTCATTTATCCAATCCCGTTAACGGATTGGGTATCGAATATTGTTCCGGTTAACAAGAAACAAGAAACAATAAGAATATGTATCGACTATAGGGATATAAATCGAGCTTGTGCAAAATACAACTATCCTACGCCTTATATCGATCAAATCATTGATGATTGCGCCGGAAGTGAAATGTTTTCCTTTATGGATGGTTTTTCGGGCTATAATCAAATCAATATTCTACCTGCCGATCAACCAAAAATGACATTCATTTGTCCATGGGGGACATTTGCTTACTGCAAATTACCTTTTGGGCTTAAGAATGCCGGAGCCACTTTTCAACGGGCAATGTCTTATGCATTTCATGACATCAAGCACATTGTGCAACCGTACCTCGATGATTTGCCTGCTCATTCTTTACATCGAGCTGATCACCTTGTCCACTTACGAGCAATCTTTATGAGGTGTAGGCATTATCGTATTCGGTTGAATCCGCACAAGTGTGTATTCTGTACAGAAGCGGGTCGATTGCTGGGATTTGTTGTTTCAAAAGCCGGCATTCGTGTCGATCCCTCGAAGGTCGAAGCTATCATCAAATTGCCTCCTCCTTCGAGTTTGCGCCAACTCCAAAGTTTGCAAGGGAAAGAAAACTTTTTACGTCGATTCATTCCAAACTACGCTGAGGTCACTAAGGGTTTTACACGGTTGTTGAAACAGAACGCTCAATTCTTTTGGGACGAGATTGCCCAACAATCTTTTGATGCACTTAAGCACGCGTTGACCCATGCACCATTGTTGCATCCTCCCAACTACAACCAGGACTACTTCTTATACCTCGCAGCTTCGCATTCCACTATTGGAATGGTGTTAGTCCAAGAAGATGAATTCGGAACGGAACATGTGATATATTATCTTAGTAGGACGTTAAACCCCACTGAGCTAAAATATTCGCATGTGGAGAAATTGGCCCTGGCAGCCGTTCAAGCTGTCCAGCGTTTTCGTCACTACATTCTTCTCCGTAAAACTACAGTTATTTCGGATTGCAACCCTATGATTTACATTTTAACTAAACAACTGCTAGGGGGCAAGTACTCTAAATGGATCGTTATCCTGCAAGAGTTCGACTTGGAATTCGAAAAGTCCAAGTCTAAGAAATCCTTAGTTTTTGCGGAATTGATGTGTGATTTCCCGCATGCTGACACAGAAACTGTGGCAGAGGAGTCCATTGCGGACGAATCTTTGTTTCTTATCAGTACTTTAGATCCATGGTATGGGGATATAATCATCTATCTCCAAACCCAAACCTTTCGGCCTGAAGCTTCAAAGTCGGAACGTCGAAAAATTCGGTTTCAATCCCAGCAATACAGAATTATTGGAGATACACTTTATCGTCGGGGGGCAGACTTAGTTTTTCGACGTTGTTTAACTCACGAAGAGGCTGAGAGGGTTTTGAATGATTGTCACTCTGGAGCGTGTGGCGGTCATATGTCTGGGTATGCCACAGCTCAGAAGGTGTTGCGTGCTGGCTATTTCTGGCCGCCCATGTTTAAAGATTGTATCATTGCGGTCCGAAAATTCCACAACTGTCAAGTGTTTGATCGCAAGATACGCGCACCACCTGCTCCTCTCCATCCTATAATTGTCGTTGGTCCTTTCGCCAAATGGGGTATCGATTTTATTACTTGTAACCCTCACTCGGCCGGGGGGCATGCGTATATCATCCTCGCGGTTGATTATTTTACTAAATGGGCCGAGGCGATGCCTACATTCGACGCAAGCGGCAAAACAGCTGCAGTTTTCGTATTCAATCACATTATAACTAGGTTTGGTGTCCCGCAAGCAATCATCACTGACCATGGGAGCCATTTTCGAAACATCATGATGACTAAGCTTATAAGCCAGCTTGGTTTGCGCCACGATAGCTCTACTCCTTATTATCTGCAAGCCAACGGTTTGGTTGAGTCTATCAACAAAGTTCTGGTTATCAAGATCCGACGAATCATTGGTATTCATCGGTCGAATTGGCACAACATGTTATTTTCAGTGCTATGGGCATACCGAACTTCAGTGAAAACTTCAACAGGGTTCACTCCTTTCCAGCTAGTTTATGGCTTGGAAGTTGTGTTACCCATTGAATGCGAAATCCCATCACTTCAAATGGCTGTCGAATTACTCCCAGCTACTTCCGAAGAGGAGAAACGTTTATTATACTTAGCTCAATTAGATGAGACTCGACGTGACGCTGCATTGGCAATCGAGACTCACGCGAAGCGAATGAAAGCTCAGTATGATAGAAATGTGACCCCTCGAAGTTTTTCGGAGGGATACCTAGTTCTATTATATGATCAAGCTAACGATAAGCTAGGTGCTGGAAAATTCGTTCCTATGTGGCATGGACCCTACATTGTAAAGCGAAAGCTAGCAAAAGGGGCCTATGAGCTAGTAGATTTTGATGGGGACTCTTTGGGTAAACCCAGAAATGGGCTTTACCTAAAGAGGTATTATGCTTAAATGATGGGTATGGAGAATTTTTAGTTAGGTTAGGTTTTCTTTCTAGCTAGTATGTTTGTTAGTTTAGATAGTGTGCTTAGCTTAGAAAGTGTGTTTTTCGTCGTTATTCTGGCTTATCTTGGTTTTACTCTTGATATTGCAGATGTCGACGCCTCTCCAAACGTACATTGGATTTGCCGATGGTGCTTGTCGTAGTACACGGAATATCTCTTCCGCAGCTTGGGTTATCTATTCGCCCTCTGACGAGTTAGTTTCTATGCATGGGGTGAGCCTCGGTCAAACAACGAACAACATTGCAGAATACAGTGCAGTGGTTGAATTATTGTCTGAATCTATTTCATTTGGAATTCGACGTTTGATAGTGAGGTTATATTCTGAACTCGTTGTATTACAGCTTAATAGAGTATATGCCATTAGAAATCCTGTGTTATTAAGGTTGTTTTTGAGAGTGCGTCTCTTGGAACGTGAATTTGATTACATTGAATATCAGCATATTCCAAGGTCTTTAAATACATTAGCAGATGCAATTGCTTCTCGAATGTTGGACAGACATTTGCGATAATCATGCAAGTAAATTTAAAAACATTTCATCACATATGTTAAAACAAGATAAGCCGGTAATAATGATATATATATATAGATAGGAGTGTGTTCAAAAATATACATCGTCTTCGATCATAGGTTGAAAAACACCTTATGATCGGCAAAATGATAAGTACAAAAAACCAAAAATGTCATATGTGTCTACAAAAGTGACTAGCCAATCACTGGTGGTGCTCTCTATACGAGACCACTGCCCGCGCTACCCTACACAGGAACCTCCTAAAAGGTCCTGGGACTGCGACCACATAGCGCTGAAGTCGAATAGGAATGTCATCTATGGTGGTCTCTGGTATACCCGCCGTCAGACGCTCTAGATCCTGTTCCAGCTCGGCTAAGGTCTCTGCGGCCGCATCCTGTGGGGCTGGTGCTGGTACAGCTGGTACTCTCCTCTCAAAAGCCCGGAGGTTGGCCGGACGCCGTGGACCTACATCTGCATTTTGAAAATTTGTGCTGTCAGTTTTGAGGCGATATATAAAAACAAAAAAAAAATACATAATTTAAAAACTTGTGAAAAATGGAATACCTCTGTCATCCCACTGTTCTCCCTGTGGAAGAACCATGTCCGGATCATTCCGAAAATCCATTCCGGCATAGGGAAAATCCTGAATAGCAAAGACCTGGCCCTCTAGCCAGTGAAAGTAACCATCACGAAATCGAACAATTGTCGCGCCCTCATCAGGATGTCGGGCCATTACCGCAACCCATCTCGTCAACTTAGGCTCCCGAGGAGCCCCAACCGGAATAGTAAGATGCTGGGGGATCAGCATTAGAACTCTCTCTAAGGCAAAGCTCACAACTAAAGGCCCATATCCAAAGGTCTTCAGTTGTCCGTTCTTTGCCCTGGTTAGTTGGCCCTTCATATTGGCCAACACAGCATCACACCAGTTGAAAATGGTGCCTCGGTAGCAATCTATCGCCATCCGCATTTGGGACCCAGTGGCAATGTGCAAGGCGGCTACGCCGCAGAGTCTGGTAACAGTAAAGGCTATCACCATAAGTTCGGGCAGGGATATGTACTTGATTTCTATCCCTTTCTCCTGGTTTTAATTGTTGCACCACTCTAGCCGGAGGCTAGCAAGGGATTGGCCACCCGACCTAGTCCCGGACAGAATCAGTTGCTCGCCCCTATCAGGATGAGACGGCGTTCGGTTCTGACGGTCGGATTCTCCGCAATATCCACAGGAAATTTCTTGTCAAAAGCCCTTTTCTCAACCTCAACAGTAAAATGGTAAAAATGATATGGTAAAAGGTCTTTTTATAGGTTTTTTGGATGAATGAATGCTAAGTTTGTTTATTTTTCACCATGAAAGGATATTTTTCAATGTATTTTTGCCCATCTTAAACAGGTATGAGTAATGTGTTGTTTTTGTGCAGGACAAAGGGACTTTAGGGTATATTATCATTTTTCACGTCAGAGTCATCTTTGAAGCCCTTTTCTGACTCCTAAAACATGAAAAGATTGCCGAGCGTTTCTTTTACACTCGTTAAAACGGAATTAAAAGACGGTCCCCTTATAGCTCTTTTCTGACCGTAAAAACAGGAAAAGGTTGCCGGGTTTTTGTCGTTTCAAACTCGATACGGAAATAAAACGACGTGTCCTTGATCGCTTTTTACTTTTCAGGTCAGAGACACTAATCATGAAAGTACTCCTTGGTCGCAAGACCAAGCGGTTCTCCCAGGTATTATTTTATACTTTTTCGGGCTTGGGGGACACAAATTTACGAAAAAGTTCAACCTGGAGTCTTCTTAAGTTTTTCAGACTCTCTAAAATTGAAAAACGCCGAGTTTCTCCTATACTGGGCTCGTTAAAATTTCACAGTAAAGGACCTGTTCAATTACAAACAGGAACGAACCATTCCTTCCTAGGGTTCGAATCAAAACTAGGTTGGACTCATCCGAAGGATGAGCTTATAATCAAGCATATGTTATCCTCCTCAAGCTTGTTAAAAATAAAGAGGTACTTGCCAGAAATGGTGGGGGAAAAGAGAGAAGAATCAACCGATTTGTCATCCTTTGTTACAGAAGAACCTTATCACCGCTCTTGAACACGACACTTTCCGTTCACCTGGGTTGGGAAATCCTTTGCCTTAAAAGTTGGTCAAACCACTTTGAAAGTCTTCAACCGTTTCCGGGTATTAACTTTGGGTCAATCGTCACCAAACCATCTGTCGTGTCATTATGTGTTCAAGAGGTCTCTGCAAATGAACCATTCATATGCAAAATACTTGTCATCCATTTGACCATCCCTGAGTCAATCCTTACAGCAACATTTCTTCAACTTGAACAATGATTTCGTGTTGTGGGCTTGCCTGCAACGGGTCGCTTTCTATCGACATCAACACACTATCTGGAAAGATGACTTAGAAATCGACATTACCTTAAAGTCTGCATGCATCAATGGCAGGTTTCTCGCCTTTGACGACAGTTTACATCATTGACTTTCGATCAGAGGATTCCGTGACGTGTTTGACATCAATTCATTCATTCACATTTCATGGATTGTACTGGGTACTTTGAGAACCATTGACATCACTGGTGGTCTCTCTCACACTTGTTAACGGTTTACATCATTGACTGGTAATCAAGTGGGTTCTACCATGCTCGACATCAACTCATTTATTCGCATGGCTAGAGTCGTACCAATTCGGGAAGTAGAAATGAAGACCCTGGATCTAGTTCCCACCATCCAGGCTGCGAGGAGTTTTGTATTCATTTTATAGTAGACCAATTATAAACAGATGGTTGCGTCCATACTGTGTCTACGCAAGTCTATGATTATGATGTACTGCAAGATCATTCCTGTATCAGAGTAGTTAGTCTGTTAGTTAAAGTTTTGATCTGAGTATGGGAATGCCTACCTCAGCGATGATATAATCTTATACATGTATTTTGTGTTGAAAATTGCAGGTTCTGACCAGGCTCTCCACGAGATAATCTTTGAAATGATAAAGCGCTTCACCCTTCCTAGATAATACAAAACCCTAATCTACTACAGGCTTCGCACTTTAGGGGGCAATCTGTTACACTAAAAAATGTCACCATGGCTATTTACAGTTAGTATGGCTCTATCAACAGTCATGCTATCCTCCTGGGCAAGTCTTATGCCTCTGCTCTCCATGTCAAACTCCAAAAAGAGAGAAAGTCTTAGTAAATGTGTTTATCTCTGGGTACGCAGATTCTCTCGGCCTTACCTGCGTATACGCACCTAATGTTCACAAAAATTGCGTACTTGTACGCTCTGTATGTAAAGGGGCAGGTGCGTACCCCTGTAAAGGTCAAAAGGCGCGAGTTTCATCTTTAAAAAGTTACTTGTGGTCATTTCTAGAGCATTCTAGAAGGTTGTTCGACGTGTATTGATCGCCTCCAGATGGTTCATGTACCCCTGTGAAAGAGGAATTTATCCCATCAAGAGAGGAGCTATCCCATCCAAAGAGGGGATTATCCCATTGATGGTGGACCTGATTAACTTCCTCTTGAGCACTATAAATACAGGCATTGGGCCAGAAGGAGGGGGGGTTGAAAGCTAAACATTTCTAAGGGTAGATGCTGCTGGAATTAGGACTCCCATTTAGAAGCTTGTGAGGAGAGATTCCTATCCTTTCTTGTTTCATTTGGAAGTGGGTGAGCTTTGTCAAAGTAAAGGAGAGCTCTTGATGGACCCTGGGAGGGACTTGCACAACACCAAGGCTCAGGTTGTAATTGTTCCTTTTGTTTCCTATTAATGCAAATGAGTCCATTCTTCTCAATAACTTGTTATTTATGAGTTGTTTCATGTACTCCTTGGTCTATATGTTAAATATGTTTTATTTTATGAGATTATCAAGTGCTATTTAATCGTTTGATTGTTAGTGAATGCAGGTTTCGAAGTGAAGGAGGAGCTCATCCGGATCGGCGAGGCTAGACTACTACAACAGCGTTGGACTACAAGTAGGATCTAAACACTTGATTTCTCGTATGGTAAATGCATGTTTAGAGAAGGATTGCTCTCGTTTGTCTTGTTTGTCACTAGAGAGTCTTAGGCTCCTAGGGAGGTTGGTTGTGTCCGCACTATCGACTCTTTCCGCCTGACACCCCTACAGGGGGAAAACATGATGGGGAATATACATCGACTGTATATATGGTTAAGTCTCATATTGATATTTCAACTAGAGATCATGATTATGGAGAGGAAGAACCTTCTAATACTAAAATTGATTCCAATATTCCAGATGTTAGAAAATTATATATTACAGAGCAATGGAACACATAAAATATTTCAGAAATGTAAACACAGAAAACACAAAAAACAAGAGAGACACAGATATACGTGGTTCACCCAGTTTGGGCCACATCCACAGAGAAACAACCAGTCCTTCCTTTTATATTATCCAGCAAACTGAAGAGATATAACCTATAGCAAACCCGTTGTAACACCCTCTTCGCTCTCAATCTCCTCTCTCTTCCTCACTCAGAATATAGAGATGCATAGACGCAATGCAATTCCCTCATATATAGTGAGCGGTTTCCTTTTAGGGCAAAAAACCCTAAACTAAACATAACTTCTACTGTCAAATCATCTGCCTAATGAACGGCCTAGATTTACTAGAAATTACTAGACTTTTACAAGGCAATTTTACATCTATTTTTAGCTTCGGGGGCGCTGGCCCCCAGACCCCCTAGCCGGGGGGGATCGGCCCCCCTAAACCCCTGCGGGGGGGGACAAATCCCCCCCCCCACGTGGAGGGGTGTACAATCTTCTTGGGGTACACATCCGGTTGAGACCTTTGAATACAAAAGATAATCAGGCTCCACACCCAACAATCTCCCACTTAGAGACTGATTATAGCAACTCCACCACTGCTTCATTTGCTAGACAATAACTCTGCTTTGGACCTGGCTATTTCTCGTCTTCTTTATCATACTTGAATACAATTGAAACTAAGAAGATTCTCAGTTTCACCCTGGTTACAACTTTTGTTAACATATCTGCAGGATTCTGGCTAGTGTGTATCTTTTTCAGCTTCAACTGTCCATCTTCCAATGCTAACCGTATGAAATGGTACTTGAGCTGTATATGCTTAGTCTTGGAATGAAATGCAGAGTTATTTGCAAGATGTATGGCACCATGGCTATCACTGTATAACCTACCTAACTCCTGCTTCTTACCCAATTCATCCAAAAACCTTTGTAACCAAGTCATTTCTTTACTAGCCTCTGTAGCAACAACATACTCTGCTTCTGTTGTTGAAAGTGCAACAACACTTTGGATTTTTGAAACCCAACGGATAGCTGTTCCACCTACAGTAAATACATATCTTGTAGTGCTCCTCCTGTTACCTCTGTCACCTGCCATATCTGCATCAACATATCCCTGTAGAGCAATGTTTGAACCACCAAAGCATAATGCTTGATTTGTGGTACCTCTCAAATACCTGAGAATCCACTTCACCGCCATCCAATGTTATTTTCATGGATTGTTCATGTACCTACTTACAACTCCCACTGCATGTGCAATATCAGGCCTTGTGCAAACCATTTCATACATCAAGCTTCCAACTGCTGATGCATATGGAACTTTAGACATATGAGCCGTTTATTCCTGAGTCTTGGGACATGCCTCCTTACTTAATTTGAAATGGCTAGCCAAAGGTATACTAACTGGTTTTGCATTCTACATATTAAACCTTTTCAACACCTTTTCTATGTACTCACTTTGAGACAATGTTAATTTGTGATTCTTCCTGTCTCTAATTATTCTCATACCAAGGATTTGTTTTGCAGCACCCAAATCCTTCATTGCAAATGAGTTTGCCAATTTCCTTTTGAGCACATTTATTTCCTACATGTTAGAACCTGCAACAAACATGTCATCTACATACAATAACAATATAATACAGCTACCATCATTTTTCCTTTTGAGATAAACACAATGATCAGAGTGACACCTAGTATAACCTTGTTCAGACATAAACCTGTCAAATTTTAGATACCACTGCCTTGGAGCCTGTTTTAAGCCATACAAGCTCTTCTTCAACCTGCACACTAGTTTCTCCTTCACTTTTACCTCATATCCTTGTGGCTGCTGCATATATATCTCTTCCTCCAAATCCCCATAGAGAAAGGTTGTCTTTACATCTAATTGCTCAAGATGCAAATCTTCAGCTGCTACTAGACTTAGAATAGTTTTGATTGAAGTTATTTTCATAATAGGAGAAAATATCTCATCAAAGTCTATACCGTTTTTCTGTGCAAACCCTTTCACCACAGGTCTAGCTTTATACCTCTTTCTACCTCCATATTCTTCCTTCAACTTGTAAACCCATTTATTTTGCAATTTTGTTTTACCTGCAGGCAACGTGACTAAGTCCCAAGTCTGGTTATGTGCTAAGGAGTCCATCTCTTCTTTCATGGCTTGCTCCAACTTCTTCCTGGTTTCTACCTGCACTGCTTCTTCATAACATTCTGATTCACCAGAATCAATCAACAATACATAATATAATAAAGGAGAGTATCGTTCAGGGGGTCTACTTATCCTGGTAGATCTTCTAACACGACTTTCAGGTGTTTGAGGTGATTGTTGTTGTTGTGGTTGTTGTTCTAGTTGTTGATCATTATGATTTTCAGGCACCATTACTTTTCTTGTGATGTCGTCAAGCATTGTGTATTCTCTGTTTTCTTTTTCTTGTTTCTTTTCCTACAGCCGATCCTTATACAAAACCTTTTCATTGAATATTACATCTCTGCTCCTAATGATTTTATGTTTTTCATAATCATAAAAGCGATAACCAAAATCATTAACACCATATCCAATAAAGGTACATTTCTTTAATTTTGCCTCAAGCTTTGTTCTATTTTCTTTATTAATGTGGACAAAGGCTTCATAACCAAAAGGCTTTAAAAACGAGTAGTTTACTTTTTTACCTATCCATGCCTCCTCTGGAATACCACCATCGAAGGAACTTGAAGTCCCTCTGTTTATTAGATAAACATCAGTATCTACAGCATCTACCCAAAATTGTAAAGGCAATCCTGCAAGCAATCTCATGCACCTTGCATGCTCCATGATTGTCCTGTTCATCCTTTCTGACACACCATTTTCTTGCGGTGTTCCTGGAACTGTCTTCTCTCTGCGAATTCCATTCTCAGAACAATACCTATCAAACTCTTTTGCTGCAATATTCACCTCCATTGTCTGATCTAAGACACTTCAACCTTTTTCCTGTCTCATTTTCAACCAAAGCTTTCCATTTCTTGAAGTATCAAATACATCATATTTATTTCAAATACAATAAATCTAGGTTTTTCTGGTTGCATCATCAATAAAAGTAACATAATAACGAGAGCCACCAAGAGATGATACTTGAGCAGGTCCCCATACATCTGTATGCACAAGCTCTAATTCTTCGCTCTTCTTCTCTTTCCCAACTCTAAGGAATCTGACTCTCTTCTATTTTCCATAAACACAATTCTCACAGAATTTTCAAACAACATGGTTCAAACCTGGCAACAAATTCTTGAGTGAAGAATCTGCATCCCCTTCTCACTCATGTGCCCAAGCCTATGATGCCACAATGTCGTATCTTCTCCTGTAGAGGTTAAAGCATTAACAGAATTAGAAATACCATTGCATAAATACAATGTACCAACCTTTGCTCCTTTCGCTATTACCAGGGATCCTTTGGTGACCTTCCAGGTTTTATCTGTGAAAGTAGTTACGCAACCTTCACCTCCCAATTGCCCTGTTGAAATAAGATTTTTCTTTAGATCTGGAACATGCCTTACCTCCTTCAATAGCCAATGATTTCCATTTTGTTGTTTTATGAAAACTATACCCATTCCAACGATTTTACAGGGTTTATCATCACCCAATTGAACCTGTCCAAAATCTCCTTGAACATAATCATGAAAATGTTTCTTATCAGGTGTGGCATGGAATGAGGCCCCTGAATCTACCACCCAGGCATCAATAATATTTTTCTAAAGAAAGAATCAAAGCATCTTGCAACACATCACCTGTTACATTCGCCTCATGATTAGTTTCTTGTTGCGCGTCTCCTTCTTTTCCCTTCCGAGACTTGCAGTCTTTCTTCAGGTGTCCTTTCTTCCCACATTTCTAGCACACTATCCCTGATCTGGACTTGTATTTGCCTTTTCTTGACTTACTACGAAATCCAAGGCTCTTTCCTCTTTCCATTTTTCTTCCCCTAGTCTCTGCAGTCAAAGCATTAATTGATGTCTCACCGGAGCTTTTCCGTCACATTTCCTCGCTAAGGATTTTACTGACAACATCATCAAACTTTAAAGTACTAGATCCAGAGACAAAGTTACTGATGGCCATAACTAAACCATTCCAACTTTCTGGCAATGAGCACAGAAATAATAGAGCCCTAACTTCATCATCAAAAGTTACCCCTACAGAACTTAACTGACTTGTAACTGTATTAAAATCATTTAAATGATCAGCAACAGATCCACCTTCTGACATCTTCATATTAAATAAACACTTCATAAGAAATACCTTATTTTAATCCGAGGGTTTTTCATATAGTTTGGCCAATGCCGACATTAAACCCTCTGTTGTCGTTTCCTTTGAAATATTAAATGCTACCAACGCCGCTAGGCACAGCCATATTGTTCCAAGTGCCTTTCTGTCGAGAATATCCCATTTTGTGTCTGTCATACTCGTCGGCTTCTTTGTCTTTCCGCTCAATGGTAGATACGGATCTCTCTGATACAGATAATCTTCCATTTGCATCTTCCACAGCTAGTAGTTTTGGCCATTGAATTTTTCGACCCTAAACCTACCATCTTCCGCCATTGCTCCCACTCAAACCAGGAACCCTTCTCTCCTACAAGTTTATCAGCCAAATAGACCTTCAGCTCTGATACTAGTTGTTAGAAAATTATATATTACAGAGAAATGGAACACATAAAATATTGCATAAATATAAACACAAAAAACGCACAAAACAAGATAGACACAGATATACGTGGTTCACCCAGTTTGGGCTATGTCCACGAAGAAACAACTAGTCCTTCCTTTTATATTATCCAGCAAACTGAATAGATATAACCTACAGCGGACCCGCTGTAACACCCTCTTCGCTCTCAATCTCCTCTCTCTTCCTCACTGAGAATACAGAGATGCATAGACACAATACAAATTCCCTCATATATAGTGATGGGTTGCCTTCTAAGGCAAAAAAACCCTAAACTAAACATAACTTCTACCGTCAGATCATCCGCCTAATGAACGGCCCAGATTGACTAGAAATTACTAGACTTTTACAAGGCAATTTTATATCTATTTTTAGCTTCTGGGGTGCTGCCCCTCAAACCCCCACCGGGGGACCGCTGGCCCTCAGACACCCTAGCAGGGGGGATCAGCCCCCCCAAACCCCCGCGGGGGGAACAAGTCCCCCCCCCCAACCCCCCCGCATGGAGAGGTGTACAATCTTCTTGGGGTAAACATCCGGCTGAGACCTTTGAATACAAAAGATAATCAGGCCCCACACCCAACACCAGAACCTCTTCATATTGAAAGACCCATAGTTGAGCCTATACTTCAGATGTTAAAAGGCTCCTCAAAATGGTCAACTTATAGTTCCAATGCTAATGTTGCTCAAAAATATTCCATTGTTCAAGATTTAGCTCATAGCCCTTATGCTATGTCGACGTTAGAGGTACTCCAATTGTGTCTTACATAGCGTAGTTCTCTACTCACTGCAATTAGAGTAGTAGACCAGAAAAAATCTTTGGTAATTACACATGATATGTCAAATGTTAAAACGAGACTACCTCATCATATGGTTTTCCAGATTAAATCTATGTATCGTAAGAAGGCAATATTTCGAACCATAGCTAATGAAGGGGCTTCCACATGCGTCATGTTTATGTCATGTTGGAAAGTTATTGGGTCCCCTAAAGTTGTTCCCTTTCTTAATCTCTTAATTGCATGCAATGGTTATTCTCATAGGCCTCATGGGATTCTACCTGCCTTCCCTATTTGTGTATGGTCCAAGGTGGTTAACGTGGAAGTAGAGATATTTTATGTTAATCTCAATTATAATCTTTTGTTGGGTCCCAATTGGGTTTACGCAATGGATGCCATTATCTCATATTTATTTTTTGTCCTATGCTTTCCTCATGAAGGGGGAATTGTTACGATTGATCAGTTAACCTACTCTCCCAACGACCCCAATGCATCTGTTGATTCCATTGTTCCCTTGGTAAATTATACCAAGCAACCTGTAGAGAATCTATGAGTTGGAATATATTCTTCTTCGATGGGTACTTTTGATCTTCCATCTCCTCTTTCTCATGTCAATGCCATTTCATCCTCCAAGATCATTTATTTTTCAGATCCTTGGTCCTTGCCCCCTCCTACTGCCACATTAGAAGAAGGGAAATTGGGTGGAATGGCTTATCCAATATCTGCAGCAAAAAATTTTCATCAATCTATTGTTAATTCTACAGATTTTGATCCCATCCCTCTCTCACCAAAGGATGTAGATGGTGATGTGGCATCGGTCTGGACAGTTGATTCCACTTTGGCTATGGATTGCCTTGGTATTGTTTTACCATATTAAGAGGTAATTCTAGAAGAAATTACTAGTGTAGAAAGATTGTGGGATAATTTGCATCATTGGTCCTATTTTCTCCCTGACTTGCAGGAAGTTGAATCAAATTTGTCTAGTCCTCTTTCTAGTGTAAGTGTTCATAAAATTTGAAACCCTTTGGCTCCATCACATATTTTTAAGGAATGTAACATGGATAATATTTTGGAAACCATTCCAATGAACATTTCTAAGAATCCCAACGTTATCAAAATCAAAATTTACACCAATCTCTTTACAGAGTTTCAAGATGTATTTTCTTGGTCTTATGAGGAAATGTTTGGGATTGATCCTAGTATAGTTCAGCATGACATCAAGACTTATGAAAACGCAAAGCTTGTTCAGCAAAAGCTTCAACCGGTTAACCCTAGGAAAGTTGTGACTATCAAGGCTAAAGTAGACAAACTGCTTAAGGCAGGTTTCATCTACCTTGTTCCTTTAATTGAATGGGTTTCAAATCCAGTCCTTGTTGACAAAAATCAAGGAACAATCAAGGTATGCATCGATTTCAGGGATTTGAATAAAGCATGTCCTAAAGACAATTTCCCCACTCCATTTATAGATCAGATTATTGATGAGTGTGCGGGAAATGAAATATTTTCCTTCATGGACGGATTTTCTAGATATAATCAAATAACGATTCATCCTAAAGATCAACACAAGGATTAACACAAGACAACATTTATTTGCCCCAAGGGTACGTTTTCATATAAGAAAATGCCTTTTGGCCTTAAAAAATCTATGGATACCTTTCAGCGAGCTATGTCACATGCTTTCCATGCCATCAAGCATATAATTGAAGCTTATTTGGATGATTTAGTTGCTCGCTCTCACAAGAGAATGGAACATCCAAAACACCTTCGTTTAGTCTTTGAAAGATGTCATTATTATAAAATCTAGTTGGACCCTAACAGCTATGTTTTTGTGGTTACATATGGTCGATTGTTGAGGTTCATCATCTCTAATGAAGGGATTCGTGTTGATCCTTTCAAGGTTGATGCAATACTTTAGTTGCCTGCCCCGTCGAACATTTGTCAACTTCAAAGTCTCCAAGGAAAAGTCAATTTTTACAGATTTATTCGTTTACTTAAGAAAGGAGTTTCATTCGTTTGGGATCACTTTTCTCAATGCTCGTTCAATGCTTTGAAAACGGAATTGACCTATGCTCCTCTTTTGAGTCCACCTAATAAGATATTTCCTTTTGTACCTCGCAGTAGAAGAATCAACTATTGGTATGGTTCTGGTTCATGAAGATAATGCCCTTAGGGAGCATGTGATTTATTATCTAAGTCGTGGCTTAGTTGGTCCTGAACTTCGGTATTCTCATATTGAGAAATTGGCTTTAGCAACAGTTCATGTTGTTCAGTGACTCTGTCATTATATTTTTCTCAGAAAAACCTTTGTATTGGCTGACGTCAATCTATTTCAATTTGTTCTCAGTAGGTGAGTGATTGGGGGAAAATACAATAAATGGATTGTCATTTTGCAAGAGTTTGATCTCGAGTTTATGTCAATTAAGTCAAAGAAATCATTGGTATTCACAGAATTAATTTTGGAATTTCCTTGTGAAGGAGATGTTACTTATGAAGAATCATTTCCAGATGAACATCTTTTTCTTATATCTTCACAAGATCCTTGGTATGGAGACATCATTGTATATCTCCAAACTTTGAAGTTTCCTTAGACTTTTTCTAAGGATGAATGTCGAAAATTATGTCACCTGGCTAAGAATTATTTGATCATTGGTGACACTCTATACTGTCGCAAGATTGATTCAATCCTTAGACATTGTTTAACCTTAGAAGAAGTTGAGTCAGTTCTGAATGACTGCCACAGTGGAGCTTGTGGATGTCATCTATCTGGAATTGCTACAACCCAAAAAATCTTGCATGCAAGGTATTTTTAGCCTTCAATTTTTAAATATTGTATAGAAGCGGTCAAAAAATGCCATCCTTGTCAAGTTTATACTTGAAAAATGCGTGCTCATCTAGCTCTGCTTTTTCCTGTTATCACTGTCGGTCTATTTACTAAGTGGGGTGTTGATTTTACTACTTGTAACCCAGCTTCGGCTAAGGGCCACAAGTACATCATCGTAGCAGTAGACTACTTTACCAAGTGGGTCAAAGTTATGCCTACTTTTAATAACGACAATGAGACAACAACACTTTTTCAATTTAATCAAATCATTTCACGCTTCAGTATTCCTAAAGAGATTTTCATTGATCATGGCAGTCACTTTCAGAATAAGATGATGTCTAAGTTGGCTTTGAAGTTGGGATTTCGGTAGGAGCATTCGTCTCCTTATTATCCTCAAGATAATGGATAGGTTGAAATCATCAATAAATCCCTTAAAACTTTCATACAAAGGACAATCAATCAAGCTAATTCCAACTGGCACATCATGTTATATCCTACACTATGGGCATACCAAATGTTTGTTAAGACTGCTATGGGTTTTACTCCTTTTCAATTGGTTTATGGTTTGGAATCGATATTTCCTATAGAATGTGAGATTCCATATCTTAAGTTAGCAGTCCAGCTTCTTCCAGACACCTCAAGTCTTGAAGAGCACCTTATTCATTTGGAACATTTTGATGAGTAGTGTTAGGACGCAGCCATAATGAATGATGCCCAAAAGAAAAGAGTCAAAGCTTGGTATGACAAGTTTGTACGACCTAGAGTTTTTTCTGAAGGTGAACTTGTCTTAGTCCATGACCAAGATAAAGACACCTTAGGGGCAGGAAAATTCAACCCTATGTGGTACGGTCCTTTCATTGTTAAAAGGGTCTTGAAGAAGGGCGATTATGAATTGATTGATTTTGAAGGAAATGTGTTGTCGGAACCCATAAATGGGCTCTATCTCAAGAAATATTATGCCTAGGCTCTTTCCTAGCATTTGCTTTGTTTTGTAAATAGTGTACATAGTTTTAGTTTCTGTCTATAGGTGTCATGGTGATGATGATATTTTCGATCTTCTTTGGCAGGCTTCGATGGATGATTTAGTGTATTTAGGATTCGCAAATGGTGCTAGTAGACATACTCAGAATTTAGCTTTCGTTGCTTGGGTAATACATTATCCATCTAGTTAGTTGTTGGTCGTAAGAGGCATACGTATCGGTTTGACTTCTAATAATATGGTTGAGTACAGTGCCACTATTAATTTACTATCTGAATAAGTATCTTATGGTATTAAACCATTAGTGGTTTATTTGGATTCGCAACTGGTTGTGTCTCAATTAAATAATGTTTATCGTGTGATGGGTCCTTTATTACATAGTCAATTTCTGAGAGTGAGATTATTGCAAATATAACTCACTTTTATTATTTTCATTCACATTCCACAATCAGATAATGCATTTGTTGATTCTATAGCTAATTAAGCATTGGATTGTCATACTAATCATTCATCACATTGAATCGAAATATCAAAAATCATTTGTATATATAATCAAATCGTCATGAAATATATGTATATAGATAGATATAGTAAGTCAAAATATTACAAAATGTCGACAAATGTCCTACAAAATTAGGGCTTAAGCACGATCATGTCCATTTATTAAAAATATCAGTGTTATAGGCCATTTTGTCACATCTGATCAATGAGCCTCCTAATGGGATCAATCAATATAGTATTCCCCCTTGTCACCATATTTCACAAATCTCTAACCATATTCCCTTCATCCCCCAGAGTTTCAGCCCTAAATTGCTCCATCCGAGCCAGTTTGAGGACCAACTGATCTGAATCGAATCCTTGAACACTTTTAAAGTTTCCTGAACTCTGTAAAACTCGTGTTGAAGTTTCAAAGTCTTATGGATGTCGAGATTATTATAAATAACCTCTAAACAATGGCAATTTGTGATCAGCACGGAGCAATGAGGACCCTTGGTCAAAGCGCAGAGACCCTTGGCCCATGGTAACCGCGTGCTGGCACAAATTGACAAACGGGAGGTCAAATCCCAAAACGGGGGTAGTTTCTGATACGTAATTAGCTAAAGTGCTAATCGCGTATCGCAGGGTGTCCCCTCAGTGAAGGAAAGCCCCTAAGTGCTTGGTCCCAAGAAAAGCATAAAATCGTAGGAAAATCGTCGATTTTGTCAGGAGGTGAGTCCCACACTAAAACCAGCGGGATATCGGAAGGGCTTCAAGCGATAAGCGGGTTCGACCGAGTCCCGCCCGATATGGACGGAGATCATTGGATCTGGAGGCTCTAGATCAACGGCAGAGGAACTATCCAATGGATGACTGGATTCAACAGGGAAATAGGCTGAGGCAGATAAGATTTGAGATCCGGCATGACCAATGAGTTAGCAGAGGAATCAGTTTCACGGGAAATCTTGGAAGCAATGGAAATAACGACCATTCAAAGAGAACTGACACTCAGTTCGTGAGGAAACGGTTGGCCACCTCTCTGTGAAGCGTTACACAGTGATGATGACACAGAGTAGGGGAATTCAAGCAGACAGAGGCAGGAGATCCAGAGAGCTGGGAAGCGGAAATGAACAGTCAGGAAGTAGATTGGCTTTAAGCCACAAACTGAGAGAGAGAAAGATAAGTAGAGAGGAAGCAGAAAGCTGAGAGGACAGAGAGAAGTGAATTGCAGAGAACAGAGAAGAAGCTGAGTTGACTTGCAGAGCAAAGGTAGTATCGAGCCAGACAAAGACAGAGAGAGTCCGAGAGTCTATGAACTCCAGAGAAGGCTTGAGAGGTTCAAGCTAACTCCTCTGAGTAAACCTGTAAGGTATTGAGTCTCAGATTGGACTCACACCACTGTGACCAGTTGAGGTCGAGATTCAATAAGAGGAGTCTGTGTACTCTAGAGTCTTGGGGAATCCAAGTACAATCCTACTGATCATCATCTGTTGAGTGAGACTCAAATTGAGCTCACTGTTGTAAAAACTCTGCTTTTTAAGACACAATAGAAAGGCCACCACTGAAGGATGGACCAGGAGACGTAGCCCAGGAGGATTAGGTGAACTCCTTATTAAACTTGTTGTGTTTATGTGTTTTCTTATTGTGTTTCTCTTACTGCTTCAGCGTCTGTGTATTTCGCAATCTTATTGATCCGTTGCATAAAATAACATAGGCACACCCTAGCACATGAATCTGTAATGCCTTCATTAATTCTCTGAGATCATTCACAGGTGATTTCAGATCAAGTGGTATCAGAGCTCTAGGTAGTTAAGGCTAGAGAAGCTTGTGCTAGATTTTGTTGTTAAATGCTAACTAGATCAAAGCTTAAATTAGGAGAAGGAGAATTGGCTGAAACTAACCCGGAAATTGGAAGAGTCTATTCTAAGAGGAAAATGTCAGGAGAAAATCCCTTGGAATCAAACCCCCATTTCATGGATAGTTTTATGACCCTGAAATCCATGGTGGAGGAAATGTATAGGGACTATAAGAAACATAGAGATGAAGTTGCATCAAGCTCCAAACAAGACAAAGGAGTAGAAGAATCTCTCCTCCATGACCACTCCAAAGGCAAAGGGAAAGAAGAAAAATTTCTCACGCCTCCTAATAGCCCTGAAAATAAAAAGAAGACATCTTTGATTAAATTAGATGTTAAATTTGATTTACCAATATATGATGGAGAGTTGAATGCAGAGAAGCTGGATAATTGGATCAGATAGATTGATGTTTATTGCAGAGTGCAGAGTATTGACTCAGACAAGAGTAAGATTCAGCTGGCTAGGCTACGCCTTGGAGGCACTACCTTGGTATGGTGGGAAGGTCGAACACAAGCTGACATGAAGAAGCATGGTAAAATTCTATTTGTCTGGAGTGAATTTGTTTCTGCAATTAAAAAGAAATTCTATCCACTAGCTTATATGCAACAAGCCATGATGAGCTGGCAAACTCTTTGACAATTGAAAGGGAAAAGTGTACAAGGTTACACTCAAGAATTTAGGAAAAGAGCTTTGATTCTAGGAATTTCTTTAGACTCACCTGAGACTCTATTGAAGTATATAGGTGGTCTACACAGCTACATGAGGCACACTATCCTCATGTTTAATCCCACTAGTATAGATGAAGTATCCTTTCAGGCTACGCATGTCGAAGCTAGAGGTAAGAATGGGAACCCAGAAGTTGGGGGATCATCCAAACCACTGCAAGCAAGAACAAGGAGAAGAGAAAACAGAAATGGAAAGAGAGGAAGGCCAATGTTGTACAAAAGACAAAGTCTTCATGCACTCACTATAAGAAGGATGGGCATGATGATGAACATTGTTGGATTCTGCATTCGGAGCTGAAACCTAAGAAGTTCGAGGGCAAGAAGAAGAAGACTGCTGCAGCTATTCAAAAATATTTGGGGTCAAACTCAAGAGATGAAGTAACAATCGCAGCCACGGGTATAAAAGGTAAAAATTCTAAAGCATCTACTAGTAATTCTGCACAATCTACTGACAATGAAAATGAGAGAAAAAGACGTGAGCTTTTTCATATTCGAGTTATTTCCAATCATCAAAAGATTGATACTTTGTTTGATAGTGGCTCACAAGTAAATTTAATTTCTGAAGCAATTGTAAAGAAGTTGGGATTACTAACCACACCTCGCAAGAAACCATATCCATTAGGTTGGCTATGTGATAAAGCAAAGCTACAAGTGACTAGACAATGTAAACTTAAGTTTTCTTTTGGGTCAGCATTTGTAGATGAGGTTGAGTTGGATATAGTTCCTTTGGATATATGTGGAATTGTTTTAGGAAGTCCTTACTTGTATGATAGAAAAGCTATTTTCTATAAAGCTAAGAACAAGTATCTACTCGTTAAAGATGGAATCAAATATATTGTAAGAGCTCATAAGCTCAAGAATAATTATACTCTCATAAACTCGGGGCAAATGAAACGAATTGTAAATTCATGCAAACAATTTTCACTGATGGTTGTAAAGGAAAAGAAACCTGATAAAACCAATGTATTTGAGGGTTCTGATACTAAACAACAAGCTGATTTAGAAAATTTTGTTTCAGAATATGATGTATTGTTTCAAGAACCTAAAGGTCTGCCACCCAAAAAGGAAATAGTGCATGATATTAATTTGCAGCAAGATGCTCCATTGCCTAACATCGGAATGTATAGGTTGTTCGCTTTAGAGAATGCAAAAATCAAGAAGTAGGTACAGGAGTTGCTCGAGAAGGGGTTCATCAGACCTAGCACATCACCATGTGGGTCTCCAATCGTTTTGGTGAAAAAGAAAGATGGCTAGTGGAGAATGTGCATTGATTACCGAGCACTAAATAAGATAACGATCAAAAATCGTTATCCCCTTCCTCGCATAGATGATCTATTAGATCAGTTAAAAGAAGTTGTTTATTTTTCCAAGTTAGACTTGCATAGTGGCTATCATCAGGTCAGAGTTGCAAAACAAGATGCATGGAAGACTGCTTTCA
This sequence comes from Pinus tabuliformis, assembly GCA_031772625.1. Classification (NCBI taxonomy): domain Eukaryota; kingdom Viridiplantae; phylum Streptophyta; class Pinopsida; order Pinales; family Pinaceae; genus Pinus; species Pinus tabuliformis. The sequence continues at coordinate 385,100,356 of CM062818.1, forward strand.
AAACAAAGCAGGGATTATATGAGTGGCTAGTTATGCCTTTTGGCTTAACTAATGCTCCTGCTACTTTCATGAGAGTAATGAATGATGTACTTAGACCTTTTCTTGATGATTTTGTTATTGTATATCTGGATGACATTCTTATATTTAGAAAAATGTGGGAAGAACATTTAAAGCATGTTAAGCAGACATTGGATGTTTTAAAAAGAGAAAAACTTTATGTTAAACTCTCAAAATGTGAATTTGGAAAAAAATCTTTGAATTATTTGGGACATATAGTAGGGGGTGGTGAATTGAAGATAGATCCCTCTAAGGTTGCATTCATTGTAAACTGGCCTAAAGCCAAATCTACTACTGAAGTTAAAAGCTTCCTAGGGGCAGCACAATATTGGAGGAAGTTTATTGCTAACTTTTCCTTAATTGCAGCACCTTTACATGCTTTGACTGGATTGAACAAGGTGTTTCAGTGAGGAGGCAAACAGCAGAAAGCCTTCGACACTTTGAAAGAAAAGATTAGTACAACACTAGTACCAGCACTGCCCGATCTTCAAAGACCATTTGAGATTGAAACAAATGCCAGTGACTATGCCATGGGAGCAGTGTTGATGCAGCATGGTAAACCCATATGTTATCATTTTGAGACATTCAATTATGCAGTGGTTAACTTCCCACATATGATAAAGAATTGTATGCATTAGTACAGAGTGTGAAAAAGTTGAAACATTACTTAATGGACAAAGAGACAGTTATACATACTGATCATCAACCACTTCAATATCTACGCTCCCAAACTAAGTTGCAACAATCAAGACACTATAGATGGATGGGTTTTCTATAACAATTTCATTTAGTCATCAAATATAAAAATGGAATACACAATAAGGGTGCAAATATGTTGTCTAGACCAATCATCAATGCATCTACTATACTTAAGCATAATTCAGTATTGCATGAAAGCTACATTGAACAATATGCTCAAGATATAGATTTTAAAGATGTATATGCAACTTTAAGTCATGGAAAACAAATAGAAGAATTGGATTATCATATTAAGGACCGACTCTTGTATCATTTGGGAAAGTTATGCATTCCACAAACTGAAAGAGTAAAGATAATTCAAGAAGCACACACTTCTCTAATATCAGGTCACTTTGGTGTAAGTAAAACAGTTGCACAGCTGCAAAGATTTTGTTATTGGCCTAAAATGAATGAGACAGTTTCTAGATATGTAAGGGGGTGTACTATGTGTGCAAAAAGCAAGCCCAGCAATAGAAAACTAGGCTTGTACACTCCACTACTAGTACCTTCTCATCCTTGGGAAAGTGTTTCCATGGACTTTGTTGGGGGACTGCCCAAATCTAGAAAAGGTCATGACTATCTATATGTTGTTGTGGATAGGTTCAGTAAAATGTGTATTCTAATACCATGTAACAAACAGATTACAGTTGAACAAACAGCAAGGTTGTTCTTCCAACATGTATGGGTTCATTTTGGATTACCCGCTTCCATTGTATCTGATCAAGATTCCCAATTTGTTGGGAAGTTTTGGTTGAGTCTATGGGAACTGATGGACACCACCTGAAGAAGAGCACAGCCTTTCATCCACATGTTATCACTCAGGTTGTCCCTGAAGGTTAAGAAAGGGATACGGCCGAGGTAACCACAAACCAACTTTGGACTGCAGGTTCTAGCCAACCTGCAATCAGAGAGGGCTCTCTCTTTTAGATTTAGCTTTGTTTGAAAGGATTTTAGGCTAGGTCTTGGGTCCAGAGGGTTTTTGTTTTGATTTTCGGTGGGAAAATTGACTTTTTTCAGGTAGAGAGGCAGAACATAGTTTGAATGTTTCAAAAATTGAGCGTGGAGTCGAGGAGGGGAACTGCTGGTGTGTTTCTTTAATAACAGTGAGGGAACATGGAGCAAGATAACTGAGCTTGAAGCAATTTTCAGGTTCAAAGGATGGAATGAATGCTAAAGAAAGAGAGGCAGTTAAGAATCTCTCCAACAGATTAGCAGAGAAAATAATAGGGCGCTACCTAGGGGCAGTTAATAATCCCTAGATAATTGGCCAACACAGGTGAATTGGGGTAAACATGAGCCGGGAGGAATTCAATGTTCATAACCAATTCTTTTAGAGGAAAACATCAAGAAACAGCAGAGATTGAGCATAGAGAGTATTTAAACTAATTCTAGGCTATTCTTTTTTTCTGCTATTTAGATAATGGCAAACACATAAACAGAGATAAGAGGCACTTATTGCTTCAGGCCGCAGCGCAGGAATTCCATCTTCAACTCTTCAAAACATTCATCAACAACAGACAGTTCGCTCTCCAAGCTTTAAGCAATCTTTGATTACAGAAAAGTTCAGGTATACACAGCGAGTCTCTCGTGAAAATTCTCAATTAACCAACCCTTAAAACTATACAGAGGGTGGTATATATAGGGCAAAACTTTCTATCTACTGCTTTTATTACATCTTGACCTAATCAGGTCATAAAGCATAATTTATTGACCTAACTCTATCTGGAATTAAATGCAAAAAATCTCTTGAGCGGCGCTGAGGGTCGCCGTATCAGAAATAAGTAAATGATGTGGTCCTTGGTGGCTTGTTGTAGTGTCTTCTGAAGTAAATATGCATGGGTTCCTGCTCCTCGATGTCTGCCTGCATTTAAAGCTTAAGCTGTGATTTGAGTGCAGGAATGGGCTTTAGCTGCTTGATTTGACTTTCTGGGAGGCTCATTAATTCTTAGCTGCTTCGAGCCACTAAAATATCTTCGGCTGATACTCTTTGGTGCTTTTTCCTTCTCTGATACTCTTTGACAAAATCTGGACTGCCGATCTGATGTGCTGTGGGTCTAATCACTAATAAATGGCCGATGTTCGGCCTCTGTATCTTCTGAAATTGTCTTCTGCTCCTTTTGGTATGCTCTGTGAGGAAAATGGATCATTTTTGCGCCTTTTCGGGCTTCCTGGGCCGCATGGTGAGAAGATTCTTTAAAGATTCCCTGAAGATTCTCCATTTCGGCCTAAAAAATCCTGCGATGAGCGATTTGCGCAAATCGCTCATCAAAAACTGCCTCAAAATTGGATTCCGGGGCTCCGAAGTGCGACTTTTGCGCCTCTGCGCCCAAAAAAGTGCTGATGACATCAACATGACGTCAGCATTGTACGGCGGGTGACATCAGCAGGGCGACGTGGCGGGATGACGTCAGCATGATGTCATCATGTACGGACGATGATGTGGCAGGTACGGTGGCGGGGACATGTGGCAGTGACGTGGCAGGAGGCCACGCAGGCAGGTGACTCATCGAGTGACTGGACAAGGGGTGACGTGAGCAGGGACTGTGCAGGGGGTGACGTAGGGTATGACGTCACAAGGTGGTAAGCGGTTTTTGGCGCACCGCTTATGGGCAAAGGTGGTTTCGGGGGAGGGGGCTCCGCCACACCCCAGAGCCTGACGCATGGCGGGAGTACGGCGGCAAAACCGCCGAACTCCCAGACATTAAAGCCCGGGCGTGTCGGGGATGGGGATGCCCGCCAGCCGTTGATCTATGGGGTGGGCGATCCAACGGTTGGCGGCGATCGCGAGGTAACAGTGGGTTAGCGGGTGGGAATATTCGCAGGAATATTCCAAATTTAATATATGCACGCGGTGGGTTAAAAACTATAGGAAAAGGGTTTATGTGGGTTTTACAGGCGCGGGCTTAATACTTATGCACAGAAACTTTGGGTTAGGGGCGGAATATGGTTTTTTTACAGCGTTAGGGTGAAATTTTACAAGGGGAAAGGTGAAAACATGGGTTTTTTGGGGGTTTTTAGGGTTAAGGGAGAGGTTACTAGCTGACCAGATGTCAACTAGTTCCTTAATGACTCGGATGGGCTAAAAACAGCCCCAGATGGACTGTGATTTCCCGGACTTATAGAGAATATGGCTATATTGCCAGGGAGGGGTATTTACATAGGGGAGTTTATATACATGATTTTAATAGGGGAAGGGAAAAACTGATAGGGAGTTATATAATAAAGTTAAAAGTTAATATGGAGATGAAAAGAGGGCGCTAAGGTATGAGACCTTAGGCTTTGTTGGGGAAGAGAGGGCTCACAGATGATGAGTGAGCAGTCCTTGAGTGAAGGAGATCCTCACCAAGGCAAATGTCATGGAAATGATGAAACTGAGAGGCTCAAGCAGATCTTGACCTCTTGGGGGATGTTAGTAAGTGACTTGGGGAAAAGAGAAGAAGGGGATGTTAGTGAATTTCAGCTTGAGTACCTTCATGAAACTGAAAAACTGCCTGATAACTGTGATCTGAAAAGATAAGACATTGTGAGATACAAAATTGATCACCAATCATGATTCTGCCACATCAAAGCTACCTACCCAGCCTACTGTCCTAACATTTTTTCTTCTTTTTGTTTTGGGTGCACTTAGACTTGCAGACCCATCCTTACAATTTTTCCTCTTTTTTTTTTCTTTTTTTTTTTTCCTATCTAAATCTACACTTATTTCTGTCAGGGCCCAGATTAAACAGTTGGGTCCCTTTGATTCTCTACCTATCTACAAATCTGCCAAGATTAAACTGTTTGGACAGATGTCATTCTCTATATTCTAAAACAGGAAATTGAAACCTAGGGAGGCCAGGATTAGACTGTCTGGACCTCCCTTTAAGAAATTCTTCAAAACTGGAACAACTCATCAAAATTGGAGACAGCAATGGCATTTGAATTGGCACACTTTATTACTTCTTCTCTGGTTCTCTTCTCTGGAAATATGGAACCTTGCTACAAGAAAGATGACATATTTGGCATGTAAAAATGTCAATCATGAAAAATGAAACCTGTTGCAACAGGAGGCTAACACCACAAACAGATGGCCAAACAGAAGTGGTCAACAGGATAGTGATCCAGTTGCTCAGAGGTTATTGCAGCAAGCATCCCAAACTTTGGGATGAACATCTATGTTATGTGCAGCATGCTTACAACTGTGCTAAACATTCTTCTACACAAAGATCTCCTTTTGAGACCTGTTTTGGTTTCACAGCAAGGTCTCCCTTGGATTTTGTCTTTGGTAAAGACATATCAGTTGATGGACACAGTGATGTGGACAAAGAAACCAAGTTCATTGAACAAATCCAAGAGATTCACCAGGCAGTACAGGAACAGCTAGAAAAGAGCCAAGCCAAATACAAGGCAAGGCATGACAAGCATCGAATAAAGCATAGCTTCCAAGTTGGTGATCAAGTTTGGCTGTATATCAACAAAGACCGAATGCAAGTTGAAAGCAAGAAGCTGGAGCCAATAAGGTATGGACCTTTCAAGATACTTGAGAAAATTGGTGAGAATGCTTTTCGCCTTGATTTACCAGCTTACATGCACATCTACTCAGTTGTTAATGTAGACAGCTTGAGACTATTTGAACCCTCATTAATTGAAGATCCCGAAGAGCAGAGTCAATTGCCTTCTATTGATGATCTGTTACCTGAATATCTTAATGAGTTACAGGAAGATACAGTTCTAGATAGGAAGGTAAGAACTACATGCAAAGGGAATGTCAAGTACCTCGGGATCGGACTCAAAGGTTCGAAACCAAGCAGTGCGAAATGGATAGAGATTGGACAAGTGGGATAGCTATACCCTCACTTAGTTGATGATTGAAAACCAACTTTTTGTGGTCCAAAATCTTTTTCAAGGGGAAGGTCGTGATTCGAATCGGATCCTTAAACACTCTTAAATTTCCCTGAACTCTGTAAAACTCATGTTGAAGTTTCAAAGTCTTATGGATGTCAAGCTTACCAGAAATAACCTCTAAACAATGGCAATTTGTGATTATCATGGAACAACGAGGACCCTCAGTCAAAGTGTGCAGCCCGTTGGCCCATGGTAACCACACGCTGGCACAAATTGATAAACGGGAGTTCAAATCCTGAAACGGGGGTAGTTTCTGATACGCGATTGGAAAGCCCCTAAGCGCTCAATCCCGAGAAAAGCATAAAACCGTACAGAAATTGCTGATTCCGTCAGAAGGTAGGTCCCACACTAAAACTGGTATGATATCGAAAGGGCTTCAAGCGGTAAGCAGGTTCGATCAAGTCCCGCCCGATGCCATACGCTGGGTGACACACGTCAGGCGAATAAGAGAGAAAACTGCTCACATCGAATGGGTAAATGGCATGCTACTTACTCGCCCGATATGGAGAGAGACCGTAGGATCTGGAGGCTCCAGATCAACGACAGAGGAACGATCCGATGGATGACCAAATTCAACATGGAAATAGGCTGAGGCAGATAAGATTTGAGATCTGGCATGACCGATGAGTTGGCAGAGGAATCAGTTTCGCGGGCAATCTTGGAAGCAACGGAAATAATGACCGTTCAAAGAGAACTGACACTCAGTTCATGAGGAAACAGGTGGCCACCTCTCTATGAAGCGTTACACAGTGATGATGACACAGAGCAGGGGAATTCAAGCGGACAGAGGCAGGAGATCCAGAGAGCCGGGAAGCGGAAACGAACAGTCAGGAAGCGGATTGGCTTTAAGCCACGAACAGACAGAGAGTAAGACAGACAGAGAGGAAGCAGAAAGCCAAGAGGCCAGAGAGAAGTGAATTAGAGAGAACGAAGAAGAAGTCAAACTGACCTGCAGAGCAAAGGCAATATCGAGCCAGATAGAGATAGAGAGAGTTCGAGAGTCTGTGAACTCTAGAGAAGGCTTGAGAGGTTCAAGCTAACTCCTCTGAGTAAACCTGTAAGGTATTGAGTCTCAGATTGGACTCATACCACTGTGACCAGTTGAGGTCGAGATTCAGTAAGAGGAGTCTGTGTACTCTAGAGTCTTGGGGAATCCAAGTACAATCCTACTGATCATCATCTGTTGAGTGAGACTCAAATTGAGCTCACTGTTGTAAAAACTCTGCTTTTTAAGACACAATAGAAAGGCCACCATTGAAGGCTGGACCAGGAGACGTAGCCCAGGAGGATTGGGTGAACTCCTTATTAAACTTGTTGTGTTTATGTGTTTGCTTATTGTGTTTCTCTTACTGCTTCAACATCTGTGTATTTTGCAATCTTATCGATCCATTGCATAAAATAACATAGGCACACACCAGCACATGAGTCTGTAATAGCTTCATTAATTCTCTAATATCATTCACGGGTGATTTCAGATCACCAACACTCCCTGTAGGCCTACTGGGGTGTGTTCACCTACAGGATTCCAGAAGCTTCTTCTTCTAGGAGTTTCTAGAAGTTGTTTCAACTACTTACCTTAGATAAAACATTTGAATCCTACCCTTCCCTACATTGGAGTTTTCACCACTTGTCCTTTGATCATATCCCTCCATCAAAGGTGGATCTATTACCCTAGATTGGTAATTGGATAACAACTCCCAACTTACCATACTTCTCTACATATTCCCAGCCTTCTATGTGGTTGGGGGTTGGTTTTTGGAGAGTCATTCTGCCTTATGTTGTTGTAGTGAGTGGTCGTCATCTGATGCATTTAGGGTGATTAGAGGTGCATATTCTAACAAGGAAAGGACAAGTCAACAACTTGGAGGAGATCTTTTGCAAGGTCAACTGCTACTTATGGTTGTAATCTCCATCCATTTATATTAATGCAAAGAATTCATTATTTTCCTATATGTGATGTTGTTATTTCATATATTTCAATACCATGCCGGTCTATTGAATGGAGTACTTAGATGATATTGTTGTTGGGTGTGGAGCCTGATTATCTTCTTTATTCAATGGTATCAGCGCATTGGACCCCAGTTGCCGCCCATTATTTGCGTTGCAAGGGGGGTTTATGGAGGCAACAGAAATACCTTGTAATTTCATAGTCAATCTGGGTCTTTCATTAGGCGGAAATCTGACAGTAGAAGTTATGTTTAATTTATGGTTTCTTGCCCTAGAAGGAAACCCCTCGCTATATATGAGGGAATTTTATTGCGGATATTTATGTGTATTCTTAGCGAGAAAGAGAGAGGAGATTTTGTGAGAGCGAAGAGGGAATTACAGTCGATATGTTGTAGGTTGTATCTCTTCATTTTATTGGATAATATAAAAGGAAGGACTAGTTGTTTCTCCGTGAACATAGCCCAAATTGGGTGAACCACGTATATCTATGTCTCTCTTGTTTTATGTGTTTTATGTGTTTATATTTCTACAATATATTCTATGTGTTCCATTGTTCTGTAATATATAATTTTCTAACAACTGCATAGATATCGTAGTTTCTTGGCTTGTGTTATCTGACAATGCAATTTCTAATTTTGGCATTCAGAGCTGGAATTGGAGCTTCCAAGCTAAAGAAGGAGTGAAGTGTGTGAAGGATTCCAGGTAGGCCTCACTCTGTTATCTATTTACTTTAAGGAAAATCATTGTGTTCCTTGTCTCTCTGTTGTTCTAGGTTAGCCACTGACCTAGGGGAGATACTTTTATCCACAATCGTAAATCCCGTATAACAAATTGGTGACCATACTAGGGAATAGAGTATTCCCTTGGTGGTTTCCTTTTCCATTGTGTTTGATTACCTCCTTGATAGACCTTTGTTATATCATCCAACAAAGAACAGTCCTAGGCAGTGATTACATTGAGCCTTTCTTGCAATTTTTGTGTTAGAATCCTCTCTCCCAAGCCCAACACACCTCTTGTGCCTTTGACAGAGCATTGCACCTCACTCCGGCCCACTTTGTACCAGTGTTACAATGCACTAGTGCATCTTCTGCACCGTCCTTGGCCCCAGTTTTTGGATGAATTTTTCCTTGGTTCTTGAGCCTATATTTGGTCAGCCTACTTCCAACTGAACTTCCCTGAATCTTCAATGTCTTGTGGTATCTCTAAAGCCTCTGTTTAGTTTTGATTTATGTTGTTTTCCTTTGGTAAAAATTGGTTTTGGTTTTGGTTTTTATTTGTTCTTATCATTAGTTCGCTTGCAAACTTGATTTCATTTGATTATTGATCTCTTGCATGAATTGATGTTTTAGTCCTCGTTCTGAAAAGTGTAATTGAATCAGTAGTTGAACATTTGCATCTTAGTTTTCTTCATTTTGAAAATTAATTCTGGTGAACAGAAATTTTTTGCATTGCCATTTAAGGTTTTGTATGTGCATTAGCATATGAACAATTGCATTGGAAAGGAAATTGCATCTTGCATCTTGTGTGTTGCATCTTTATTGTTTCTTCCCTTCCTTAGCTAGATTTTCATTGAAAGAGAAAGGATTTCTATTTTCTCATGATAGATTTGCATTTTAGGATATTCAGGTGATGTTCGCGGTGAGCCTAAAATTGAAACATAATCAAAGATAAACAGTGAAATTTATTGAATCAACCTAAGGAGCATTTGTAAGCTTAACGCAAGCGTTTAGAGGTCTAGGCTAGAGATGTGTTCCGGCATTGTTAAACGTAGGAGTTCTTATTTTTTTCCAGCGTTGCATCCCTGGGGTGAAATCTCATTCCACGTATGTGAGTGTATAGGATCGTACTCCACGTGCCTTCCCATATATTGGTGGCGCTCCATGCACATAAAGTATATGGGAACGCTCTCATTGAACGGTTATGCATTAGACAACACTACTACAAAATGCACTCCCACGTATGTTCACATATATTTTGGGATTCCCAAATAGGTTGAGATCCATCCATAGGTAACCAAGTTTGTCGCCTTGTATATCGTGATACATCGATCACAACTCTCAAGGAGATTGGTTGTCGTACGTTAAGTTATTGGTTCACCAAGGTGTATATTTTAGTTCACGGTTGCTTGGTAATCCTTTATGCCTAGATTACCCTATTTTTCCCCCCTCCACGTCATTCATGTAGAATGAAAAATAAGCCTCCTCTTCCTCCAGAGGCTACTCCTAATTGTCATCTCAGGCATAGGAAAATGCAAACTACCGAATCTGGAACATAGGGAACAACTTCTAGCCCTCCACCCGATATTGATCAGCTAGAATCATCTGTCCCTTTGAGTTTTGATCCCGAGATTACATCTATTCTTGTTGGTGACAATAACACTATTGGGACTCAGAAATGTCATATTTTCATCCACTTTTTTCTTCACCATTCCTTACATTTCATCATCCCATTAACCTTTTATCATATCATTTTCATAAATACATTTGGGTTTCACCTTCTTATTTTCCATTTTATTCATTTTTGTATTACAAGTGAATTTATGATTAAATATTAGAAAATATACATATTTTTATATATAACTCAAGAATATGTGAGTTTTGTGATGTGTAGGAAATATGTGAAGAATTAATATCTCCTCCACCATATTAAGGAGATAATTATGCAAGCCTATTCCTAAGGAGAAAATCATGGAGAATTTGGTTGGCATATCTTATCCTATTCCTAAGGAGAAAATCATGGAGGATTTGGGTGGCATATCTTATCCTATTCCTAAGGAAAAAATCATGGAGGATTTGGTTGGCATATCTTATCCTATTCCTAAGAAGAAGATCATGGAGGATTTGGTTGGCATATCTTATTCAAGATATGTGAGAGATTTATGGAGGATTCAATGGGATCATATTTTGTAATAATGGGAAAGTAGTTAAAAATGCTTGAGAGATGTGTGGGATCATATTTTGTAATAATGGGAAAGTAGTTAAAAATGGTTGCGAGATTTATGGAACTAAAGAGAGATTAGTGGATGATCATTATGAGTATGTTACTCATCCCATTGTATAAATAGGAGTACAATCTCCTCCATTTGTAATCTGGAAGTTTTTGTAATCTTAGAATTTTGGAGTATGTAATATTAGAAGCTTAGAGTTGTAATCTTAGAGTTGGTTTGTAATGAAGATTTTGAAATAAAGGATCATACTTCAATTTTGCTTCTACATCTGAGTCTCCATTGAAGTGGTGTGCTGGTGGAGTTATGGAGGGCCCCCATGGCCTCACTTGCATGCTTATTTGTTTATAATTTATTTTATGTTTTTGTTTGATTTCAGCTTTCAAGTTTTCTTAAATGTTCTAATATTGGAAGGATCTTATTTGAAGGTGTTCTTGTAAGAGAACCGTAAGATCTCATACAATTATTAGATCTAGGTTTATTTCATTTCAGCTTTTAATTTCTTATTAGATGTTCTAATGTTGGAAGAGATCTTATAGAATATTTTCTTGTAAGAGAATCATAGATCTCAGACAATTGTTAGATCTAAGTTTGATTAGTCATTGAAAGAGATCTTAATGAATATGTTCCTGTAAGGGGACTTTAAGATCTTGGATAAATTAGGAATCTTTCTAGATTTATATATTTTAGATAAGCACTTCTAAATTTACCTTCCCGGGTTGACATTAAATTAAACTCTAATTTTCATCCGCATTTTAGACCACACATTTTGGCGCCGTTGCCGGGGAAGTGCAACTAGAAGGATTTAGTAATTGTTTTTATGCATTTGTTTTAATGGGCTAATTTGTGGAACTTGGTGACAGCAGGTTCATAAAGGAGTTCAAAGTTTGGAGCATTCTTTTTTTTCATTTTCGCACATAGATCATTTAAATTTAGTTTTTATTTCAAACCCCCATTTCTCACTAATCCATCTACGGATGAGGACTTTGACAATGTTGAACAGGTACTTCTTGGAGAGCAAGGACAATAACCTTGAGCCAACTCTAAGACAGGATTCTCACATACTTGCAAAACATAATGTAAAATTTTTAAATCTTGATGTGAGCATGTTCAAATTTTTAGTCCGTAGATGGCGTCACTGGAAGCATGCTTTTACTTAGAAAATAAAACATCTTTTAAGTTAATGTAGAATAGATTAGAAAAATAAAAATGAGATCTCATTAGAAGTCATTAGAAGTCGTTATCATTAGAAGTTTTTAGTTTTGTTTTCCAAAAATAAATCATCATGAATAAAAATGATTGCTTCATCTTTGCATTTCTATGTCTTGTTTCGGTATCACGGCTGAGTCAGGAGTCTGATTATCGGAAAGATTTGTCTTTCGAGAGTCTAAATGCCCCCGCGACATTGAAGAAAGAGTGTAGATAATGCAAGGTTTTGTCACAGATCTTAATTGTGTTTTTTTTCTTTTTTTTCCACAGATTTTAATAGTGTTTTATCCATCCACGCTAACCTGCATAAAAATAAAAAATAAAAAAAAAAAAAAAATCAAGAGATTAGTATGCTCTCTTCCCGCACTTCGTGCGATCTGGAAGATCATAAAATCTATTGATTTATTTCAAATAAAAATACTCTTGCTGGAGAACTAATCTGCAATGCGACAATAAAGAATTTTGTGAGTGAGTGAAAAATCCTCTTAAAAAAAAATTAGATAAAACTTAGTCTTTTTAAATTTTAGTTTTTTAAAAATAAAAAATAAAAAAAATTCCCACATAGTGATAAAAAAAATTGGATTTGACTTATCCTAGAGAGATTTGGCATTTGCATTATCTTCTCCTAATTTTTCTAGACAAAAAGCCAGAATTTTCATTGATTCTAGAGGATTTTGTGTGTGTTTTTTTAGGATATTAAAAAAAAAAAATCCATTTTAGTGTTAGTTTATTTTTAGAAATTTTCTATATTAGTTTTTAATTGATTTCTTTATTTAAAAAAATAAATAAACCAAAAAAAAATTGATTGAATTTCATTCTTTTGTTTTTCTTTTATTTAAAAATAAATAAATAAATTCACAAAATTCGTGCAGGTTTGAAAATTTAAAAAAAAAAAAAAAAAAGGAACACTTGGAAACAAATTTTGAGGATCGATTAATCAAACATTTGGAGGATTCTATAAATGATGATTATCTTGTTTCAATAGCTTCAAGTTGGCATAACATATTTCTGTTGAATGCTTTTATATCACATACTAATATGCAGACCACAACAGATCTTTCTAATGCCAATCTTTTTGCCGAGCATATTTCAGCTGACCCAAACAGGGAGTATTACTTTTCATTGTTATTTTAAGAATGGATTGATTTTAATATCATGATTAAGTTAATTTCAACACTTTGATTTTCCTTAATATGTTTTATTTGGTATGAAATTTTTGCATAAGAATCATGAAGGAAATGGCCATTTCTTCTTGAACACACTTATTTTTTCTTTCTGCCAAGTTTTTTTAAAGGTTACAAGATAATCAAGTGATCATAAGGAGATTACATTGTGACGACAATTAGTCTTCCAAAGACTCAATTCATGAAAAATTCTAAAGAAAAATCCAACTCCACAACCACTACCTTGCACCTCCCTTTTTGAAGCAGATTTTGAATTCCACCAATTGTAAATCCATAAAGCCTGACATTTCCATATCCATTCATACACCATGCATTTCCTTACATCCATTTTTGGACGCTTGAAGGAGCTAATTCTTCACTGCACATATCATGACATTTTCCACTCCACAACAATCCTTTTGCGTCCTGATTACAACTCCTTGTTTTACAACGATGAATAAAACTCATTCCCTTTCCATGATTACATTGCCTTGTTTTCCTCGCCATGCTAATCCACACTGCTTGTCCGTGAGTTCTTTCCATTTATATTCCTACCAAATCTTTTTGTACAAACTCGCGTTGACTGATGTAGGATTCCTTAAGGCCCGCCTTTCAACAAGTCTTTCCCCATCGACATCAACACCTTATCTGGGAAATAGACTAGAGTTCCTTTTGAGTACCTAGAAGCTTGCATGCCTTAATGGCAAGCTCTCTCGCTGACGATCATGGGAATACATCAATGTCCCTTGATCTTCAGATCTTGCAAGTGGCTCGACCTCAACACATCCATTCGCACTTTGCAAGATGTACTCAGGTACCTTGGCACTCATTGACATCAATGGTGAGTTGCCTCACATTGGTTAACGACATACATCAATGGCCAGTAATCCAATGATTTATATTTTGGAAAATTCCTTCACCATACTACATTTCCTTTCATGAGCCATGTCAAGTTGCATGAGGACATGCAACCAATTCAGTTGAGGGGGGGAACTATATTCACTTCCATGATTCTATTTCTTCACCACACTACATATTCACTTCCATGATTCCATTTCTTCACCACTATCACTCCATTTTTTCTCATTTACCATTCACCAACATTTATTTTCCAATGATACTTTGTTGCACTTTGCTTCATACGCAATATTGGCATGCTTCATTAATATTACAAAAGGGCTTTCTTATGCACATTGATAGCTTATGATTTCCAGTGAGTGTTTACATTATTATTGAAGAAAAGAGAATAGAAAACGAAATGAATGTTGTTAACACAAGAACCAACATTATTTGTATTCATGGTTGTCACACAAGAACCAACCATAAGAAAATGTAAGTTGTTACTCATGTCTTTCACATATCCTGGAAACATTCATTATTAAAGACATCATCATGTAAAGCCAAAGTTGTTCAAGATGCCAAATGTTCTTAAAGAGACCCATGCATGGTTGCATGAGGACATGCAACAAGTTCAGTTGGGGAGGATGTTGGGACTCAGAAATGTCATATTTTCATCCACCTTTTTCTTCACCATTCCTTACATTTCATCATCCCATTACCCTTTTATCATATCATTTTCATAAATACATTTGGGTTTCACCTTCTTATTTCCCATTTTATTCATTTTTGTATTACAAGTGAATTTATGATTAAATATTAGAAAATATACATATTTTTATATATATCTCAAGAATATGTGAGTTTTGTGATGTGTAGGAAATATGTGAAGAATTAATATCTCCTACACCATATTAAGGAGATAATTATGCAAGCCTATTCCTAAGGAGAAAATCATGGAGAATTTGGTTGGCATATCTTATCCTATTCCTAAGGAGAAAATCATGGAGGATTTGGGTGGCATATCTTATCCTATTCCTAAGGAAAAAATCATGGAGGATTTGGTTGGCATATCTTATCCTATTCCTAAGGAGAAGATCATGGAGGATTTGGTTGGCATATCTTATTCAAGATATGTGAGAGATTTATGGAGGATTCAAAGGGATCATATTTTGTAATAATGGGAAAGTAGTTAAAAATGCTTGAGAGATTTGTGGGATCATATTTTGTAATAATGGGAAAGTAGTTAAAAATGGTTGCGAGATTTATGGAACTAAAGAGAGATTAGTGGATGATCATTATGAGTTTGTTACTCATCCCATTGTATAAATAGGAGTACAATATCCTCCATTTGTAATCTGGAAGTTTTTGTAATCTTAGAATTTTGGAGTATGTAATCTTAGAAGCTTAGAGTTGTAATCTTAGAGTTGGTTTGTAATGAAGATTTTGAAATAAAGGATCATACTTCAATTTTGCTTCTACATCTGAGTCTCCATTGAAGTGGTGTACTGGTGGAGTTATGGAGGGCCCCCATGGCCTCACTTGCATGCTTATTTGTTTATAATTTATTTTATGTTTTTGTTTGATTTCAGCTTTCAAGTTTTCTTAAATGTTCTAATATTGGAAGGATCTTATTTGAAGGTGTTCTTGTAAGAGAACCGTAAGATCTCATACAATTATTAGATCTAGGTTTATTTCATTTCAGCTTTTAATTTCTTATTAGATGTTCTAATGTTGGAAGAGATCTTGTAGAATATGTTCTTGTAAGAGAATCATAGATCTCAAACAATTGTTAGATCTAAGTTTGATTAGTCATTGAAAGAGATCTTAATGAATATGTTCCTGTAAGGGGACTTTAAGATCTTGGACAAATTAGGAATCTTTCTAGATTTATATTTTAGATAAGCACTTCTAAGTTTACCTTCCCGGGTTGACATTAAATTAAACTCTAATTTTCATCTGCATTTTAGACCACACATTTTGGCACCGTTGCCGGGGAAGTGCAACTAGAAGGATTTAGTAATTGTTTTTATGCATTTGTTTTAATGGGCTAATTTGTGGAACTTGGTGACAGCAGGTTCATAAAGGAGTTCAAAGTTTGGAGCATTCTTTTTTTTCATTTTCGCACATAGATAATTTAAATTCAGTTTTTATTTCAAACCCCCATTTCTCACTAATCCATCTACGGATGAGGGCTTTTACAATGTTGAACAGGTACTTCTTGGAGAGCAAGGACAATAACCTTGAGCCAACTCTAAGACAGGATTCTCACATACTTGCAAAACATAATGTAAAATTTTTAAATCTTGATGTGAGCATGTTCAAATTTTTAGTCCGTAGATGGCATCACTGGAAGCATGCTTTTACTTAGAAAATAAAACATCTTTTAAGTTAATGTAGAATAGATTAGAAAAATAAAAATGAGATCTCATTAGAATTCATTAGAAGTCGTTAGCATTAGAAGTTTTTAGTTTTGTTTTCCAAAAAATAAATCATCATGAATAAAAAGAACTGCTTCATCTTTGCATTTCTATGTCTTGTTTCTATATCACGGGTGAGCCAGGAGCCTGATTATCGGAAAGATTTGTCTTTCGAGAGTCTAAATGCCCCCGCGACATTGAAGAAAGAGTGTAGATAATGCAAGGTTTTGTCGCAGATCTTAATTGTGTTTTTTTTTTCTTTTTTTTCACAGATTTTAATAGTGTTTTATCCATCCACGCTAACCTGCATAAAAAAAATAATAATAATAAATAAATAAAAATAAAAATAAAAATAAAATAAAATAAAATTCAAGAGATTAGTATGCTCTCTTCCCACGCTTCGTGCGATCTGGAAGATCAGAAAATCTATTGATTTATTTCAAATAAAAATACTCTTGCTGGAGAACTAATCTGCAATGCGACAATAAAGAATTTTGTGAGTGAGTGAAAAATCATCTTAAAAAAAAATTAGATAAAACTTAGTCTTTTTAAATTTTAGTTTTTTAAAAATAAAAAAATAAAAAAAATTCCCACATAGTGATAAAAAAAAATTGGATTTGACTTATCCTGGAGAGATTTGGCATTTGCATTATCTTCTCCTAATTTTTCTAGACAAAAAGCCAGATTTTTCATTGATTCTAGAGGATTTTGTGTGTTTTTTTTAGGATATTAAAAAAAAAATCCATTTTAGTGTTAGTTTATTTTTAGAAATTTTCTATATTAGTTTTTAATTGATTTCTTTATTTAAAAAACTAAATAAACCAAAAAAAAAAATTGATTGAATTTCATTCTTTTGTTTTTTTCTTTTATTTAAAAAAATAAATAAAATAAATATATATATATATATATATATATATATATTCACAAAATTCATACAGGTTTGCAAATAAAAAAAAAATGGAACACTTGGAAACAAATTTTGAGGATCGATTAATCAAACAATTGGAGGATTCTATAAATGATGATTATCTTGTTTCAATAGCTTCAAGTTGGCATAACATATTTCTGTTGAATGTTTTTATATCACATACTAATATGCAGACCACAACAGATCTTTCTAATGCCAATATTTTTGCCGAGCATATTTCATCTGACCCAAACAGGGAATTACTTTTCATTATTATTTTAAGAATGGATTGATTTTAATATCATGATTAAGTCAATTTCAACACTTTGATTGTCCTTAATATGTTTTATTTGGTATGAAATTTTTGCATAAGAATCATGAAGGAAATGGCCATTTCTTCTTGAACACACTTATGTTTTCTTTCTGCCAAGTTTTTTTAAAGGTTACAGGATAATCAAGTGATCATAAGGAGATTACATTGTGACGACAATTAGTCTTCCAAAGACTCAATTCATGAAAAATTCTAAAGAAAAATCCAACTCCACAACCACTACCTTGCACCTCCCTTTTTGAAGCAGATTTTGAATTCCACCAATTGTAAATCCATAAAGCCTGACATTTCCATATCCATTTTTCACAGCAAGAGTTCATCTTCATACACCATGCATTTCCTTACATCCATTTTTGGACGCTTGAAGGAGCTAATTCTTCACTGCACATATCATGACATTTTCCACTCCACAACAATCCTTTTGCGTCCTGATTACAACTCCTTGTTTTACAACGATGAATAAAACTCATTCCCTTTCCATGATTACATTGCCTTGTTTTCCTCGCCATGTTGATCCACACTGCTTGTCCGTGAGTTCTTTCCATTTATAGTCCTACCAAATCTTTTTGTACAAACTCGCGTTGACTGATGTGGGATTCCTTAAGGCCCGCCTTTCAACAAGTCTTGCCCCATCGACATCAACACCTTATCTGGGAAATAGACTAGAGTTCCTTTTGAGTACCTAGAGACTTGCGTGCCTTAAAGGCAAGTTCTCTCGCTGACGATCATGGGAATACATCAATGTCCCTTGATCTTCAGATCTTGCAAGTGGCTCGACCTCAACACATCCATTCGCACTTTGCAAGATGTACTCAGGTACCTTGGCACTCATTGACATCAATGGTGAGTTGCCTCGCATTGGTTAACGACATACATCAATGGCCAGTAATCCAATGATTTCTATTCATGCTCGACATCGACACATTCTTTTGCATGATTAGAATTGTACCAAGTAGTTTAGTAGCAGGTGAAGACTATACACTTTTTCACGACTCCCTTAGCAGTTACAGCAGCATGAATTCTGATCTATGAGAGTACCACAGTTCCACTTTCAGCATTTATCTTTTCCATGATTCAGCATCAGCAGTTCAGATTCCTTCATTTCCTAGGATCCAGTAACAACAACATTAGTCACATTTTCCTGATCCAGCAGCAGCTACATTCCTCTTGCATAGTTCATCATTCTTGGGTAAGTAGAGGTATGTTGTTTTCTAATCTTTAATCATGCAATTCCTTATATGCTAACTTGAATATTTTGGAAAATTCCCTCACCATACTACATTTCCTTTCATGAGCCATGTCAAGTTGCATGAGGACATGCAACCAATTCAGTTGAGGGGGGGAGAACTATATTCACTTCCATGATTCCATTTCTTCACCACTATCACTCCATTTTTTCTCATTTACCATTCACCAACATTTATTTTCCAATGATACTTTGTTGCACTTTGCTTCATACGCAATATTGGCATGCTTCATTAATATTACAAAAGGGCTTTCTTATGCACATTGATAGCTTATGATTTCCAGTGAGTGTTTACATTATTATTGAAGAAAAGAGAATAGAAAACGAAATGAATGTTGTTAACACAAGAACCAACATTATTTGTATTCATGGTTGTCACACAAGAACCAACCATAAGAAAATGTAAGTTGTTACTCATGTCTTTCACATATCCTGGAAACATCCATTATTAAAGACATCATCATGTAAAGCCAAAGTTGTTCAAGATGCCAAATGTTCTTAAAGAGACCCATGCATGGTTGCATGAGGACATGCAACAAGTTCAGTTGGGGAGGATGTTGGGACTCATAAATGTCATATTTTCATCCACCTTTTTCTTCACCATTCCTTACATTTCATCATCCCATTACCCTTTTATCATATCATTTTCATAAATACATTTGGGTTTCACCTTCTTATTTCCCATTTTATTCATTTTTGTATTACAAGTGAATTTATGATTAAATATTAGAAAATATACATATTTTTATATATATCTCAAGAATATGTGAGTTTTGTGATGTGTAGGAAATATGTGAAGAATTAATATCTCCTCCACCATATTAAGGAGATAATTATGCAAGCCTATTCCTAAGGAGAAAATCATGGAGAATTTGGTTGGCATATCTTATCCTATTCCTAAGGAGAAAATCATGGAGGATTTGGTTGGCATATCGTATCCTATTCCTAAGGAGAAAATCATGGAGGATTTGGTTCGAATATCTTATCCAATTCCTAAGGAGAAGATCATGGAGGATTTGGTTGGCATATCTTATCCAAGATATGTGAGAGATTTATGGTGGATTCAAAGGGATCATATTTTGTAATAATGGGAAAGTAGTTAAAAATGCTTGAGAGATTTGTGGGATCATATTTTGTAATAATGGGAAAGTAGTTAAAAATGGTTGCGAGATTTATGGAACTAAAGAGAGATTAGTGGTTGATCATTATGAGTTTGTAACTCATCCCATTGTATAAATAGGAGTACAATCTCCTCCATTTGTAATCTGGAAGTTTTTGTAATCTTAGAATTTTGGAGTATGTAATCTTAGAAGCTTAGAGTTGTAATCTTAGAGTTGGTTTGTAATGAAGATTTTGAAATAAAGGATCATACTTCAATTTTGCTTCTACATCTGAGTCTCCATTGAAGTGGTGTGCTGGTGGAGTTATGGAGGGCCCCCATGGCCTCACTTGCATGCTTATTTGTTTATAATTTATTTTATGTTTTTGTTTGATTTCAGCTTTCAAGTTTTCTTAAATGTTCTAATATTGGAAGGATCTTATTTGAAGGTGTTCTTGTAAGAGAACCGTAAGATCTCATACAATTATTAGATCTAGGTTTATTTCATTTCAGCTTTTAATTTCTTATTAGATGTTCTAATGTTGGAAGAGATCTTGCAGAATATGTTCTTGTAAGAGAATCATGGATCTCAGACAATTGTTAGATCTAAGTTTGATTAGTCATTGAAAGAGATCTTAATGAATATGTTCCTGTAAGGGGACTTTAAGATCTTGGACAAATTAGGAATCTTTCTAGATCTATATATTTTAGATAAGCACTTCTAAGTTTACCTTCCCGGGTTGACATTAAATTAAACTCTAATTTGCATCCGCATTTTAGACCACACAGACACAATTGAAACAGAAGTCCCTGAAACTTCGTTACTTGAGGTCATTGCATCTAATCTCCCTAAATCATAAACCTTGTTTCTTGATGTTATCGAACCTGAGGAACCTCAACCATCTTCACCTGAATCTTTGGAACCTTCCTCCTCTCTTCCTTTGTCTTAGACAAAACTAATTTATCTTGGGCCTGACGGTGAGCCTCTTCCATACAGACTTGTACATATTGAATAGATGCCTCAAGAAGAGCCTTGTACTTCTACTCCTATTCATTTAGAAGGACTTTATTTATATCAAACCAATCCTCTTTTGTCTCTTCAACCTCTGACACAATCTCCTTTACCTGATTCTTTGGGCCTACCCACAGATCTCTCACAACAATCTTCATTGGAATTCTTAACCATGACCGGAACTGATTCAAACTCCCAACCTGTGTCTGCCACTATGGTTTAGACATCAAGTGTCGCTTCTTCTTCTATGTTTTTGGCATTACAAGAAGCTCATTTGCATGGTGGTGCATCTGTCCCGCCTGGCTATCAGTCATTATCCGGTACCTTTTCTGGTGTGGCTTCTAGTCCTTGGACCTCTCCCATTGTTGTGGGGAAAAGTATCCGATGCGGATGACCCTATCCCTACTCTAAAGGTGACAGTCTTTAGCAACAACTGAAAGTAAAGCTTTGATGTTTTCCTTTATGAAAGTACAGAGAGGGGGAAGAAATGATCAACCAACCTGGTATCCTTCGCTTAGTCGATCTTGATCCTCTCTCTTTGTCTCTTGTTCCCAGCTCCTTGCTCTCTTTGCCGGTCCAGCTACACACAAGCCCTGCACAAAACGAGAGAGGAAACTACAAGATACAAGTACTCATAACTGATGCATGGATTAGAGTGAATCAAATATACATGTAAATACAACACATCAATGCAATACAAGTATATAGGAGAACATGCAAAACTTTATTGATAGAAGTAACAGGGTTCTGAGAAGGTTACAACCAATGATGGCTCCAATCCAGCAGCACCTCCCCAGCAGCAAGAACTCTCCTCTTCACCTCTAGTAAAACAATCACCCAATAGCTCTAACTTTAATCCAACAGCACCTCCTTGCTTTACACAAAATTCCAGCCTCCTTAGACCTCATAGAAGAGCTCTATATATAGGAGAGAAGAAGAGAGGATGAGTCAGCTTGAGGCTGGCATAGAGCTGACTAGTGTCCTCTCCCTCTTCAGTTAATCTTCAGTTCTTGAGTCCACTTGGAGATCCTTGCTTACACATGGTGATCAAGTACCTCTTACTCATCACAAGGCGAATCTGATGAACCAAGTGTCAGTTTGGAAGCTTCCTGGGCAGTTGACACCTTGCAGGATGACTGTGCCACTTGGCCAATCTCGCCCAGCGCAGGTAGCCTTCATTACTTTTGACTTCCAGCGCAGGTACAGAGTGGGACAGTTGCATTACAGCGCAGAGGCTCAGTTAAGCAGCTGACATGATCCAAAATAAGCCTGTTTTGAAGTGTTTTCAGGTGGAGAACTGATTGGAAGTGTTGTTGTTTGATGACCTTGTTCTTTTAGGGGTAAGAACAACATGTTTAGGGACTGAGGATCCCTGTAATTATTGACATTCCATGCTCCATGATGCGAGGCACAAAAATGTCTATAACAGTTGCCCCCTAAAGTATGAGGCCGTTTATCGGGTGAAATGCTTTATCTAGAGGATCCGAAGTTCGTTCCAGTACTGAGGAGAGTGCCCTGTAATACAATACAATACAATACATTATTTTTCATTCATCATTATTCTCATGATCTAGCTGAGGCGGGCATTCCCATGCTCAGCTTTTTATAAATACATTTTGGTACATATGACAGACGATCGTCTGAAGATAGACTGATAATTTTCTGCTGAAATTATCATCCTTTGAGTAGGATGATCATCTGCTGCAATGATGTACATGGCAAATGCTTTTATATTTCCTGAATATATATCGCAGCCCGGATGGATGAAACTAGATCCGGGGTCTTCAAACTCGTTCGATCTTCACTCTAAGTACAAGTCGATCCATGTGAGAATTGCGCTGAAGTCGAACATGGAAAGACATCGCTTGATTACCGGTCAATAATGTAAACCGTTAACAAGCGCGAGAGGAATCACCAATAATGACGATGACCCTCAAGGTACTGCAGTACAATTCACGTGGCGTGAATAAAGGACTTGGCGTCGAACGCCACGCAAAATCTTCTGGTCGAAGGTCATTGATGTATACCTGTCGCCGGAAGTGAGAAACTTGCCATTGAGGCATGCAAGCTTCAAAGTACTGATGGGGGTGTTCCTAGATCAACTTCTTGGATAATGAGCTGAAGTCGACAAGAAGCGATCTGTCAAAGGAGGGCCTTAATGAATCCCACATCAATGACACGGAACGGAGCTAATGACTTTAGTGGAGGTGAAAACAAACTGTGACACATGATTCAGGGTGGCGATCATGAATGGATGAAGGATAATGTATGGCAGTGGATGGGACACAGTTGACACTTTCAGAATGACCCCTCTTGAACATATAACGACACTGATGCGATGGATCGGTAGCATTACCCCAAACGTGGATGGTGTGGCGAGGACCATGGTGATGAGACCGGTGAATGAAACAACCCAACCCGATGTGATACGGAGGAAAAGTGTCATGTTCAAGAGTGACTTGCTACCATTAAACTTTGAATGTTCTCCCAATTTTTCCCCAGTCATTTCTGACCAGTACCTCTTTATTTTTGTCAAGCTTGAGGAGGATAACATATGCTTGTTCTATAACCTGCCCTTCAGGCAAGCCTATCGCTATGATTTAACGAGCCTAGCGATAGGGAAACTCGTTCTCGTCTAAAGACAAGTTTGTCGCTATTTAATCATTTTAACGAGTCTAACGACAAGGAAAACTCGGTCCTTTTCATTTTTAGAGAGTCTGAAAAGGTACAGAAAGTCAACTCCATAATTCCTTTTTCGTCATCTAATCCCTTAAGTCCGAAAAAGTATAAAACAATACAGAAGGGATGGTTGTTCGGTACTTTTACGAGCCGAACAAGACAAGCGCTCGATCCTTTTGTGCAATAATCCCTCAGGTCCAAAAAGATTAAAATTTAGAGGAGGGATAGCGTTCCGGTCATTTAACGAGCTGGAAGGCCAAAACTCGGCAAACTTTTCATATTTTTACGAGTCAGTGAAAAGAGCTGAAAGAAGACTCGTCTTTTGAGGAACGAGTGATAAACAGGGATAGCTACCGATTCCAGGTACAGGTTGGAATTTTCCAATCACGGCAGTGTCACAAGGATGGCTAGGTGAAATCACTCTTCGCAGCTGTTTCTCAAAAGAGGTAAACACACAAATGGAAGTGAATGATCGGCCAAATGAACAGTGGAGGTGATGGATGAAAACACGATCAAGGTTCTTATGGCTGATGAATTTACGATCTCAAAAGGTTATTTACCGGTTCATTTTTTCCATGAGCTTGAACTCTGAGGGAAACTTTTGCTCACACTTTTCTATTTTTTAACGAGCATAAATTCAGTCCTAAAACTGCTCGGATTTGTGTTTATTTTTTAACGAGCATGAACTATATGCTAAAACTGCTCGGTATACCAGTCATATGAAGAACGCCTCTCGTAAGGACCAATTTTTATAGAGCTTATGCCTTACCACAGCTGTGCTCACTTTTGGCAAATTTTACTTTTGCCCCACAGGCTTTCTTTCATGCAAGTTTGGAAACGACTAATCTTAAAACCAGATAAATAACCGCCCCTAGCTTGCACTCCAGAAAGTTTGCATGCCCCCAGGTATAGGATAGAATTTCGAGGCTGCCCCTCCTCTCCCCTACTTCTGCTTTTCTTTGGGTGTTCACATTTATTTGTCATCTTGCTAATCTAATGCTAACGATACTTGTCTTCTCGTTATTTTAAGGGGTCTTACGCAGTACTCAGGCTTCCCGTCGGCCCACTTTTAACAAACAGCTATTTATGACAATAGATGAACACTACTCAAAGATAAAACATTGGTATTATTGAGGGAGGCTTGCCTCTTTCTTATTATTCCAAAGACGGTTCGATTTGCTGCCGCAGATCAATCTCTTTCTTCGGCGGTGCCTATCATTGGGTTGTCCTAAGATGGTTACCCTCTGTCACAACAATACGGTCTCCTTCTTAATAGATTGCCCCTGCCTATCCTTCAAAACACATGTTTCGATGGGCGAGGCTTGAATTTAAAGATGGTGACTACTTGTTGTAATAAGGGAATTCCTACTCGGGCATTGCCCACTTTTTTAGACAAAGGCGAATGATTCCCAAACACATAACTTTGACAAAAGATCATTTTTCCAGAACAACCCCACTTCCTACGGACGGGGTACGGACTAGTCATGTTCTCCTGCGGAAATTCTGTCTTATACCCGGAGTTTCTTCTGCCCGAAGCAGACCAGGGTGCATGCCCCCTGGGTCCTAGTCTTTCTTTCCGAATCACTCGCACTCATCGGGAAGGAGGACCGGGGGCGGAGGCGAATCTTGAGTGAACAGACCATTTAGGATTGGTATTTGACTATTTGCGATGCGAGATCCCGGAAATGAAAGTTGGTCTACGAGCTTGACCACCCTTCCTTCATGTGGAAAACACATTACTCTAAAGAGTGAGGAGACTATCGCTCCTATGCAATAAATATAGTCGCGTCCAAGGAGTAGGTTATAATCCAAGGGTCCTTGAACTACCAACACGTTCATCCTGACGGTCTTCCCCTTCAATGTAACAGGTACATCGGGGAGGATCCCTAATGGTCGACTGGTTCCTTTATCAAAACCTGAGAGATTTCTCAACTCAGGTAAAAGCGCCGGGGAACCCAGTGCTTTCCAAGCAACAGAGGAAAGGATACTCACAGACGCCCCTTCA
The DNA here is from genome assembly GCA_031772625.1 of Pinus tabuliformis. NCBI lineage: Eukaryota > Viridiplantae > Streptophyta > Pinopsida > Pinales > Pinaceae > Pinus > Pinus tabuliformis. The sequence continues at coordinate 385,125,834 of CM062818.1, forward strand.
TCAATGATAGTACCAGCCATAATCATTCTATAGATCTGGACAATGATTCTGAATGGTACACTGGCTAGTAACCGGGGTCTGCCTAGTTGATTCCAATCAAAGGATACAACCAGGTTGCTTGGCGGTGGGACCGAATATACGGCCGGATATGACTCTGATGATGTTCCTTCCTGCGATAAAGGAATGGGCGCATTGCCCTGATGCTCGTCGGAGTCGGTGCTGATGAAAAGAACCTGGATGGTGTCATCCTTGTTCTCATCAGTGAGGGTGTCGCATGAAGACGACTCTTCGGCGACGGTGTCATTTGAAGACGGGTCTTCAATGACGGGGTCATTGGACGATGGAACCTCTGAAGGAAGAACCAGGCCAACTGCCGTATCGACCTTTAGACTTTCGTCTAGTCTAGATTCAGTAGGTTCATTCTCAATGACCGACACTTCAGCTGACCACTTGAGTGGTTCAACCGGATTTTCAACTATCGAGGGATTAGGCGCGAGTTTTTGATATCCAGGTGGAAGTCGCACCGGTGACACCGGGCGATCTTCCAAAACTCTCTTGGCCTCATCTAAGAATGGACATTTGTGGATGGCATGATGACCTTCACACAATAGACAGGGTGATCTTGGTCCCCTTCTTCGTCCTTCACTCTTGCTAGTTGACGGAATGCAATCAACTTGACAACCAGAGGTTGATGCTACCGGATTGTGCAACCTTGGGGACCAGTCCCTTAGTATCCGGGGAATAAAAGGACAATCCCGATGGAAATGAATCCCTTTGCAAATGACACATGGCGATTTAGGCCCGGTCGGTGCAGTGTGTGGGTTTTTGTCAGCTTTCTCCTGCTTGCCCCCAGTCGCCTTCGCCAGAGGCTCCTTCTGCTTCTTTTCTCTCTTCTTCTTTTCCTTCTTCTCCTTGGGAGGCTGACTTTTGCCAGCTTTACCTTGCGAAGACGAAGGATCAGAGGAAGTATAATAAGAAGTGGAAGGCTGGTGGGTAGTTCTAGATTGTTCTGACTGTTGATTCGAATGCTCAGGATTAGTGGCGATCTGGACTACATTAGTTGAAAAGAGCCATACAGGGAGGCCGATTGTCAATCCTGGAAGCGACAATGTAGCCATATGAGGCGCACCAACATCTCCCCAAGAGGAGAAAGGATTTGGACTTCCGCCAAGGTTACTTCCTTGGTTGGTGGGCTCCATACTTTTCAACTGAAAGATCAACGTGGGAATAACAGGTGATTATGTTCCGCTTTAAAATAAATTTTATTAACAACGCTTTTAGACACAAACTTGCTTTTTCATGTTTTAAGAGTCGAGAAAAAGCTAAAGATGACTCTAGTCGCCTTCGATGTATTAACGAGCCCGAAGTGACAAATGCTCGGTTGGACTTTTTCAGTTATAGAGTTTGAAAAAGGCCAAAAGAAACTGCTCTGGAGATCTAGGCAGAGGGTGTGCCAAACCTTTCGCGAAACCACAGAATACGTTTTACGGTACGGGTGGTCGATCTTCGTGAATGCTGTGTTCACTGCATCGCGATCAGTAGGGCGGCCGACACGGTTTCCTAAGGATAAAGGATAAAAGCCTATAGGGGTCTCCCAATATACGCGACGGTACGCGGGAGCTCAAGTCCGTGTTAGTGCCACCGACTCTCAGGAGGAATCACCCACCTTCATAGAGATCGACAGTCACTATGTTTAACGACGCCGGAACACGTCTCTACCTAGACCTCTAGATGTTTGCGTTAAATTCCAAAGCGTTGTTATGTAAATTGAGTTTATTTTAATGTTGATCTTTCTTAACAGTTTGCCTTTCAGGTTCGCCACGAGATGTATATATACAACTTCCTATATGCAATCTAAGAATGAGAAGCAAATCTTTTCAACCTTTCAACTTTGAAAACCTTAATCTACTTGAGGGAAAAGAAGGACACAACTTTTTCCACAGATCAAAGAACACACACTAAAATGCACATCTTCCTAAATCGTCAAGCATACAGTCAAATGCAAAATGCACAATGCATGTATTTCTTTTCGTTATCCTTAATGTTGATGCTAGACAAAAAGGAAACTGTTGTATGATTTTGAATCTATTTTCAAGTAGAAATAAACAAGCTTGTCCACAATCAAAAAGACACCTTATGATAGACTTGTTTAAAAACACAGGAAATGTATAGATTCAAACCATGAAATGCAAATCGAACAAACTCAAACAGCTATGAACAGTAATAAAACTAGCTCTTAAGATCACAAAGACACTTTTACAGTCCAGGATCTAAGAGGTCACAGCTATACTGGTTCGCTTTTCACAATGGGAAACTGTAACTGCAACAAGAAATATTGAAAGAACATTCACAGTTTCATCACACAACTGAGGCGGAATAATGTCAAGGAGAAGTGGCTTACAGCAAGTACAATAACCAGCAAGCAATCAGCCAAAAACAAGTGCAAACAGGGCCAAGACACAATAGGAAGACTGAGCAAGACAAGGGCTAACTGGACCAGCGCAGGTTCTAGTCTGCCAATTTGACTCTCAGCGCAGTTCCCGAAGGGAGTACCTGCGCTGTAATGCAGACTGCCTGTGGACAGCCTGCACTGACTCACGAGAGTTTCGTCTACAAAGAATTCCGGGTCATAAAAAGCTCAAAAATGCACTGTTTTTGCTGAAATAAAAAGCTATAGGTCAAGTACAGGCTAAGGGATGATCAAGAGGATGAAGATCTATCACAAAGAGTAAAGAGTCTTTTGTAGATTAGCTCTTCAAATCTTGAATCTGCTCAGCAAATGAGCAAGAGTAGCAGTCCCTCTACTTCGCTTTTGATATAGTCAAAAGCTTTTCGATTTGGTACTCTTTTCTTCAAGAAATGAATAGCAAAATACTACAAACACCAACAAGATACTAGGCTCCCCAGCGGAGTCGCCAGTTTGTTGTGGGGAAAAGTATCCGATGCGGATGACCCTATCCCTACTCTAAAGGTGACAGTCTTTAGCAACAACTGAAAGTAAAGCTTTGATGTTTTCCTTTATGAAAGTACAGAGAGGGGGAAGAAATGATCAACCAACCTGGTATCCTTCGCTTAGTCGATCTTGATCCTCTCTCTTTGTCTCTTGTTCCCAGCTCCTTGCTCTCTTTGCCGGTCCAGCTACACACAAGCCCTGCACAAAACGAGAGAGGAAACTACAAGATACAAGTACTCATAACTGATGCATGGATTAGAGTGAATCAAATATACATGTAAATACAATACATCAATGCAATACAAGTATATAGGAGAACATGCAAAACTTTATTGATAGAAGTAACAGGGTTCTGAGAAGGTTACAACCAATGATGGCTCCAATCCAGCAGCACCTCCCCAGCAGCAAGAACTCTCCTCTTCACCTCTAGTAAAACAATCACCCAATAGCTCTAACTGTAATCCAACAGCACCTCCTTGCTTTACACAAAATTCCAGCCTCCTTAGACCTCATAGAAGAGCTCTATATATAGGAGAGAAGAAGAGAGGATGAGTCAGCTTGAGGCTGGCATAGAGCTGACTAGTGTCCTCTCCCTCTTCAGTTAATCTTCAGTTCTTGAGTCCACTTGGAGATCCTTGCTTACACATGGTGATCAAGTACCTCTTACTCATCACAAGGCGAATCTGATGAACCAAGTGTCAGTTTGGAAGCTTCCTGGGCAGTTGACACCTTGCAGGATGACTGTGCCACTTGGCCAATCTCGCCCAGCGCAGGTAGCCTTCATTACTTTTGACTTCCAGCGCAGGTACAGAGTGGGACAGTTGCATTACAGCGCAGAAGCTCAGTTAAGCAGCTGACATGATCCAAAATAAGCCTGTTTTGAAGTGTTTTCAGGTGGAGAACTGATTGGAAGTGCTGTTGTTTGATGACCTTGTTCTTTTAGGGGTAAGAACAACATGTTTAGGGACTGAGGATCCCTGTAATTATTGACATTCCATGCTCCATGATGCGAGGCACAAAAATGTCTATAACAGTTGCCCCCTAAAGTATGAGGCCGTTTATCGGGTGAAATGCTTTATCTAGAGGATCCGAAGTTCGTTCCAGTGCTGAGGAGAGTGCCCTGTAATACAATACAATACAATACATTATTTTTCATTCATCATTATTCTCATGATCTAGCTGAGGCGGGCATTCCCATGCTCAGCTTTTTATAAATACATTTTGGTACATATGACAGACGATCGTCTGAAGATAGACTGATAATTTTCTGCTGAAATTATCATCCTTTGAGTAGGATGATCATCTGCTGCAATGATGTACATGGCAAATGCTTTTATATTTCCTGAATATATATCGCAGCCCGGATGGATGAAACTAGATCCGGGGTCTTCAAACTCGTTCGATCTTCACTCTAAGTACAAGTCGATCCATGTGAGAATTGCGCTGAAGTCGAACATGGAAAGACATCGCTTGATTACCGGTCAATAATGAAAACCGTTAACAAGCGCGAGAGGAATCACCAATAATGACGATGACCCTCAAGGTACTGCAGTACAATTCACGTGGCGTGAATAAAGGACTTGGCGTCGAACGCCACGCAAAATCTTCTGGTCGAAGGTCATTGATGTATACCTGTCGCCGGAAGTGAGAAACTTGCCATTGAGGCATGCAAGCTTCAAAGTACTGATGGGGGTGTTCCTAGATCAACTTCTTGGATAATGAGCTGAAGTCGACAAGAAGCGATCCGTCAAAGGAGGGCCTTAATGAATCCCACATCAATGACACGGAACGGAGCTAATGACTTTAGTGGAGGTGAAAACAAACTGTGACATATGATTCAGGGTGGCGATCATGAATGGATGAAGGATAATGTATGGCAGTGGATGGGACACGGTTGACACTTTCAGAATGACCCCTCTTGAACATATAACGACACTGATGCGATGGATCGGTAGCATTACCCCAAATGTGGATGGTGTGGCGAGGACCATGGTGATGAGACCGGTGAATGAAACAACCCAACCCGATGTGATACGGAGGAAAAGTGTCATGTTCAAGAGTGACTTGCTACCATTAAACTTTGAATGTTCTCCCAATTTTTCCCCAGTCATTTCTGACCAGTACCTCTTTATTTTTGTCAAGCTTGAGGAGGATAACATATGCTTGTTCTATAACCTGCCCTTCGGGCAAGCCCATCGCTATGATTTAACGAGCCTAGCGATAGGGAAACTCGTTCTCGTCTAAAGACAAGTTTGTCGCTATTTAATCATTTTAACGAGTCTAACGACAAGGAAAACTCGGTCCTTTTCATTTTTAGAGAGTCTGAAAAGGTACAGAAAGTCAACTCCATAATTCCTTTTTCGTCAGCTAATCCCTTAAGTCCGAAAAAGTATAAAACAATACAGAAGGGATGGCTGTTCGGTACTTTTACGAGCCGAACAAGACAAGCGCTCGATCCTTTTGTGCAATAATCCCTCAGGTCCAAAAAGATTAAAATTTAGAGGAGGGATAGCGTTCCGGTCATTTAACGAGCTGGAAGGCCAAAACTCGGCAAACTTTTCATATTTTACGAGTCAGTGAAAAGAGCTGAAAGAAGACTCGTCTTTTGAGGAACGAGTGATAAACAGGGATAGCTACAGATTCCAGGTACAGGTTGGAATTTTCCAATCACGGCAGTGTCACAAGGATGGCTAGGTGAAATCACTCTTCGCAGCTGTTTCTCAAAAGAGGTAAACACACAAATGGAAGTGAATGATCGGCCAAATGAACAGTGGAGGTGATGGATGAAAACACGATCAAGGTTCTTATGGCTGATGAATTTACGATCTCAAAAGGTTATTTACCGGTTCATTTTTTCCATGAGCTTGAACTCTGAGGGAAACTTTTGCTCACACTTTTCTATTTTTTAACGAGCATAAATTCAGTCCTAAAACTGCTCGGATTTGCGTTTATTTTTTAACGAGCATGAACTATATGCTAAAACTGCTCGATATACCAGTCATATGAAGAACGCCTCTCGTAAGGACCAATTTTTATAGAGCTTATGCCTTACCACAGCTGTGCTCACTTTTGGCAAATTTTACTTTTGCCCCACAGGCTTTCTTTCATGCAAGTTTGGAAACGGCTAATCTTAAAACCAGATAAATAACCGCCCCTAGCTTGCACTCCAGAAAGTTTGCATGCCCCCAGGTATAGGATAGAATTTCGAGGCTGCCCCTCCTCTCCCCTACTTCTGCTTTTCTTTGGGTGTTCACATTTATTTGTCATCTTGCTAATCTAATGCTAACGATACTTGTCTTCTCGTTATTTTAAGGGGTCTTACGCAGTACTCAGGCTTCCCGTCGGCCCACTTTTAACAAACAGCTATTTATGACAATAGAAGAACACTACTCAAAGATAAAACATTGGTATTATTGAGGGAGGCTTGCCTCTTTCTTATTATTCCAAAGACGGTTCGATTTGCTGCCGCAAATCAATCTCTTTCTTCGGCGGTGCCTATCATTGGGTTGTCCTAAGATGGTTACCCTCTGTCACAACAATACGGTCTCCTTCTTAATAGACTGCCCCTGCTTATCCTTCAAAACACATGTTTCGATGGGCGAGGCTTGAATTTAAAGATGGTGACTACTTGTTGTAATAAGGGAATTCCTACTCGGGCATTGCCCACTTTTTTAGACAAAGGTGAATGATTCCCAAACACATAACTTTAACAAAAGATCATTTTTCCAGAACAACCCCACTTCCTACGGACGGGGTACGGACTAGTCATGTTCTCCTGCGGAAATTCTGTCTTATACCCGGAGTTTCTTCTGCCCGAAGCAGACCAGGGTGCATGCCCCCTGGGTCCTAGTCTTTCTTTCCGAATCACTCGCACTCATCGGGAAGGAGGACCGGGGGCGGAGGCGAATCTTGAGTGAACAGACCATTTAGGATTGGTATTTGACTATTTGCGATGCGAGATCCCGGAAATGAAAGCTGGTCTACGAGCTTGACCACCCTTCCTTCGTGTGGAAAACACATTACTCTAAAGAGTGAGGAGACTATCGCTCCCATGCAATAAATATAGTCGCGTCCAAGGAGTAGGTTATAATCCAAGGGTCCTTGAACTACCAACACGTTCATCCTGACGGTCTTCCCTTCAATGTAACAGGTACATCGGGGAGGATCCCTAATGGTCGACTGGTTCCTTTATCAAAACCTGAGAGATTTCTCAACTCAGGTAAAAGCGCCGGGGAACCCAGTGCTTTCCAAGCAACAGAGGAAAGGATACTCACAGACGCCCCTTCATCAATGATAGTACCAGCCATAATCATTCTATAGATCTGGACAATGATTCTGAATGGTACACTGGCTGGTAACCGGGGTCTGCCTAGTTGATTCCAATCAAAGGATACAACCAGGTTGCTTGGCGGTGGGACCGAATATACGGCCGGATATGACTCTGATGATGTTCCTTCCTGCGATAAAGGAATGGGCGCATTGCCCTGATGCTCATCGGAGTCGGTGCTGATGAAAAGAACCTGGATGGTGTCATCCTTGTTCTCATCAGTGAGGGTGTCGCATGAAGACGACTCTTCGGCGACGGTGTCATTTGAAGACGGGTCTTCAATGACGGAGTCATTGGACGATAGAACCTCTGAAGGAAGAACCGGGCCAACTGCCGTATCGACCTTTAGACTTTCGTCTGGTCTAGATTCAGTAGGTTCATTCTCAATGACCGACACTTCAGCTGACCACTTGAGTGGTTCAACTGGATTTTCAACTATCGAGGGATTAGGCGCGAGTTTTTGATATCCAGGTGGAAGTCGCACCGGTGACACCGGGCGATCTTCCAAAACTCTCTTGGCCTCATCTAAGAATGGACATTTGTGGATGGCATGATGACCTTCACACAATAGACAGGGTGATCTTGGTCCCCTTCTTCGTCCTTCACTCTCGCTAGTTGACGGAATGCAATCAACTTGACAACCAGAGGTTGATGCTACCGGATTGTGCAACCTTGGGGACCAGTCCCTTAGTATCCGGGGAATACAAGGACAATCACGATGGAAATGGATCCCTTTGCAAATGACACATGGCGATTTAGGCCCGGTCGGTGCAGTGTGTGGGTTTTTGTCAGCTTTCTTCTGCTTGCCCCCAGTCGCCTTCGCCAGAGGCTCCTTCTGCTTCTTTTCTCTCTTCTTCTTTTCCTTCTTCTCCTTGGGAGGCTGACTTTTGCCAGCTTTACCTTGCGAAGATGAAGGATCAGAGGAAGTATCATAAGAAGTGGAAGGCTGGTGGGTAGTTCTAGATTGTTCTGACTGTTGATTCGAATGCTCAGGATTAGTGGCGATCTGGACTACATTAGTTGAAAAGAGCCATACAGGGAGGCCGATTGTCAATCCTGGAAGCGACAATGTAGCCATATGAGGCGCACCAACATCTCCCCAAGAGGAGAAGGGATTTGGACTTCCGCCAAGGTTACTTCCTTGGTTGGTGGGCTCCATACTTTTCAACTGAAAGATCAACGTGGGAATAACAGGTGATTATGTTCCGCTTTAAAATAAATTTTATTAACGACGCTTTTAGACACAAACTTGCTTTTTCATGTTTTAAGAGTCGAGAAAAAGCTAAAGATGACTCTAGTCGCCTTCGATGTATTAACGAGCCCGAAGTGACAAATGCTCGGTTGGACTTTTTCAGTTATAGAGTTTGAAAAAGGCCAAAAGAAACTGCTCTGGAGATCTAGGCAGAGGGTGTGCCAAACCTTTCGCGAAACCACAGAATACGTTTTACGGTACGGGTGGTCGATCTTCGTGAATGCTGTGTTCACTGCATCGCGATCAGTAGGGCGGCCGACACGGTTTCCTAAGGATAAAGGATAAAAGCCTATAGGGGTCTCCCAATATACGCGACGGTACGCGGGAGCTCAAGTCCGTGTTAGTGCCACCGACTCTCAGGAGGAATCACCCACCTTCGTAGAGATCGACAGTCACTATGTTTAACGACGCCGGAACACGTCTCTACCTAGACCTCTAGATGTTTGCGTTAAATTCCAAAGCGTTGTTATGTAAATTGAGTTTATTTTAATGTTGATCTTTCTTAACAGTTTGCCTTTCAGGTTCGCCACGAGATGTATATATACAACTTCCTATATGCAATCTAAGAATGAGAAGCAAATCTTTTCAATCTTTCAACTTTGAAAACCTTAATCTACTTGAGGGAAAAGAAGGACACAACTTTTTCCACAGATCAAAGAACACACACTAAAATGCACATCTTCCTAAATCGTCAAGCATACAGTCAAATGCAAAATGCACAATGCATGTATTTCTTTTCGTTATCCTTAATGTTGATGCTAGACAAAAAGGAAACTGTTGTATGATTTTGAATCTAATTTCAAGTAGAAATAAACAAGCTTGTCCACAATCAAAAAGACACCTTATGATAGACTTGTTTAAAAACACAGGAAATGTATAGATTCAAACCATGAAATGAAAAGCAAACAAACTCAAACAGCCATGAACAGTAATAAAACTAGCTCTTAAGATCACAAAGACACTTTTACAGTTCAGGATCTAAGAGGTCACAGCTATACTGGTTCGCTTTTCACAATGGGAAACTGTAACTGAAACAAGAAATACTGAAAGAACATTCACAGTTTCATCACACAACTGAGGCGGAATAATGTCAAGGAGAAGTGGCTTACAGCAAGTACAATAACCAGCAAGCAATCAGCCAAAAACAAGTGCAAACAGGGCCAAGACACAATAGGAAGACTGAGCAAGACAAGGGCTAACTGGACCAGCGCAGGTTCTAGTCTGCCAATTTGACTCTCAGCGCAGTTCCCGAAGGGAGTACCTGCGCTGTAATGCAGACTGCCTGTGGACAGCCTGCACTGACTCACGAGAGTTTCGTCTACAAAGAATTCCGGGTCATAAAAAGCTCAAAAATGCACTGTTTTTGCTGAAATAAAAAGCTATAGGTCAAGTACAGGCTAAGGGATGATCAAGAGGATGAAGATCTATCACAAAGAGTAAAGAGTCTTTTGTAGATCAGCTCTTCAAATCTTGAATTTGCTCAGCAAATGAGCAAGAGTAGCAGTCCCTCTACTTCGCTTTTGATATAGTCAAAAGCTTTTCGATTTGGTACTCTTTTCTTCAAGAAATGAATAGCAAAATACTACAAACACCAACAAGATACTAGGCTCCCCAGCGGAGTCGCCAGTTTGTTGTGGGGAAAAGTATCCGATGCGGATGACCCTATCCCTACTCTAAAGGTGACAGTCTTTAGCAACAACTGAAAGTAAAGCTTTGATGTTTTCCTTTATGAAAGTACAGAGAGGGGGAAGAAATGATCAACCAACCTGGTGTCCTTCGCTTAGTCGATCTTGATCCTCTCTCTTTGTCTCTTGTTCCCAGCTCCTTGCTCTCTTTGCCGGTCCAGCTACACACAGATCCTGCACAAAACAAGAGAGGAAACTACAAGATACAAGTACTCATAACTGATGCATGGATTAGAGTGAATCAAATATACATGTAAATACAATACATCAATGCAATACAAGTATATAGGAGAACATGCAAAACTTTATTGATAGAAGTAACAGGGTTCTGAGAAGGTTACAACCAATGATGGCTCCAATCCAGCAGCACCTCCCCAGCAGCAAGAACTCTCCTCTTCACCTCTAGTAAAACAATCACCCAATAGCTCTAACTGTAATCCAACAGCACCTCCTTGCTTTACACAAAATTCCAGCCTCCTTAGACCTCATAGAAGAGCTCTATATATAGGAGAGAAGAAGAGAGGATGAGTCAGCTTGAGGCTGGCATAGAGCTGACTAGTGTCCTCTCCCTCTTCAGTTAATCTTCAGTTCTTGAGTCCACTTGGAGATCCTTGCTTACACATGGTGATCAAGTACCTCTTACTCATCACAGGGCGAATCTCATGAACCAAGTGTCAGTTTGGAAGCTTCCTGGGCAGTTGACACCTTGCAGGATGACTGTGCCACTTGGCCAATCTCGCCCAGCGCAGGTAGCCTTCATTACTTTTGACTTCCAGCGCAGGTACAGAGTGGGACAGTTGCATTACAGCGCAGAAGCTCAGTTAAGCAGCTGACATGATCCAAAATAAGCCTGTTTTGAAGTGTTTTCAGGTGGAGAACTGATTGGAAGTGCTGTTGTTTGATGACCTTGTTCTTTTAGGGGTAAGAACAACATGTTTAGGGACTGAGGATCCCTGTAATTATTGACATTCCATGCTCCATGATGCGAGGCACAAAAATGTCTATAACAGTTGCCCCCTAAAGTATGAGGCCGTTTATCGGGTGAAATGCTTTATCTAGAGGATCCGAAGTTCGTTCCAGTGCTGAGGAGAGTGCCCTGTAATACAATACAATACAATACATTATTTTTCATTCATCATTATTCTCATGATCTAGCTGAGGCGGGCATTCCCATGCTCAGCTTTTTATAAATACATTTTGGTACATATGACAGACGATCGTCTGAAGATAGACTGATAATTTTCTGCTGAAATTATCATCCTTTGAGTAGGATGATCATCTGCTGCAATGATGTACATGGCAAATGCTTTTATATTTCCTGAATATATATCGCAGCCCGGATGGATGAAACTAGATCCGGGGTCTTCAAACTCGTTCGATCTTCACTCTAAGTACAAGTCGATCCATGTGAGAATTGCGCTGAAGTCGAACATGGAAAGACATCGCTTGATTACCGGTCAATAATGAAAACCGTTAACAAGCGCGAGAGGAATCACCAATAATGACGATGACCCTCAAGGTACTGCAGTACAATTCACGTGGCGTGAATAAAGGACTTGGCGTCGAACGCCACGCAAAATCTTCTGGTCGAAGGTCATTGATGTATACCTGTCGCCGGAAGTGAGAAACTTGCCATTGAGGCATGCAAGCTTCAAAGTACTGATGGGGGTGTTCCTAGATCAACTTCTTGGATAATGAGCTGAAGTCGACAAGAAGCGATCCGTCAAAGGAGGGCCTTAATGAATCCCACATCAATGACACGGAACGGAGCTAATGACTTTAGTGGAGGTGAAAACAAACTGTGACATATGATTCAGGGTGGCGATCATGAATGGATGAAGGATAATGTATGGCAGTGGATGGGACACGGTTGACACTTTCAGAATGACCCCTCTTGAACATATAACGACACTGATGCGATGGATCGGTAGCATTACCCCAAATGTGGATGGTGTGGCGAGGACCATGGTGATGAGACCGGTGAATGAAACAACCCAACCCGATGTGATACGGAGGAAAAGTGTCATGTTCAAGAGTGACTTGCTACCATTAAACTTTGATGTTCTCCCAATTTTTCCCCAGTCATTTCTGACCAGTACCTCTTTATTTTTGTCAAGCTTGAGGAGGATAACATATGCTTGTTCTATAACCTGCCCTTCGGGCAAGCCCATCGCTATGATTTAACGAGCCTAGCGATAGGGAAACTCGTTCTCGTCTAAAGACAAGTTTGTCGCTATTTAATCATTTTAACGAGTCTAACGACAAGGAAAACTCGGTCCTTTTCATTTTTAGAGAGTCTGAAAAGGTACAGAAAGTCAACTCCATAATTCCTTTTTCGTCAGCTAATCCCTTAAGTCCGAAAAAGTATAAAACAATACAGAAGGGATGGCTGTTCGGTACTTTTAACGAGCCGAACAAGACAAGCGCTCGATCCTTTTGTGCAATAATCCCTCAGGTCCAAAAAGATTAAAATTTAGAGGAGGGATAGCGTTCCGGTCATTTAACGAGCTGGAAGGCCAAAACTCGGCAAACTTTTCATATTTTACGAGTCAGTGAAAAGAGCTGAAAGAAGACTCGTCTTTTGAGGAACGAGTGATAAACAGGGATAGCTACAGATTCCAGGTACAGGTTGGAATTTTCCAATCACGGCAGTGTCACAAGGATGGCTAGGTGAAATCACTCTTCGCAGCTGTTTCTCAAAAGAGGTAAACACACAAATGGAAGTGAATGATCGGCCAAATGAACAGTGGAGGTGATGGATGAAAACACGATCAAGGTTCTTATGGCTGATGAATTTACGATCTCAAAAGGTTATTTACCGGTTCATTTTTTCCATGAGCTTGAACTCTGAGGGAAACTTTTGCTCACACTTTTCTATTTTTTAACGAGCATAAATTCAGTCCTAAAACTGCTCGGATTTGCGTTTATTTTTTAACGAGCATGAACTATATGCTAAAACTGCTCGATATACCAGTCATATGAAGAACGCCTCTCGTAAGGACCAATTTTTATAGAGCTTATGCCTTACCACAGCTGTGCTCACTTTTGGCAAATTTTACTTTTGCCCCACAGGCTTTCTTTCATGCAAGTTTGGAAACGGCTAATCTTAAAACCAGATAAATAACCGCCCCTAGCTTGCACTCCAGAAAGTTTGCATGCCCCCAGGTATAGGATAGAATTTCGAGGCTGCCCCTCCTCTCCCCTACTTCTGCTTTTCTTTGGGTGTTCACATTTATTTGTCATCTTGCTAATCTAATGCTAACGATACTTGTCTTCTCGTTATTTTAAGGGGTCTTACGCAGTACTCAGGCTTCCCGTCGGCCCACTTTTAACAAACAGCTATTTGTGACAATAGAAGAACACTACTCAAAGATAAAACATTGGTATTATTGAGGGAGGCTTGCCTCTTTCTTATTATTCCAAAGACGGTTCGATTTGCTGCCGCAAATCAATCTCTTTCTTCGGCGGTGCCTATCATTGGGTTGTCCTAAGATGGTTACCCTCTGTCACAACAATACGGTCTCCTTCTTAATAGACTGCCCCTGCTTATCCTTCAAAACATATGTTTCGATGGGCGAGGCTTGAATTTAAAGATGGTGACTACTTGTTGTAATAAGGGAATTCCTACTGGGCATTGCCCACTTTTTTAGACAAAGGTGAATGATTCCCAAACACATAACTTTAACAAAAGATCATTTTTCCAGAACAACCCCACTTCCTACGGACGGGGTACGGACTAGTCATGTTCTCCTGCGGAAATTCTGTCTTATACCCGGAGTTTCTTCTGCCCGAAGCAGACCAGGGTGCATGCCCCCTGGGTCCTAGTCTTTCTTTCCGAATCACTCGCACTCATCGGGAAGGAGGACCGGGGGCGGAGGCGAATCTTGAGTGAACAGACCATTTAGGATTGGTATTTGACTATTTGCGATGCGAGATCCCGGAAATGAAAGTTGGTCTACGAGCTTGACCACCCTTCCTTCGTGTGGAAAACACATTACTCTAAAGAGTGAGGAGACTATCGCTCCCATGCAATAAATATAGTCGCGTCCAAGGAGTAGGTTATAATCCAAGGGTCCTTGAACTACCAACACGTTCATCCTGACGGTCTTCCCCTTCAATGTAACAGGTACATCGGGGAGGATCCCTAATGGTCGACTGGTTCCTTTATCAAAACCTGAGAGATTTCTCAACTCAGGTAAAAGCGCCGGGGAACCCAGTGCTTTCCAAGCAACAGAGGAAAGGATACTCACAGACGCCCCTTCATCAATGATAGTACCAGCCATAATCATTCTATAGATCTGGACAATGATTCTGAATGGTACACTGGCTGGTAACCGGGGTCTGCCTAGTTGATTCCAATCAAAGGATACAACCAGGTTGCTTGGCGGTGGGACCGAATATACGGCCGGATATGACTCTGATGATGTTCCTTCCTGCGATAAAGGAATGGGCGCATTGCCCTGATGCTCATCGGAGTCGGTGCTGATGAAAAGAACCTGGATGGTGTCATCCTTGTTCTCATCAGTGAGGGTGTCGCATGAAGACGACTCTTCGGCGACGGTGTCATTTGAAGACGGGTCTTCAATGACGGGGTCATTGGACGATAGAACCTCTGAAGGAAGAACCGGGCCAACTGCCGTATCGACCTTTAGACTTTCGTCTAGTCTAGATTCAGTAGGTTCATTCTCAATGACCGACACTTCAGCTGACCACTTGAGTGGTTCAACTGGATTTTCAACTATCGAGGGATTAGGCGCGAGTTTTTGATATCCAGGTGGAAGTCGCACCGGTGACACCGGGCGATCTTCCAAAACTCTCTTGGCCTCATCTAAGAATGGACATTTGTGGATGGCATGATGACCTTCACACAATAGACAGGGTGATCTTGGTCCCCTTCTTCGTCCTTCACTCTCGCTAGTTGACGGAATGCAATCAACTTGACAACCAGAGGTTGATGCTACCGGATTGTGCAACCTTGGGGACCAGTCCCTTAGTATCCGGGGAATACAAGGACAATCACGATGGAAATGGATCCCTTTGCAAATGACACATGGCGATTTAGGCCCGGTCGGTGCAGTGTGTGGGTTTTTGTCAGCTTTCTTCTGCTTGCCCCCAGTCGCCTTCGCCAGAGGCTCCTTCTGCTTCTTTTCTCTCTTCTTCTTTTCCTTCTTCTCCTTGGGAGGCTGACTTTTGCCAGCTCTACCTTGCGAAGATGAAGGATCAGAGGAAGTATCATAAGAAGTGGAAGGCTGGTGGGTAGTTCTAGATTGTTCTGACTGTTGATTCGACTGCTCAGGATTAGTGGCGATCTGGACTACATTAGTTGAAAAGAGCCATACAGGGAGGCCGATTGTCAATCCTGGAAGCGACAATGTAGCCATATGAGGCGCACCAACATCTCCCCAAGAGGAGAAGGGATTTGGACTTCCGCCAAGGTTACTTCCTTGGTTGGTGGGCTCCATACTTTTCAACTGAAAGATCAACGTGGGAATAACAGGTGATTATGTTCCGCTTTAAAATAAATTTTATTAACGACGCTTTTAGACACAAACTTGCTTTTTCATGTTTTAAGAGTCGAGAAAAAGCTAAAGATGACTCTAGTCGCCTTCGATGTATTAACGAGCCCGAAGTGACAAATGCTCGGTTGGACTTTTTCAGTTATAGAGTTTGAAAAAGGCCAAAAGAAACTGCTCTGGAGATCTAGGCAGAGGGTGTGCCAAACCTTTCGCGAAACCACAGAATACGTTTTACGGTACGGGTGGTCGATCTTCGTGAATGCTGTGTTCACTGCATCGCGATCAGTAGGGCGGCCGACACGGTTTCCTAAGGATAAAGGATAAAAGCCTATAGGGGTCTCCCAATATACGCGACGGTACGCGGGAGCTCAAGTCCGTGTTAGTGCCACCGACTCTCAGGAGGAATCACCCACCTTCGTAGAGATCGACAGTCACTATGTTTAACGACGCCGGAACACGTCTCTACCTAGACCTCTAGATGTTTGCGTTAAATTCCAAAGCGTTGTTATGTAAATTGAGTTTATTTTAATGTTGATCTTTCTTAACAGTTTGCCTTTCAGGTTCGCCACGAGATGTATATATACAACTTCCTATATGCAATCTAAGAATGAGAAGCAAATCTTTTCAATCTTTCAACTTTGAAAACCTTAATCTACTTGAGGGAAAAGAAGGACACAACTTTTTCCACAGATCAAAGAACACACACTAAAATGCACATCTTCCTAAATCGTCAAGCATACAGTCAAATGCAAAATGCACAATGCATGTATTTCTTTTCGTTATCCTTAATGTTGATGCTAGACAAAAAGGAAACTGTTGTATGATTTTGAATCTAATTTCAAGTAGAAATAAACAAGCTTGTCCACAATCAAAAAGACACCTTATGATAGACTTGTTTAAAACACAGGAAATGTATAGATTCAAACCATGAAATGAAAAGCAAACAAACTCAAACAGCCATGAACAGTAATAAAACTAGCTCTTAAGATCACAAAGACACTTTTACAGTTCAGGATCTAAGAGGTCACAGCTATACTGGTTCGCTTTTCACAATGGGAAACTGTAACTGCAACAAGAAATACTGAAAGAACATTCACAGTTTCATCACACAACTGAGGCGGAATAATGTCAAGGAGAAGTGGCTTACAGCAAGTACAATAACCAGCAAGCAATCAGCCAAAAACAAGTGCAAACAGGGCCAAGACACAATAGGAAGACTGAGCAAGACAAGGGCTAACTGGACCAGCGCAGGTTCTAGTCTGCCAATTTGACTCTCAGCGCAGTTCCCGAAGGGAGTACCTGCGCTGTAATGCAGACTGCCTGTGGACAGCCTGCACTGACTCACGAGAGTTTCGTCTACAAAGAATTCCGGGTCATAAAAAGCTCAAAAATGCACTGTTTTTGCTGAAATAAAAAGCTATAGGTCAAGTACAGGCTAAGGGATGATCAAGAGGATGAAGATCTATCACAAAGAGTAAAGAGTCTTTTGTAGATCAGCTCTTCAAATCTTGAATTTGCTCAGCAAATGAGCAAGAGTAGCAGTCCCTCTACTTCGCTTTTGATATAGTCAAAAGCTTTTCGATTTGGTACTCTTTTCTTCAAGAAATGAATAGCAAAATACTACAAACACCAACAAGATACTAGGCTCCCCAGCGGAGTCGCCAGTTTGTTGTGGGGAAAAGTATCCGATGCGGATGACCCTATCCCTACTCTAAAGGTGACAGTCTTTAGCAACAACTGAAAGTAAAGCTTTGATGTTTTCCTTTATGAAAGTACAGAGAGGGGGGAAGAAATGATCAACCAACCTGGTGTCCTTCGCTTAGTCGATCTTGATCCTCTCTCTTTGTCTCTTGTTCCCAGCTCCTTGCTCTCTTTGCCGGTCCAGCTACACACAAGCCCTGCACAAAACGAGAGAGGAAACTACAAGATACAAGTACTCATAACTGATGCATGGATTAGAGTGAATCAAATATACATGTAAATACAATACATCAATGCAATACAAGTATATAGGAGAACATGCAAAACTTTATTGATAGAAGTAACAGGGTTCTGAGAAGGTTACAACCAATGATGGCTCCAATCCAGCAGCACCTCCCCAGCAGCAAGAACTCTCCTCTTCACCTCTAGTAAAACAATCACCCAATAGCTCTAACTGTAATCCAACAGCACCTCCTTGCTTTACACAAAATTCCAGCCTCCTTAGACCTCATAGAAGAGCTCTATATATAGGAGAGAAGAAGAGAGGATGAGTCAGCTTGAGGCTGGCATAGAGCTGACTAGTGTCCTCTCCCTCTTCAGTTAATCTTCAGTTCTTGAGTCCACTTGGAGATCCTTGCTTACACATGGTGATCAAGTACCTCTTACTCATCACAAGGCGAATCTCATGAACCAAGTGTCAGTTTGGAAGCTTCCTGGGCAGTTGACACCTTGCAGGATGACTGTGCCACTTGGCCAATCTCGCCCAGCGCAGGTAGCCTTCATTACTTTTGACTTCCAGCGCAGGTACAGAGTGGGACAGTTGCATTACAGCGCAGAAGCTCAGTTAAGCAGCTGACATGATCCAAAATAAGCCTGTTTTGAAGTGTTTTCAGGTGGAGAACTGATTGGAAGTGCTGTTGTTTGATGACCTTGTTCTTTTAGGGGTAAGAACAACATGTTTAGGGACTGAGGATCCCTGTAATTATTGACATTCCATGCTCCATGATGCGAGGCACAAAAATGTCTATAACAGTTGCCCCCTAAAGTATGAGGCCGTTTATCGGGTGAAATGCTTTATCTAGAGGATCCGAAGTTCGTTCCAGTACTGAGGAGAGTGCCCTGTAATACAATACAATACAATACATTATTTTTCATTCATCATTATTCTCATGATCTAGCTGAGGCGGGCATTCCCATGCTCAGCTTTTTATAAATACATTTTGGTACATATGACAGACGATCGTCTGAAGATAGACTGATAATTTTCTGCTGAAATTATCATCCTTTGAGTAGGATGATCATCTGCTGCAATGATGTACATGGCAAATGCTTTTATATTTCCTGAATATATATCGCAGCCCGGATGGATGAAACTAGATCCGGGGTCTTCAAACTCGTTCGATCTTCACTCTAAGTACAAGTCGATCCATGTGAGAATTGCGCTGAAGTCGAACATGGAAAGACATCGCTTGATTACCGGTCAATAATGTAAACCGTTAACAAGCGCGAGAGGAATCACCAATAATGACGATGACCCTCAAGGTACTGCAGTACAATTCACGTGGCGTGAATAAAGGACTTGGCGTCGAACGCCACGCAAAATCTTCTGGTCGAAGGTCATTGATGTATACCTGTCGCCGGAAGTGAGAAACTTGCCATTGAGGCATGCAAGCTTCAAAGTACTGATGGGGGTGTTCCTAGATCAACTTCTTGGATAATGAGCTGAAGTCGACAAGAAGCGATCTGTCAAAGGAGGGCCTTAATGAATCCCACATCAATGACACGGAACGGAGCTAATGACTTTAGTGGAGGTGAAAACAAACTGTGACACATGATTCAGGGTGGCGATCATGAATGGATGAAGGATAATGTATGGCAGTGGATGGGACACGGTTGACACTTTCAGAATGACCCCTCTTGAACATATAACGACACTGATGCGATGGATCGGTAGCATTACCCCAAACGTGGATGGTGTGGCGAGGACCATGGTGATGAGACCGGTGAATGAAACAACCCAACCCGATGTGATACGGAGGAAAAGTGTCATGTTCAAGAGTGACTTGCTACCATTAAACTTTGAATGTTCTCCCAATTTTTCCCCAGTCATTTCTGACCAGTACCTCTTTATTTTTGTCAAGCTTGAGGAGGATAACATATGCTTGTTCTATAACCTGCCCTTCGGGCAAGCCCATCGCTATGATTTAACGAGCCTAGCGATAGGGAAACTCGTTCTCGTCTAAAGACAAGTTTGTCGCTATTTAATCATTTTAACGAGTCTAACGACAAGGAAAACTCGGTCCTTTTCATTTTTAGAGAGTCTGAAAAGGTACAGAAAGTCAACTCCATAATTCCTTTTTCGTCATCTAATCCCTTAAGTCCGAAAAAGTATAAAACAATACAGAAGGGATGGCTGTTCGGTACTTTTACGAGCCGAACAAGACAAGCGCTCGATCCTTTTGTGCAATAATCCCTCAGGTCCAAAAAGATTAAAATTTAGAGGAGGGATAGCGTTCCGGTCATTTAACGAGCTGGAAGGCCAAAACTCGGCAAACTTTTCATATTTTTACGAGTCAGTGAAAAGAGCTGAAAGAAGACTCGTCTTTTGAGGAACGAGTGATAAACAGGGATAGCTACCGATTCCAGGTACAGGTTGGAATTTTCCAATCACGGCAGTGTCACAAGGATGGCTAGGTGAAATCACTCTTCACAGCTGTTTCTCAAAAGAGGTAAACACACAAATGGAAGTGAATGATCGGCCAAATGAACAGTGGAGGTGATGGATGAAAACACGATCAAGGTTCTTATGGCTGATGAATTTACGATCTCAAAAGGTTATTTACCGGTTCATTTTTTCCATGAGCTTGAACTCTGAGGGAAACTTTTGCTCACACTTTTCTATTTTTTAACGAGCATAAATTCAGTCCTAAAACTGCTCGGATTTGCGTTTATTTTTTAACGAGCATGAACTATATGCTAAAACTGCTCGATATACCAGTCATATGAAGAACGCCTCTCGTAAGGACCAATTTTTATAGAGCTTATGCCTTACCACAGCTGTGCTCACTTTTGGCAAATTTTACTTTTGCCCCACAGGCTTTCTTTCATGCAAGTTTGGAAACGGCTAATCTTAAAACCAGATAAATAACCGCCCCTAGCTTGCACTCCAGAAAGTTTGCATGCCCCCAGGTATAGGATAGAATTTCGAGGCTGCCCCTCCTCTCCCCTACTTCTGCTTTTCTTTGGGTGTTCACATTTATTTGTCATCTTGCTAATCTAATGCTAACGATACTTGTCTTCTCGTTATTTTAAGGGGTCTTACACAGTACTCAGGCTTCCCGTCGGCCCACTTTTAACAAACAGCTATTTATGACAATAGATGAACACTACTCAAAGATAAAACATTGGTATTATTGAGGGAGGCTTGCCTCTTTCTTATTATTCCAAAGACGGTTCGATTTGCTGCCGCAGATCAATCTCTTTCTTCGGCGGTGCCTATCATTGGGTTGTCCTAAGATGGTTACCCTCTGTCACAACAATACGGTCTCCTTCTTAATAGACTGCCCCTGCTTATCCTTCAAAACACATGTTTCGATGGGCGAGGCTTGAATTTAAAGATGGTGACTACTTGTTGTAATAAGGGAATTCCTACTCGGGCATTGCCCACTTTTTTAGACAAAGGTGAATGATTCCCAAACACATAACTTTGACAAAAGATCATTTTTCCAGAACAACCCCACTTCCTACGGACGGGGTACGGACTAGTCATGTTCTCCTGCGGAAATTCTGTCTTATACCCGGAGTTTCTTCTGCCCGAAGCAGACCAGGGTGCATGCCCCCTGGGTCCTAGTCTTTCTTTCCGAATCACTCGCACTCATCGGGAAGGAGGACCGGGGGCGGAGGCGAATCTTGAGTGAACAGACCATTTAGGATTGGTATTTGACTATTTGCGATGCGAGATCCCGGAAATGAAAGTTGGTCTACGAGCTTGACCACCCTTCCTTCATGTGGAAAACACATTACTCTAAAGAGTGAGGAGACTATCGCTCCTATGCAATAAATATAGTCGCGTCCAAGGAGTAGGTTATAATCCAAGGGTCCTTGAACTACCAACACGTTCATCCTGACGGTCTTCCCCTTCAATGTAACAGGTACATCGGGGAGGATCCCTAATGGTCGACTGGTTCCTTTATCAAAACCTGAGAGATTTCTCAACTCAGGTAAAAGCGCCGGGGAACCCAGTGCTTTCCAAGCAACAGAGGAAAGGATACTCACAGACGCCCCTTCATCAATGATAGTACCAGCCATAATCATTCTATAGATCTGGACAATGATTCTGAATGGTACACTGGCTAGTAACCGGGGTCTGCCTAGTTGATTCCAATCAAAGGATACAACCAGGTTGCTTGGCGGTGGGACCGAATATACGGCCGGATATGACTCTGATGATGTTCCTTCCTGCGATAAAGGAATGGGCGCATTTCCCTGATGCTCGTCGGAGTCGGTGCTGATGAAAAGAACCTGGATGGTGTCATCCTTGTTCTCATCAGTGAGGGTGTCGCATGAAGACGACTCTTCGGCGACGGTGTCATTTGAAGACGGGTCTTCAATGACGGGGTCATTGGACGATGGAACCTCTGAAGGAAGAACCGGGCCAACTGCCGTATCGACCTTTAGACTTTCGTCTAGTCTAGATTCAGTAGGTTCATTCTCAATGACCGACACTTCAGCTGACCACTTGAGTGGTTCAACCGGATTTTCAACTATCGAGGGATTAGGCGCGAGTTTTTGATATCCAGGTGGAAGTCGCACCGGTGACACCGGGCGATCTTCCAAAACTCTCTTGGCCTCATCTAAGAATGGACATTTGTGGATGGCATGATGACCTTCACACAATAGACAGGGTGATCTTGGTCCCCTTCTTCGTCCTTCACTCTTGCTAGTTGACGGAATGCAATCAACTTGACAACCAGAGGTTGATGCTACCGGATTGTGCAACCTTGGGGACCAGTCCCTTAGTATCCGGGGAATACAAGGACAATCCCGATGGAAATGAATCCCTTTGCAAATGACACATGGCGATTTAGGCCCGGTCGGTGCAGTGTGTGGGTTTTTGTCAGCTTTCTCCTGCTTGCCCCCAGTCGCCTTCGCCAGAGGCTCCTTCTGCTTCTTTTCTCTCTTCTTCTTTTCCTTCTTCTCCTTGGGAGGCTGACTTTCACCAGCTTTACCTTGCGAAGACGAAGGATCAGAGGAAGTATAATAAGAAGTGGAAGGCTGGTGGGTAGTTCTAGATTGTTCTGACTGTTGATTCGAATGCTCAGGATTAGTGGCGATCTGGACTACATTAGTTGAAAAGAGCCATACAGGGAGGCCGATTGTCAATCCTGGAAGCGACAATGTAGCCATATGAGGCGCACCAACATCTCCCCAAGAGGAGAAAGGATTTGGACTTCCGCCAAGGTTACTTCCTTGGTTGGTGGGCTCCATACTTTTCAACTGAAAGATCAACGTGGGAATAACAGGTGATTATGTTCCGCTTTAAAATAAATTTTATTAACGACGCTTTTAGACACAAACTTGCTTTTTCATGTTTTAAGAGTCGAGAAAAAGCTAAAGATGACTCTAGTCGCCTTCGATGTATTAACGAGCCCGAAGTGACAAATGCTCGGTTGGACTTTTTCAGTTATAGAGTTTGAAAAAGGCCAAAAGAAACTGCTCTGGAGATCTAGGCAGAGGGTGTGCCAAACCTTTCGCGAAACCACAGAATACGTTTTACGGTACGGGTGGTCGATCTTCGTGAATGCTGTGTTCACTGCATCGCGATCAGTAGGGCGGCCGACACGGTTTCCTAAGGATAAAGGATAAAAGCCTATAGGGGTCTCCCAATATACGCGACGGTACGCGGGAGCTCAAGTCCGTGTTAGTGCCACCGACTCTCAGGAGGAATCACCCACCTTCGTAGAGATCGACAGTCACTATGTTTAACGACGCCGGAACACGTCTCTACCTAGACCTCTAGATGTTTGCGTTAAATTCCAAAGCGTTGTTATGTAAATTGAGTTTACTTTAATGTTGATCTTTCTTAACAGTTTGCCTTTCAGGTTCGCCACGAGATGTATATATACAACTTCCTATATGCAATCTAAGAATGAGAAGCAAATCTTTTCAACCTTTCAACTTTGAAAACCTTAATCTACTTGAGGGAAAAGAAGGACACAACTTTTTCCACAGATCAAAGAACACACACTAAAATGCACATCTTCCTAAATCGTCAAGCATACAGTCAAATGCAAAATGCACAATGCATGTATTTCTTTTCGTTATCCTTAATGTTGATGCTAGACAAAAAGGAAACTGTTGTATGATTTTGAATCTATTTTCAAGTAGAAATAAACAAGCTTGTCCACAATCAAAAAGACACCTTATGATAGACTTGTTTAAAAACACAGGAAATGTATAGATTCAAACCATGAAATGCAAATCGAACAAACTCAAACAGCTATGAACAGTAATAAAACTAGCTCTTAAGATCACAAAGACACTTTTACAGTCCAGGATCTAAGAGGTCACAGCTATACTGGTTCGCTTTTCACAATGGGAAACTGTAACTGCAACAAGAAATACTGAAAGAACATTCACAGTTTCATCACACAACTGAGGCGGAATAATGTCAAGGAGAAGTGGCTTACAGCAAGTACAATAACCAGCAAGCAATCAGCCAAAAACAAGTGCAAACAGGGCCAAGACACAATAGGAAGACTGAGCAAGACAAGGGCTAACTGGACCAGCGCAGGTTCTAGTCTGCCAATTTGACTCTCAGCGCAGTTCCCGAAGGGAGTACCTGCGCTGTAATGCAGACTGCCTGTGGACAGCCTGCACTGACTCACGAGAGTTTCGTCTACAAAGAATTCCGGGTCATAAAAAGCTCAAAAATGCACTGTTTTTGCTGAAATAAAAAGCTATAGGTCAAGTACAGGCTAAGGGATGATCAAGAGGATGAAGATCTATCACAAAGAGTAAAGAGTCTTTTGTAGATCAGCTCTTCAAATCTTGAATCTGCTCAGCAAATGAGCAAGAGTAGCAGTCCCTCTACTTCGCTTTTGATATAGTCAAAAGCTTTTCGATTTGGTACTCTTTTCTTCAAGAAATGAATAGCAAAATACTACAAACACCAACAAGATACTAGGCTCCCCAGCGGAGTCGCCAGTTTGTTGTGGGGAAAAGTATCCGATGCGGATGACCCTATCCCTACTCTAAAGGTGACAGTCTTTAGCAACAACTGAAAGTAAAGCTTTGATGTTTTCCTTTATGAAAGTACAGAGAGGGGGAAGAAATGATCAACCAACCTGGTATCCTTCGCTTAGTCGATCTTGATCCTCTCTCTTTGTCTCTTGTTCCCAGCTCCTTGCTCTCTTTGCCGGTCCAGCTACACACAAGCCCTGCACAAAACGAGAGAGGAAACTACAAGATACAAGTACTCATAACTGATGCATGGATTAGAGTGAATCAAATATACATGTAAATACAACACATCAATGCAATACAAGTATATAGGAGAACATGCAAAACTTTATTGATAGAAGTAACAGGGTTCTGAGAAGGTTACAACCAATGATGGCTCCAATCCAGCAGCACCTCCCCAGCAGCAAGAACTCTCCTCTTCACCTCTAGTAAAACAATCACCCAATAGCTCTAACTGTAATCCAACAGCACCTCCTTGCTTTACACAAAATTCCAGCCTCCTTAGACCTCATAGAAGAGCTCTATATATAGGAGAGAAGAAGAGAGGATGAGTCAGCTTGAGGCTGGCATAGAGCTGACTAGTGTCCTCTCCCTCTTCAGTTAATCTTCAGTTCTTGAGTCCACTTGGAGATCCTTGCTTACACATGGTGATCAAGTACCTCTTACTCATCACAAGGCGAATCTGATGAACCAAGTGTCAGTTTGGAAGCTTCCTGGGCAGTTGACACCTTGCAGGATGACTGTGCCACTTGGCCAATCTCGCCCAGCGCAGGTAGCCTTCATTACTTTTGACTTCCAGCGCAGGTACAGAGTGGGACAGTTGCATTACAGCGCAGAGGCTCAGTTAAGCAGCTGACATGATCCAAAATAAGCCTGTTTTGAAGTGTTTTCAGGTGGAGAACTGATTGGAAGTGCCGTTGTTTGATGACCTTGTTCTTTTAGGTGTAAGAACAACATGTTTAGGGACTGAGGATCCCTGTAATTATTGACATTCCATGCTCCATGATGCGAGGCACAAAAATGTCTATAACACCCATGTCATCCAATTTGGGAATAATGTATGGTACTTCTTTTATGAATGCCACACATTATGTTCCTCTTCCTCCATCGCAACCTACAATAGAGTAGCAGGCTGACCCATATATCAGTGGGAAAATCTACCCTCAACAGCCCAACCCGCCTTATGTTGGATGCCCTCTGTCTGGATCGCAGTTGCCTCCATCATCCCCTCCTCCCATGGCAGGGGAGAAACCTTTTGTTGGTACACCTCAATATGGTAAACCACCTAGCTATAGTCCTCATCCTGGAATGACTACTAGTGTTTGGTGACCTACTTTACCTATACAACCCGGTGTTTTTTGGGATTGATTATTGAATCCTCAAATTGTATCATCTTCATCACAAATTCCTACCTATCCATCAACATCTCAACAAGCTCAAATACATGTGAGCCAACCTTTACATTCTATTCTAACAATGTCTGGTTCTCCCCAGATCCTGGTTAATCAGCTTATACAATTGCTTGCACAAGGTCCTCCTCAAGTTTCAGTAGGTCAAATTCTTCAAAATTTGGTGCAGACTCCATCGAAACCATACCTGGGGGCAATGCATACCCCTATTGGGCAACAATATGGATCACATCAAGTGCATTTTCAAGGCCAGCAAATCCAAACCCAACCATTCCAGCAGCTTTATCGTCATCCTGGGGCTGAGCAACAAACTCGCTTGTATGTTGGTTATCAGAACACTCCATATTCTATTAACCAGGTTCCTTATTATCAAAATCCTCCTTATCCAAGAATGCAAGTTCCTATTTCCCATGTTATCCCTTCATATCCAGGTCATCTGCCTCCATACTTTAATCCGCAGTTGCCTTTTGTGGCTACTCTTGAATTACCGGATTTAAATTAGCTTAATAACAACCCCATTGCTCATTCACCATGGTGGCTGATTATTCCAACTAACTTGCCTTCTAATATCCCAAAATTCAATGGGAATTCAGGAGAATACGTGTAAACACTTTTTATGACGTATCATCTATGGTGTTCATATAATTCACTTAATGATGATTCTATTTGACTTCGTCTTTTCTAGCGAACACTTACAAGTACCACAGCTAAATGGTATATTGGGTTACCTAGAGCATCGTTTCATGACTTTAGCACTTTATCCACTACCTTCCTCACACATTTCCAGTTTCCCATTAGATATGAAACTGGGACGGAACTATTGACTAACTTCAAACAATCAGACTCTATTCACATTTTGGATCATATTCATGAGTGGACGCGTCGTCATCGGTTGGTCAATGCTTATGTTCCTGATTAGTTGTTAGTCGAATGGTTTTTCAAATCTCTATTATCTCCCATAAAAGAAGATGTGGCCAAAGGTGGAATCGTGACCGAAGAGAAATTTATTGCTTGTGTTCAACATTTAGATATGGTTTCTACCAAGTCAGGCACGATCTATGATAAGATACCAAACGCTCTGAGACCTTTGAATATTATTCCTCCTCCACCTAGTAAAGAATCTAATGTTTCCGATGGAATTATAAGTTCTACGAGTTCACAGTCAGCGAGTAAACCATGTGGTATTTCTCATACCGCTCCTGCACAAAACCCTCAATCCCACCCTCCTGTGGCTCTTGCTTCTGAGATAAATGTCGTCTCATCTGATAAAGGCAAGTCTCAACAACAACCTGGAATCAAGAAGAATGCTAAAGGTAAGAAAAATAAAGATTCCTCATCGCAGGATAAAGAAACGAATGTGTCTTCCGATGAGAAACGAAAACCTTGATACCCATGCTTGATTTGTAACAAGGATCACTTTGCACGTGATTGTCCACACCGCACTGAAGTCAATTAGTTCCTTAAATCATCCACTTATCCCATTGTGTTGACCGACCCGTTTCCCAATTAGGAGATTGATATGGTTTCCCAGGATGCTTCTTCCTCTAACACCATTTCGATGCTTTCCTCCTCAAGCTGAAATCCAATGTCTTGGTGGCCACTCGGAATAAGGACTATGGTAACACGAATCCACTGAAAAGTCAAGCCACTAATCAACCTTCTAGTTCGACACCACCTTCATTTGATCGTGTTCCACATCATGTTCCTACAGAATTGACTATCAAACCTCCGAAGGGTGTTATCCATAAGTCTACTTTCAACCCTCATTCAAGAGCCGCTCAAAATTATAACGTAGTTGAAGATTTCACTCAGTCTCCATTAGCTATGTCAACTCTTGAGGTGTTGCAAAACTGCCCCACCCAAAAGAAGGCCTTGTTGTTAGCTATCAAATGTGTGGATCCATCATATTCCAACCTAGTGGTTTTCTCTCATGAAAACTATACCCCTTGAATTCCATCTCAGTTAGCTTTTATGATTCAGGTCATTGTCCATGGTAAGAACATTAATTGTTCTATTGTGGACGAGGGAGCCTCGACTTGCATCATGTCATGGTCTTGCTAGAAGGTGATTAGTTCACCTCAAATGAATCAATTGACCACCACATTAAAATCTTTTAATGGAAGGACATATAAACCTTGTGGGATTCTCAATTCCCTCCAAGTGGAACTGGGGGGGAAGTTGTCTCTACCGAAGTAGAAGTTATTGACGGACCACTTGATAATAATCTTCTACTGGGATGCACATGGGTTTATTCTATGGTTGTCATCATCTCAACTTACTTCTGAATGATCGCTTTTCCTCATAAAGGCAGGATCATGGCCATAGATCAACTCACCTTTTTTTCCTTTGATTCCAATGTTATTGGAAGTGTCCATCTTGTAGGGGAAGCCCTGCATTCCTATCATCATGTCAGAGTTGGATTATTGAAGGATTCATCATTTATGGGAACCTTTTTGCTCCCTCCTCCTCCCCTTCCCAACTCCTCCCCTTCAGTTGCTTATATCAACATGATATCATCCTCTATGATCATGGTTGATCAATGAATCGTACCTGATGAAACTGACATCAAAAGTTTTGGTGACCAAATGCCACTTAGCTCGACTGAGCAAGATTACGAAGTCATCTATTCGGCTTGTATGGCCCATACTTTTTCCTCAATCAATTGGGTAGATTGATCACTTGATTATGACATGCCCTCAAATCCTTTCTCACGTACATTCTCTATCAACGAAAGCATCATGGAAATCGTGATGTCATAAGACGTGCTGTGGGACAAACATCATCACCGTTCCTCCTTCCCATATAGCATTGAAGATAATCTCAATGGTGTGTACCTACCTAATTTTATCGAACCCTTTACAAATTTCGTCTCCATTCATGAGATCTACTCTGAAAAGAACCTTTCAAATATCAAAGAAACCATTTCTCTCGATATTTCTATTTAACCAGGAATAGTAAAAAATTTATACATCAGAGCATCTTGTTAATCATCTGAAATCGAGATTTATCGAGCCCTTTTTCGTGAGTTCAGAGATGTCTTTGCCTAGATATATGAGGAAATTCCAGGTATCGACCCCAATGTAGTGGTTCGCAAAATTAAGACGTATCTTGATGCCAAACTTGTTTGGAAGCGCCTATGTCTGGTTCATCCCAAGATGAAATCGAAAAGATTCTTTGGGTTGGTTTCATACACCTCGTTCCTTTAACTGATTGGGTATCGAACGTTGTCCTTGTCATGAAGAAACAAGGCACGATCCGAGTATGTGTCGATTATCGAGACGTAAATAGTGCTTGTTCAAAAGACAACTACCCGACCCTATTTATTGACCAAATTGTTGAAGATTGCGCTAGCTACAAGATTTTCATTCATGGATAGATTCTAGGGCTATAATCAAATCAACATTCTCCCGGCAGACCAACCTAAAACCGCATTTATTTGTCCCTGGGGTACTTTTTCTTATAGAAATATCCCTTTAGCTTATATAATTCATCAAATCCAAGTCAAAGAAATCCTTAGTTTTTATCGAGCTAATGTGTGATCTCCCTTCCCTTGATGTTGAATCTACATCTAAAGATTCCATCCTCAATGAGTCATTCTTTCTGTTCTCATCATCTGACCAATGGTATGAAGATTTTATGATCTATTTCCAGACCCAAACTTTCCGACCTAATACCTCTCACTCCCAGCGACGATGCATCCAGTACCAATCCTGAAATTATGTGATTATTGATGACACCCTTTACCATCATGGTATCGATATGATTTTATGGAGGTGCCTCACTCTTGAAGAGGCCGAGAAAGTCTTGAATGAATTCCACTCAGGGGCATGTGATGGACATTTATCTGGTTACGCTACTGCGCAAAAAAAATTATGTGTTGACTACTTTTGGCCCACCATCTTTCGCGACTGTATCCTCACAGTCCAGAAATTTCATGTGTGCCAAATCTATGATCGTAAAATGTGCGCTCTGCTTGCCCCATTGCATCTTGTTGTCACTATTGGTCCCTTTGTGAAATAGGGCATCGATTTTATGACATGTAGCCCTCACTCGGGTCGGGGGGTATGGATATATCATTGTCGTTGTTGACTACTTTACTAAATGGGCTGAAGTGATGCCTACATATAACAACAAAGACAAAAATACTGCATATTTTTTCTTCAACCACGTGATTTCCAGGTTTGGTGTTCCGCAAGAAATAGTTATGGATCACAAGAAGAACTTTCAGAATCATATGATGACTAAATTAACTGCCAAATTGGGACTTTCACATGAAAATTCCATTACCTATTATCCTCGAGCTAACGGATAAGTTGAGGCTATCAACAAAGTTCTTAAGATGATGCTTTAGCATATGATAGGGGTCCACAAATTGGATTGGCACTTGCTTCTCTTTGATGCTTGGTGTGAATACCGAACCAACACCTTTTTAGTTGGTTTATGGTCTGGAGGAAATCCTCCCCATCGAATGCGAAATTCCATCGTTGAAACTAGCTATCAAACTTCTTCCTGCTACTTTCACAAAAGAAGAGCATCTTTTACATCTAACTCGTTTGGATGAAACCCAGTGCGATGTCACGTTATCCAATGAAGCTCATAAGAGACACATCAAAGCGTAATATGACAAAATTGTCAAGCCTAGAGTCTTCTCTAAAGGAGATCTGGTTCTCTTATATGACCAGGAGGCTAATAAGTTAGGTCTAGGAAAGTTCCAACGTATGTGGTTAGGCCCATACATTGTCAAGCGAGTCCTTGCAAAAGGGGCTTATGAGTTAGTAGACCCCAATGAAGTTCCACTGGCGCAGCCTGAAAATGGGTTGTACCTCAAAAAATACTATGCATGATCCCATGGGTAGTACATTGTGTACATACAGTTTATAGGTGTGTTGAGTGTGTTTGCAGCGTGTTTTTCAGACTTTACCATGGTTTATGTTGATTCGTTTTACTTTTGGATTACATATGTAAACCTCTCTTGAACCGTATATTGGTTATGTTGATGGTGTTAGCCGTAGTACACAAAACCTATCCTCTGCAACATGGCCTATCTTTGCTCCAAATGGTGAGCTAGTGAGCATGCAAGGGAATTGCATTGGTCGCTCTACCAACAACATCGTTGAGTATAGCGTAGTGATTGAGCTACTTTCTAATGTTACTGCACATGGTATCTATCGTATACTCATCAGGATTGACTCATAGCTCATAGTAATACAACTCGCGAACATCTATTCAGTGAGAAATCCTGTCATCCTTCGCATGGTTTTGAGAGTGCATCTTCTGGAAAGGTGTTTCAATTCCATACAATATGAACATATTTCTAGTAATTTTAACACATTAGCAGATTACCCTAACTATTTTTGCTTTAGATCGACGTTTGCAATGACATCACGTCATATTGAAAGCAGAATACGAACTAGGAAACACTATAGATATATATATATATATATATATCTATATATATAAAACAAAAATTATAACAAAAAATGAATAAATAAATATATATATATATATATATATATATATATATAAGTTTGGTTTTACAAAATGTGTGCCCCGAGACACATATGGCTACATCGCCCATATAGGAACTAAATGCAAAACATCTAAGTGGACAATTAAGTGGTTCTCATGATAAAACGATGTTACACGAGCTATCTTGCATAATAATCGACCAATATGACAAGGCACTCAGATTGTGTGTCGCTGAAGTCTCAATGGAAGTTGATCGACCACGTTTTCATCAATCCTGTGTGTCAGACCCTCCATGTGGCGCTCCACCTCTAATAGGATCTCTGCTACATCAGGATCTTGTAGTGCATCCCATCCTACCACAACAAACTGTACTGGTCTCAATGCCTCCTCCTATGGCTATCTCTCTGAGCGATTGAGATATGTAGCACCTATTGGTCAAACAGGTACAGTATCTTCATGAAAAAATCAAATAGTTTAGTCTCGGGAACATAAAAACACACAAAAAAATTGTAAAACTTTCAAAAACTTAATAGTTAAAGTATATTACCATAAACATCCCATTGCTCACCTTAAGGCAGCTCAAGCTCAGGATCATCGTGGATATCCATCCTTGCATAAGGATAATCATTAATAATGATGAACTTTCTGTGAAACCACCCAAAGAAGGTTGGTGAAAAGTTGATCGTCAATGGGCCTGCATGTCGACTCATATGGTCTATCCACCTCCCATCTGTGGGATCCTCAAATCAATGGGCTTGAGTAAAATCTGTTGAGGCTACAGTAATGGTACCCACTCTAGACCAAAAGAGACTAAGATCGCGCCATAGCCGAAGTTCTTCAACTTCCCCTTCTTTGCTTTAGTAAGTTGTTCCTTCAAATTGACCAAGACGCCTTCACTCCAGTTGAATATTTTCGGCTCTAGACATTCTATCCCATACTGCATTTATGATTTGCTCGCTACGTATAGTGTTGAGCTGCTTGCCAATTTTGCAATAATGAAAATTATCGTCCCAAAGGTAATTGGGTCACAAATTTTATGTTGATCTTTCCATCCCTTGTATGAAGGACTCGAGGTCTACAATAGGTAACAATATAGTGTTTGACCGTCTCACCTTCCACCTAGAAGAGAGACAGAGGCACCTCGCTTTGACAATCCTGTCAAAAGGTAAATATCCTCTACCTGTATCTCAAGTAGATTCTCCCCAAACTTGAACGCCTATGCCTGAATCTCCTATGAACGGACAAGGTATTTCAACAACTCCATATGTTTCCTCATACCATGAAGCCAGAAGAATTTCAATAATCCACAATTTTTGAGCGCCTGGATGGTAGCAAGGTCGTTTGCCGCATTCAAATCTTGTTCCTCGTGTTCTCTTTCTCTCCAAATGAATGTCATTTTGTGATAATGGGTACCTGAAATATAAACAAGCAATCCATTAGTCTCTTTCCCATGCAAAAAACCTAACAAAATTTGAGGTAAAACTGAAAGGAAACTTGGATAAATGCGCCCAACATACCCTCGCAATGATTACCAGAGCATTGTACCTTTGCCTAGGTGTAACATAGTTTTCGACACAAGGGGTGTGTGTTGGTCCCAGGGAATTTTATATGAACCCCAGGGGCCTCAAAACCTTGAAAATTTTGCATGAAAACACAAAAATGAACCATGGAAAGATAGAGAAAGGTTTTAGTTCCTACCTGGAAGCGACGACACTTGAAACAGTTCCTTGGATTGTTCGTAATCAGCTGCAGAAGATCAAGGGCAAAAGGGCTCCAAATACTCACTGTTGAAGCTAAAATGTGAAATGGTAAAAATGAGAAGTTATTTTGAATATTTATTATCATTTTCTCATTATTTTATTCATTTTTAGCATTTTGACCTAAATATGCTTCATTTTTACTATGAAACGGGTATGTTTAATCCTTCTTGTGGTGTTTTGAGAAGTTTTGCAGTTGTTAGTAGGTTTTTATTATGTTTGAACAAGTAATTTTGACTACTAAGTATACTTTTATCTATTTTTCGAGCTCTATAAACCTACGAAAAAGGAACTCCCCTGGAGTCCTCTTTTAACTCTTTTCAAACTCCCAAAATATGAAAAGATTGTCGAGCACTTGTCTTTTTGAACTCGTAAAAGTAAATGAAAAGATGTCTACTTAGTATAAGTTTAACCCTTTTCCGAACTGAGATAGACTAGCTAAGTTTAACCCTTTTCTCTTGGGTATTGTTTTCTACCTTTTAAGACCTAAGGGACTACCTATGAAAAGGGACATCTGGAATTTTCTCTTTCACCTCTTTTTCAAACTCTCTAAACATGAAAAATAAGTTGAGGTTTACCTTCACTGTACTCATTAAAACATCAAACAATGATGGACCTGTCGAACATGACAAGGTCAAACCACTCCTTCTCAAGGTTCGTTAAATATCCTCGGAGGGATTCATCCGAAGGATGAACTTACAGATCAAGCATATGTTATCCTCCTAGAGCTTGTTAAAAATAAGAGGTATTGACCAGTTTGGTTGGGAAAATTGGGAAAACAAGGGATTCCATTTTGCTAATGGCAGTGAGTCATTCTCGAACAAGACACTCTCAACTTCATCTTCGTGGATGTTGGGTTGGGTAATCTTCTTGTCTTTTAGTTATCATACCATTTTCAGAGCCTTCATTTCGGTTTTCGGTCAATGCTACCAACTCCATTTAGTGTCACCTGTGTGTTCAAGAGAAGTCATTTAGTTGATTTTTGCTACAATACTCTTAAGCCTTCATTTCATGTCTGGCTTTCTTCATCCAGTTCCATGTCAGTATCATTCTAATAATTTTGTCTCAATCATCATACCCATTTTGTGTCATTGATGGGGGATACATCAAGGCCCTCCTACGACAAATCGCTTCTTGTCAACATCAGCACATCATCCAGGAAGTTGACTTAGAAACACCCCTTTGGTACCTTGGTGCATGCATACAGCAATTGCAAGTTTCCTCGCTCTTAACGACAGGTTTTCATCAATGGCGTTAGACCAAAAAGTTCTGAGTGGTGTTCGACATAAACTCATTCATTCACACCATATAGATTGTACTATAGTACCTTGAGAGCCATTAGCATCATCAGTGGTTTCTCTTGCGTTTGTTAATGGTTTACATCATTTATCGGTAATCAGATGGCATCTACCATGTTCGACTCCAGCTCATTGATTCACATGGTTATACTCGTACATTGGTTGGTCGTGTGAAGGAGATAGAAGACCCCGAATATAGTTTCCACCATCAGGGCTGTGATTTCAGGAGTTATGCAAAGATTACAATGTATGATGGCCATGATCATATAGAAAGTCATCCAATCATGGGTCCACCAGTTGCATCTATGGATGCATCCTTTGATCATTGTACAAGTTATGTTAGCTTATGAGTTGAATAGGGGTATGTCTCCCTCAACAAACAAATATGTCATGCTGTAAATGTATTGTGACAGATGAAACTCATCGATTGTCCTTGATCTCGACTTGTCACATGATAAATCACTTCAGTCATCAGTCATCATCTCTAGCTTTGGGCTTTAGGAGGAATTCTATTATAGGTCATTTTGTCACATCCGATCAGTGAGCCTCCTAATGGGATCAATCAACATCTTACTCCCCCTTGTCACCATCTTGCACTAAGCCCTAAGCATGTTCCCTTCATCCCCCAGAGTTTCAGCCCTAAACTGCTTCATCTGAGCCAATTTGAGGGCCAATGCTCCCTGTAGGCCTACTAGGGTGCATTCACCTATAGGTTGCTCCATTATGGCCTGCATTGGTCACCAGCAGGTTTCTCCCCTCTGCACCTGCATTGGTTCTAGAAATCCGAGAGAATGTCGGGATTTCAGAAGCTTCCTCTTCTACGATTTTCCAGAAGTTGTTTCAACTACTTACCTTGGATAAAACATTCTAATCCTATCCTTCCCTACATTGGATTTTTCACCACTTATCCTTTCAGCCTATTCCTCCATCAAAGATGGATCTCTTACCCTACATTGGTAATTGGATAATAACTCCCAAATTACCATAATTCTCTATATATTCCCATCCTTCTATGTGGTTAGGGGCTAGCTTTTGGAGAGTGGATATCCCCTTATGTTGTTGTAGTGAGTGGTCATCATCCCATGCATTTAGGGTGATTGGAGGTGCTTATTGTGACAAGGAAAGGACAAGTCAACAACTTGGAGGAGCTCTTCTACAAGATCAACTGCTACTTATGGTTGTAATATCCTTCCATTTATATTAATGCAAATAATTATGTTTTCCTATATGTGATGTTGTTATTTCATATATTTTAATGCCATGTTGATCTGTTGAACTGAGACTTTTGTAATCCATATCAAGTTATGAGAAGATTTTTCAGCGTAAATCACATTATGATAAAATTGTCGACGCGTTTCGAACCAACGAGTGTGGTTCATCATCAAGACAAGTTGAATAATCAAATCATGGCTACATGTTAAATAGGGAGAGCAGATCTTCCAACAGCTAAGCTTGACTAGGAAACGGCTATATGGGCCTGGACTAATGGCTATATTTGACTATGTAACGGCTAACTTTGACCAGCCAGTCAGACTTGACTGGATTAAGGATATGGACCAAAATTCTATTTAATATTATTTTAATTATAATAATTTTATTTATTCAATGAATTAATATCTATTATTATAATATATTCAAGGTTCTTGAGTGTTAAAATAATAATTTTATGAATATTATAATTTTTATTTTTTTTATTAAACTTGTAGTAAGAATAGTTTTAGGTAATACTAAAGAAACTGTATTTATGTTAAAATGTTTAATAATGAATAACATTAATAATATTATGTATATATTACCTATAATATCCCTATAACTATAATATTAATACTATAGATTTAATTATTACTTTAAAATTATATTATTATATTATTATTACCTAATAATTAATAATCCTAAGTTATTAAAGGATTGTATATCTTATAAGTAGAGCCTAATAAATTATAGATTAGTTATATAAGGAATCATCTAGTAAATTTAAGGGAACGAATAAGATGGAAAATTCTTAAAAAGATTAAAAAGACAAAAACCAAAACCTATGGACTTCTTACTTTAACTCTAATATTGATATTATAAATTTTATTATCATAGTATTCTTATAGTAGTATTATTCTTAATGATATTAATTTTAATGGATCGTATAACTTATTAAAAGGGCTTATTAATTAGATATAAACCTAAAGCTATCTAATGTCTACGTAATCATTCTAACAAATTTAGAAGATGGGTCAGAAGACAAGGAGGAAAAAACCGACTAGGAAGAGAGGGCAGGGATCCAGCTGTTAGTGTCGGTCTTGAAAGCCCTCCATCAGTGATCAAAGCTCTTTGCATTTGCATTAGTAGGTGTCTCATCAGTGTCAAAATTTGCATCCCGTTAGGCATGCCATAATCCTGATGGAGGAGCTGGTCTATTCATACCCCTCTTGGCTTTGCTGGATCAGGTCATATCAGTCATTGAGTTTGTCAAGCTGCTCTTGTTTGGTCTTAATGTCAAAATTCTAGGTCTAGGGTTTTGGTCAGTTGTCTTAGCAAGGTCATGTCTCTGAAAGTCCTTGAGTGACCAGCAAGCCAGAGGGAGGATGGTAAACATGTTCCTTTGAAATTTTCATCATGTACAGTTCATTTTTAACCTTGGATTTAAAAACCCTGTTTTTAAAGCCAAGGTCATGATAATTTTTGTAAAAAGAATAAATTTCCAAAATGTCTTCAAAAAGGCAGCAACAACCCTGGTCCCCTTGCCACAGTCCTTCAGATGATCTACCTGCAAAAAGAATCAGGTCAAAGCACTCAAAAAGTCAACTTCAGGATAAAAGAAACCAAGAAAATCAGTGTTTTAAAAAGTGTCAAAATAGACTTTATAAAGTGGGTTTATGGATGAAATTTTTTCAAATGAGATTATAAAAGGTAATGTTCCCTCCTTTCACTCTCATTGTGCATTTCAAGCTTGCAAGAGAGATTGTGAGAGAGTGATAGGCGAAGGAGGCGAAATTGCAACGGTTTCGGGCAGTTTGCAGGTGCGCGACCCGTCCAGGCTTGTGCGCGACCTGTTGGGCGGTGCGCGACCCGTCCAGCGCACTCCGGCAGTGTAAAATTATAACGGGCGCGACCCGTTGGGCTGTGCGCGACCCGTTCAACTGTCTGCCACCAAAACTTCAATCAAATTCCTTCATTCCACTTCAAATTTGCTCAATCGGTCGAGGTAGGCTCTTAATGCATGGTTGTTGATATTGATGGTGAAAATAAGGATGTATGCTATGATTTCATCTTCTAAATTTGCAAATGAATGGATTAATATGGCTGCTTGCTAATGTTTGTAAAATGCTAGGGTTTTGTGACTGTTTCAAGTGTTTTTGTCCCATTTGGTCCCTTCCCTCTTTTCCTCTTTCATTCATAGTCATGCTTGCATCTCTGTCCCATACTATTTGTACATAAAATTTTGACATTTTCCCCCATCCCTAAGCTATAAACCCTACCCCTCTCACAAGCACACAAAACCCTAATTCCCTTTACCATACACATGCAAAAAAAAAAAAAAAAAACAAAAAGAAAAGATACATTTGTAAATAAAGAAAAGAGTCATGTGAAAATAAATGTTGCTGTATATCTAGAGTCATGTACATAACCCCTACATACCCTTGATATCCCCTTGTACATGAAAACCTTCCCTCCATGTTAAAACAATGTACATGTACTCTTTAAAAACAAAATCTGCCTTATGACACACATGAACTCCTATAATTAAATTTGGTGTATGGTGTCCCTATGTCCCTATTGATACATGTATGCCCCTTCCATGATTCATTATCATACATGTTTTTGTCCCATATGAGATGTTCTTTGCAAATGATTTCCCAATGTTAAAATGTGTTCCTATATGCATGACAATTTGTAAAGTTTCCCTTGAAAATTCCCTGTTATTTTCATATATTCCCATTCCTCATTAAGAAGTTCCCTCCCCTAACATTCCCCTCATGTTTTTTCCCCTTGAAACAGCATAGAGTTCAGTACTTTTGCAGGCAGAGGCAGCAGTTGAATTTGTCCTTCAGTTTGCCCACCTTGCTCCAAAACCATGTCAGATACCGAGACTTATGAGCAAGGTGATGACCATTCATCATCTACAGAGATTGAGGAACAGAGGAGGCCTCGTAGAGGAGGTAAGGGAGGCCATCATAAGAGGGAGGAGCCTACTTCTTTGGCAGAGTTATAGGCTTGTCCTTTGGCACTGAATTGTTTCCAGTATATGTCATGCTATCAGTTTTGTGAGAGGCTCTCTCAGATTCAGCATCATAGAGAGTTGGCCCGCTTGTTTGTCTTACACCTCCATGATAGACATGTCACTCTTGCAGGGGTGAATTTCATATTGACACCCGAGGTGATCTCAGAGGCTACAGGGATACCAAATGTGGGTGAGGTGTGGCCTAAGCGCAGATTACTTGATTTTGTTCACTTTGAGCCTTATGTCCGGCCATCATTTGTGAGACTGTTGACGGGTGTTTTCCCATTCAGATTTCTTCGGAGTGAGTATGCCCCCCTCATGAGACTTATCATGCATTATTTTACATGTGAGGGCAGATTTTCACAGGTGTATTCATATCACATTCGCCTGTTGATGCATTTCACCCGGGTGAGGATGATGAACCTCCCAGTCTTCCTGTTTCAGAACATTCAGAGGATGGTGCCCATGTTGCAGAGGAAGACCCCGGCCCAGCAGTACAGGAGCCTTTGTCACTATGGTTTGATCCAGCTTATAGTCTCTCATCAGTTGACTCAGCAGGGTATCTCATGGGAGGAGTTCATCTCCCGTGAGTTTTTCACAATGCCACCTCAGCCACATCAGGAGGCTATTCATGAGGAGGGAGGACCATCTCAGCAGCATGATGCTCCCATCACCCGACATGTCAGCTCCACTCCTATGGTCACCTATCAGAAAGGCCCAAGGGCCTTATTTGCAGCAGCTAGGCGAGTATTATCTCCACAGCGGGTGGAAGGGGTCTCGCATTCATCTTCAGAGCAGCGAGTGTTATCTCCACAGCAGGTGGAAGGGGCCTCGTTTTCTTCGCCAGCACAGGTATTGCAGAGGGGCAAAGAGCCCATGGTTCATGAGGATCCGGTGATTGATCTTGAGGTCAGTTCTCCTAGCCAAGAGGCAAAGGAGATCATTCAGCAGCTCAGGGCCGAGAATGATGTTTTGCAGCGAAGACTTGAGGGTGCCCAATGGACCATCACATATCTAGAGCAGCGGAACACACAGCTGGAGGAGGAGAAGGCACTTGATGAGATTTGGAGGATTCGTAGTGACCGAGTCCTAAACCGTAGGAGGCCCGGTGACCCATTGCCTGTTGACCGGGAGTCATTGCTTATTCAGGAGAATGCCCACTTGGAGAAGCTGTTGGCTAAGGCCAACCAAGAGAAAAAGCTATTGAGAAACATGAAGAATCACTATTGGGCAAGAATGCATGTATGTAAAGCCAAGATGAAAGTGTTCCAAAGGAGGTTGTCCGAGGCTCTTAGGCGGAGGAAGAAGACCAATCCACTCTGTATCTTGGCTGAGGCATCCCTCAAAGATCATGCCACTCACTAGCATCAACTACAGCACAAATCCCAAAAAAATTTGAGAATTTTGGGTAATTTTGGTATTTTTTGGAAATTTACAGGTTTTGGCTTCTCAACAGGTCTCACCCCCGGTGAGACCCTTTGTCATCGTAGCTCCGTTTTGCAAAAAATCAATATTTCTAGATTTTTCATCCAAATTTACACATGCCTATGGATGGACTTGAGTTTTTATGGGGATTTGGGCCTCCAGAAGGTCAAAATACAGGCAAAATTTGACT
This sequence comes from Pinus tabuliformis, assembly GCA_031772625.1. Classification (NCBI taxonomy): domain Eukaryota; kingdom Viridiplantae; phylum Streptophyta; class Pinopsida; order Pinales; family Pinaceae; genus Pinus; species Pinus tabuliformis. The sequence goes on from CM062818.1 coordinate 385,166,271, forward strand.
TTCTTCCCCTTTTTTGAGTTGCAGAAGCAGTCTTGGGATAATTGACTTTTTACTAGGAAATTCTTGTTGATTTGGAAAGTAGACTCAGAGACCTTTCCAACGAGCTATCCTGCACCCAATTCTGACACCGGGAAGGCCGCCAAACAGAGCTCCAAAGTGTGCGACCCGTTGAGGAAATGTGCGCGACCCGTTGAGGAAACTTTGCCAGATTTGACCAGTTCAGCCCAGAAAACGCAGTTTGGCTCCAGTTTGACTTTTTGAGGTGGATGGTGGTCCTCTTGGATGTAATTGTGACACTTTTTGGATATTTTTACTCTTGTTTAACTCTTCTAGAAGATTCTTGCATGTAAAGGGTAAAAATTGAATGTATGAACGGGTTTCCAAGTTTATAGAGGCAAGTTGTTTTGACTGCCTATTTTCTAGTGCTTAGTTTAGAAGTGGTTCAAACAGCTCCTAGGATAGTGAGCTCGACCCATGGAGGCAGGGAAAGAGGTTAGATCATCTATATTATGTACTTTCTTGCTCATTTTCAGGGTTGGACTCTTGAGGGAGGAGCTATCATTGTATATTTCACTTGTATCTCTGCAATTTTTGGCTAAGGAAGACCAGGGTTTTGCAGTCATCTTTGGGATTCTTGTGGACTCAGGTGTTGATGGTGTGTTTCTTCATGTTATTGTAAGCTTTGTTATGTGATTCATTTCTTTTCTATACTGCTACATATTAAACAAATGAAGTGATAAAGTCAGAATTCATGCTTGTCATGCTCTACTTTTAAATTTGTTTAATTTCTATGTTTTCTGTTGTCTAAAGAGAATTCAAATCCATTGTTTGCTCTCTTTAGCCTTCTTCTCTTTCTTCCTAATCATCCACTTCAGCTAAAGACATCAATACAAGTTCCTACCTTGCCCCAAAGACCCCCCTGCAGAAACTGTGTCAAATCCCCACACCCTAAATTGCAGTTCCTCAAATTGCCACCAAAAACCCAAAAAAAAACCCAAATCAACCTTCAAACTAGTTTACTAGCCTAATATCAGTGTTACCTTGTTGGTCATCTCATCCCATTGAAGATCTGCCGAGATTGACCGGAGAGAGCCTTCTCCTGCCCCGTAGGGCTAGCTACGAGGCTAAATGGTTTGATGTAGCCTTGAGGTTTACCTTTCTCAGCCTGAGGTGAAATTTCAAGTGCTAACACCAGCAACTGTTGATCTTCCAGCCATCATCTCCATTGAGGTTGCTTGGTATTTTTTCAATCTCAATGGCTTCTCTAAATTTCCGGTGGTGAAACTGCGGAACCTGAGCAATAACCCGGGCCTCCTCAATACAAAAATGATGCTTGGTCTTCTCAGCATGCTCTGCAAGGGCAGAAGACCGGGTTCTCCCATGTTTTAGGTCTGCTGAGTGCTCATTAATCCTCTGATTAATAGAGCAAACAGTCTCTCCAACGTAGAGTGTCCCACAAGAACAGGGAATAATATAGACACCTTTCATGTCCTTACGGTTGATCAGATCCTTCACCAATCAGAGGGAGTTACAAAGGGTGTTAAGAGGTCTAAAGGTCGAGGGAAAATTATGCTTGTTAAGAATCCTTGCAATCTTATCAGTGGTCCCTTGGATATAAGGTAGATGGACCGCTGAGGCTCGATCTTTAGGGTCTTTCTTGACCAATAAATTCTTGTTGGCTTTGAGAAAAGCCCTCTGACCAAGGTGCCTACTATATCCATTATTGACAAAGACATTAAGGAGATGGGCTTTCTCTTTATCGAGGCTCTTTTCATCAAAGATTCTCAGTGCACGAGTAGCAAGCGTGTTGAGAACGCCCAACTTTTGAGCAAGGAAATGATGGGAGCTGGCATGAAGATATTGCTCAGTATGAGTTTTCTTCCGAAACACTTGGTGGGAGAGGGAACCGTCCTTATTCTTCGAAATAAGAACATCGAGGAAAGGAAGGCACCCATCGACTTCTTGTTCCATAGTGAACTTAATGGTGGAGGATTGACTGTTAAGGTGTTTGAAGAAGAGATCCAACTCATCTTGGCCATGAGACCAGATGACATTCATGTCATCTACAAATCTCTTGCATAGCTTAGGTAAGATCCTAGTTGAGGCCAAAGCCTCGGATTCGAAATCTTCCATAAAGATATTCGCAACAACAGGGGATAGGGGGGAGCCCATGGCAACACCACAGGTTTGTTCAAAGAACTCACCCTTAAAGTTGAAAAAGGAAGAAGTGAGACAGATCTCAACCAACCTAGCGGTATCAAGGTCTATGAGCCGGTTGATAACCTCCATGGCCTCCTTTATAGGGATACAAGTGTAAAGGGAGACTACATCGAAACTCACAAGAATATCCTCAGGGTCAAGGTTAATACCCTTAAGCTCTTCAACAAAAGACCCAGTGTCTTTGACGAAGGACTCTGTAACGCCAACTAAGGGTCTAATCTTCAAGGCCAGGTACTTAGCAAGAAGACCAAGAATCATGTTTGTATTGAGGAGGCTCAGGTTATTGCTAAGGTTCCGCAGTTTCACCACCGGAAATTTAGAGAAGCCATTGAGATTGAAAAAAGACCAAGCAATCTCAATAGAGATGATGGCTGGAAGATCAGCAGTTGCTGGATCCCTGCCCTCTCTTCCTAGTCAGTTTTTCCCTCCTTGTCTTCTGACCCATCTTCTAAATTTGTTAGAATGATTATGTAGACATTAGATAGCTTTAGGTTTATATCTAATTAATAAGCCCTTTTAATAAGTTATACGATGCATTAAAATTAATATCATTAAGAATAATACTACTATGAGAATAAAATTTATAATATCAATATTAGAGTTATAGTAATAAGTCCATAGGGATATTCAAGCTATTTCAATTCGGCTCTCGCTCTGCAAACCCTTGAGATCCGTATCTCGCGCATTCTGTAGACAACGAGCGCGCCCACTCTCGGCCACCCTGATCCCTATGGGCGTGTCCGCCTGGGGCTCTCCTTCATACTGCGGTCGGACTGGTTCATGGAGGACCGTGCTGCTGCCTGCTAGTTTTTGGCAGGCCCGTTCCCTAGGGCTTGCGACCATGGAGGTGTTGGGCACTCCCTAGGTGCCTCTACCTTCTCCTCTGCCACTCTCACCTTCTGAGGCCTTCAATCGGCTCTTGGCAGGGCTCCCAAAGAAGAAGAATTCTGAAGCTGCAAAATTTGTAAAAAAGCTGGATGATATTCCTGTGATCTCCCTTCCTCCAGAAACCCCGATCCAAGTTGCATTGTCTTTGGCCGAACGGGCTCTCATCGACCAGTTCACTGGGCTATGGCCGTCCCCAAAATCCACTGAGAGCTGGGTCAACAGAAACTGGGCGTCGTTGATCAAAGAAAGTGTTACCTCTTACTTTCTAGGGAGAGGATACTTCCTCTTCGAATTCACTTCAAAGGATGACAAAGATCTGATCTTCCAAAATGGCCCCTACTTCATGGGCCCTCAGGGTTTGTATCTGAATAAATGGACTTCGGACTTCGATCCGGTAGTAGATGTGCCCAAGCAATCGCGGTGTGGGTTAGACTTCCAAATCTCCCAGTGCATTGTTAGAATTGGGACTCTTTGATGCACATTGGAAATGCCCTAGGGAAATTTATAGACCGAGCGAACAATAAGGACCAATATGACTGCGCCAGGATCTGTGTAGAAGTAGATCTGGAGGTGGGGCTACCAGAGGCCATCAAAATAAATGTCGGAAGCTGGATGCACTTGCAGAAACTGGACTATGAGCAGTTGCCCTTCAAATGTTGGAAATGCCATGTTTATGGTCACTTCGCCAGAGGCTGCCCGACCAAAAATGAGGCTGTGCAGGGGAAGGAGGGCAGATGGAATCAAGTCAAGCGCCCCAAACCTTATCTCAAGACACAGAAGCCGGGAGGCCCTAATGGCAAAGGACTGCATCAGGCCTCTACTTAGCAGATCCCGCCCAAGCCTGCTCCAGAAAATAAGTTCGATCCTCTTAGCTCGCAACTAGAGGACACCCAGGAGGTCGTAGTCCAAAAGGAGACAAAAGCTACTCAGGAGATCGAGAACCAAAAATCAGTTTCTCCAAGCAAAGGTACTCCCTCAGCCTCCCTTAAAGGAACAAGTGCTGAAGATCCCAAAGGTATGACTTTAGAAGATAAGGAAGAAGAGCAGGAAACGGACGAGTCAAAGGAGGAAGGAGAAATAGGAGAGTCCCAAACCTCAGTAAGAAGATCTACAAGAGGCCGTAAAACTAACAAGGAAAAAAGAGAGCAGGAGACTTACAAAGACAAGCTACAAGGCAGCCAGCAAACTCTGGAAAAACTACTAGCCTCAAAGCCTAGGATGTTGAAAAATCAGCCCCAAGGCTCCAAGGGAGCCCACCAAAAACATAAATAATGAAGGTCATCTCCTGGAATTGTAGAGGTATGGGGAGTAAAGTTAAGGAAGAATCCATGAGAAGCTTAATAAGAACAGAAACTCCAGACATACTTCTCATCTAGGAGACTAAGCTGGAAGACATAGTCTTCCTGCAAGCAAGCAAGAAACTTTGGTTTAAAAGTGAAGCAAGAGCAATCTCTGCCCGGGGCACCTCGGGAGGGATTGGCACTCTATGGAATGCCAGCAAATTTGCAGTCACCTTTGAGGCTAGTAATACTCACTGGTTGCTGCTGAAAATGCAGAATCTGGATACTAAGGAAATCTTTTTCCTTTTCAATGTATACTCTCCAGTCAATGTCGGGGAAAAAAAGGATTGTTGGGATTATATAAGGCACCAAGTAGACTTGATAAACCTGGAAAATATAATTATTGCTGGAGACCTCAATCTCACTCTTCACTCGTCTAAAAAAAGGGGAGGCAGCGCAGTCCGAGATCCGGCAAGGGAATGGGCAGAGGATCTTATGCAGGATTGGGACTTGCTATATATCAAACCTTCTTCCGGTAAGTACTCTTGGTCTAACAAAAGAGTGGGCCCTAGTCATATTTCTACCAAATTAGATATATTTTTCATTCAAAGCTCCTATCTGCTACTAGGTTTAGAACCCAGATTGCACATTCTTGCTAGCAGCATCTCGGAACATAAGCCCTTAAAGCTAGAGCTCCTAGCCCATCTTGATCCGGGTCCTATTCCCTTTAGATTTAGTCCCATCTGGGTCAAGGAGCCAGACTTCATGCAAACAGTCAAGGAATGTTGGAGTCAGCCTATCAAAGAATCTCCTTTCTTTATCTGGGAGGAAAAGCTTAGAAGGGTAAAAGGAGTTCTAAAGCGATGGGTCAAAACCCTGTCCAACCCTGATACAGAAAGAAAAGCCATTAAAGCCTCTCTTTCCTCTCATCAAACTCATATGGAGAACTCTATAGTCACAGAGGAGTTGTTAGATCAAGAGGCTCATCTGCAACAATGCTTTCATAAGGCCTGCTTAGCTGAAGAAGAATACTGGAGATTAAAATCTCGAAATCTTTGGCTCAAAGTAGGGGACAGGAACACTGCTTTTTTCCACAAACAAGCCTAGGCCAGGAAATGCGTCAACACTATTTCTGAGATTAAGGAGGATAACGACACTCACAAGGATTTTGAAGACATTAAGAAAGCAGCCTTTTCTCACTTTCAAAACTTGTACAGTGAAGATAAGGATCCGCTCCAATACTCAGATCTGTTAGACATTATTCCTTCTACAATTTCTCCTTGTATGAACGAGATCCTTAAGGCCAAAGTCACTAAAAAATGAAGTTAAAAAGGCCCTTTTTGATATGGATCCAAATAAGGCGCCTGGGCTGGATGGCTTCTCTGCCAGGTTTCTCCAAGCTTGTTGGCTGATCGTTGAAAAGGATCTTCTCAAAATGGTTCAAAAGTCTCAAAATACTCAGAAAATAAGAGGCAGCACAAACTCCGCTTTCTTAGCCCTCATACCCAAGGAAAAAGGCGCCAACAACTTCAGCAAATTCCACCCGATTTCCTTATGCAATACTGGGTACAAGTTAATCACCAAAGTAATTGCAAATAGACTGAAGCTCATTCTTCCCAAAATAATTCTGGAGAATCAAGGAGGCTTCATCCAAGGAAGGCAGATCGTGGACAACTTCACCCTTGTTCAAGAGGCAATTCATTCAAGTCTTCTCCGAAAAGAATAAGGTATGGTGATTAAACTCGATTTAGCAAATGCCTTTGATCGAGTAAATCATAGCTTTCTTTTAAAAGTCATGAGCAAGTTTGGTTTTGGAGCAAACTTCATTAAATGGATCCGGGCATGCATCTCGGAGCCATGGATTGCTCCTCTTGTAAATGGAAGAGCCATTGATTTTTTCAAAGCTTCGAGAGGGCTTAGGCAGGGGTGTCCTCTTTCCCCTCTACTATTTGTCATCCAAGCCTCTGTTCTCAGCTTCCTGTTAGACAAAAAGATTGAAGATCAAGATATTAATGGACTGTGTATTGCAAGAGGGGTCAAAAACATAAATCACGCCTTATTTGCGAATGAAACTCTGCTTTTGGGTACTGCCTCTCTTTCCTATGCCTCTAAATTTAAAGTAGTTTTGGATGAATTCAGTGAGGCCTCAGGCAGTGTTGTAAATAAGAACAAATGTCACATCTTTAGCTGGAACACTTCACCCAGATTGCTCTCTGCTATTTCTAGATGTTTGGGTTTTGCAACCTCCTCTTCTTGGACCTCTTTCAAATACTTGGGCCTTCCTGTTTTTCATAAGAGACCTGCAAGCAAAGACTGGCTCCCTCAGCTTGAAAAATTCAAGACTAGGATCCAAGCCTGGGGTTACTCTTGGCTCAACACTGCTAGCAAATCTATCCTAATTAAATATGTGCTTACCAGCCTCCCTCTATTTCAATTTGTTGGGCTTCTCGCTCCGGCAACAATATTAAAAAAAAAAGGAAGAGTTCATGCGGAGGTTCTTTTGGAAGGGAGGAAAATAGAATGAAAACAAGATTCCCCTTATCAGTTGGGAAACCATCTCCAAGCCACTGTGGGAGGGTGGTTTGAATTTCAAAAACCTCTGTTAGCAGAATGTAGCTATGGAAGCTAAGATTATCTGGAGGATCATTGCGCCCAAGCCTAGCTGGGCCCAATTGGCTCTCTGGAAAAAGTATTTCAAAGGTCCTCGTTCTAGCTGTTTAGGCAATGTGATTCATTTGCCTAACTCGTCTTTCCTTAAACTGTATGTTAAAGCTGCTCCTTTAATCAATGCGCACTCCTACTGGATCCCAGGAAATGGAAAAAAGATCAACATCTGGACTGATTAAATCATGAATATGGACCCAATTGAAGATAGAGCCTCCATTAGAGCGCTGCGATGTTGGATGGATAGAGAGGAGTTGTGTTCGTTGTGGGATATTTCTCTTTGGAGCGATTCTATTTGGGCAGGTTGGAAACATATTGAGGTGTCGGCTCATCTGATCAACGAATGGTCCATGTTGATTGACCTCCTTCATCGCTTGGCGCCCACACACATGAGTAAAAGAGATTAGAAAGGCTGGGGGCCGAATGCCAGAGGCTATGTTGTCTCCATGGGATATGCCAAGCTGAATGAAAGGCCATACGTCCCCCCCGACCCAGCACCTTGGCAGGGTGTCTGGCGTTTTCCTTCATGGCCCAAACTCAACTTCTTTGCCTTGCTTCTTTGCCATGGCAAAATCCTAACGCATGACATATTGCAGAGGAAATGGTTCTACGGTCCCTCCATCTGCTCATTGTGCAACGAAAATGCAGAGACAGCAGTCCATTTAATCCTTGAATGCAACTTCTCTAAGCAAATCTGGTTCTCCTTTATTCACAATTTGGATCCCAACTTTTTGCTTCCTTGTTCCACTGCTGATCTTTTTTCTAATTGGGCAATCAGATATCCTGGCCCACCTCCTAAAAATCAGATAATCAAAAATGCATGGGCTGTCCTTCCAAAGGTTATTTGTTAGTAGATATGGCTAGAACAAAACAAAAGAATTTTCAAAAATACTAATCAGAATCACAAGGCCTTAGAAATCAAGATTAAATGTCATTTAAAGGAGTGCTTGACTGATATAAAAGATGATTCTAATCACAACCAACAAGGCATTGCTTGGGGATCATTCTTGACTTGCAATTTCAATCAGCAGTTAGAAACGTCCCACCTCTTAAAGACTGGCAAATAAGGAAATCTGAAACTGACTTTCAAGACTAGCTCAAATCGCACTCAAGGCACTCTCTCTTTTTTGATGGGGCAGCAAAGGGAAATCCGGACAAAGCTGGTGCAGGAGGTGTTGTTGTAAATCCAATTGGGGAAAAAATTCACTCCTTTGCTTGGGGGCTTGGACATTCATCCAACATTAAAGCTGAGGCTTTGGCCCTCTTTCAAGGCCTCAAGATCCTCAAATATTTAAATATAAATGAAGCTAATGTTATAGGTGACTCCTAGATCATTATAAACGTAATGGTTTCCAATTCCCCAGCTTTGGATCTTAAACTAGCAAGGCTCATATCCAAAATTAAGGGCTTGGAAAATGCTTTTCAGAAGTTGAATTACTACCATGTGCTGAGAACTCATAATAAAGAGGCAGACATTGAAGCCAAAAAAGCTGCCCTCCTCTCTGCCGGGGTCAAGGTGAAAGATGAAGAAGAATCATGGGAACCCATCCCATAAGCTAATTATTGCCATGTTTTAATGCTTGCTCTTAAATAAATTTGTTTGTATCTTCAAGTGGGGAAAAATCTTTGAAATTGAATCTATAGATTCCTTATCAAGGAAGAAGTCTTCAAGCTTCAGCTGCATTCTCGTTCTTAGCAGTGAGATGCAACAGGATATAGACATCCTCAATGTAATCAGATTTTCGGCATTCAGGCCAAGATGAATATAAATACTCCACAACCGTTTCTGTCAAAAAAAAAAATAAGTCCATAGGTTTTGGTTCTTGTATTTTTAATCTTTTTAATAATTTTCCATCTTATTCGATCCCTTAAATTTACGAGATGATCCCTTATATAACTAATCTAGAATTTATTAGGCTCTACTTATAAGATATACAATCCTTTAATAACTTAGGATTATTAAATATTAGGTAACAATAATATAATAATATAATTTTAAAGTAATAATTAAATCTATAGTATTAATATTATAGTTTTAGGGATATTATAGGTAATATATACATAATATTATTAATATTAATCATTATTAAACATTTTAACATAAATATAGTTTCTTTCGTATTACCTAAAACTATTCTTACTACAAGGTTAGTAAAAATAAAAATTAAAAATATATATAATAGTCATAAAATTATTATTTTAACACTCAAGAACCCTGAATATATTATAATAATAGATATTAATTCATTGAATAAATAAAATTATTATAATTAAAATAATATTAAATATAATTTTGGTCCATATTATTAATCCAGTCGAATCTGACTGGTTGGTCAAAGTTAGTCGTTACATAGTCAAATATAGCCGTTAGTCCAGGCCCATATAGCCATTTTCTAGTCAAGCTTAGTTGTTGGAAGATTTGCTCTCCCTATTTAACATGCAGCCATGATCTGATTATTCAACTTGTCCTGACGATGAACCACACTCGTTGGTTCGAAACACGTCGACAATTATATCATAATGTGATTTACACCAAAAAATCTTCTCATAACCATGTTTATCTATTGAATGAAGTACTTAGATGATATTGCATAGATCTCGTAGTTTCTTGGCTTGTGTTATCTGACTGTGTAGGTTCTAATTTTGGCATTCGGAGCTGGAATTGGAACTTCCAAGCTAAAGAAGGAGCGAACTGTGTGAAGGATTCTAGGTAGGCCTCACTCTGTCATCTATTTACTTTAAGGAAAAGCATTGTGTTCCTTCTCTATTTGTTGTTCTAGGTTAGCCACCAACCTTGGGGAGATACTTTTGTCAGCAATCGTAAATCCCGTATAACAATCAGTTATCTAAAATCTAAGTATGTGGGCCTTGCCATGGATGAGCATCCTAGTAGAAGATGATGGCATTCGCCACTCGTCAGAAGATTCACACCCACTCTCGTTCTACTCCAACCACTCGTCTTTGTATAGCTTCAGAGAGATCCTCTATAGCTGCCATTTGAACCTGGCGATTCAAACTCTCTAAGTTCCTCTAAACAATATGGAGCACTCTCTCAGGCTCAACTGCTGCTCCCTCCGCATCTCTACTGCAACGCATGTGCCTCAGTAAACCCTTAGGTCTCACTGGTCCAATATGTGTATCATGATCATTTAACTTGTAAGATTTTTGTTTCATGGAAAAAATATTTTGAATTTCTTGAGATTAAAATCAAAATTCCAAAAAATCAAATATGTTAAAAAATCAAAACTTACCAATGTTGCCCCATGAAACTCCTTCTGGAAATACTACCTTCGGGTTTGCTCGAAAGTCTAATCCTGCATAAGGTTAATCCTTTATGGCCCCACCAATGGAAGAACTCATCGTCAAAGGTCGCCTGAGTGACATTGCCTTCGCCAAGTCGCTTTATCACATTGTCCCATCTGGCCATCCTCGGAAATCTAGGACTACAGATAGCGGTAACTACTCTAGGTCGTAGCGCTGGAACTCGCTCAAAGAAAAATGAGCAGAGGATGGTGCCATAGCCAAAATTATTCATCTTTCGCCATCTTACTGATGTTAATTGTTTTTTCATATTGGTTAAGAGCATTCTACACCAGTCATATACTATTGGTTTTAGGAATTCCACTGCCAGAACATATATGGTTGAGAAGCCTGATGTAATGAAGCAGAAACTGCTATCCTAGAAATAGTAAATAAGATTATCTTCATATGCAGGCTTGTGATTTATTTGATCAGGACTTATGATCCAACCTTGTTAGTATTCAGTGTGTAGTACACATCAATGTAATCAACAATATTAAGGCCTCCATGGGCCTTCCCTTTTAGATCTACTGCTTATCCCCTTCAGGAAAGTCCCGTTATGAAGTAGATATCCTCTACTTCGATCTGTAAGGGCATATCGTCTATGATGAATTGTTCCTACTCTGGGTCCCAGTAATGAATCAAAATTTCCAACAATCGAGTCTGAGTTCTCATGTTGGGCATCATGAAGAATTTGAGCAATCCGTAATTTTTCAATCCATCCAATTAGTCTTGATCATCTAATACCTAATTATCAACCTCATGGTGCTCTCTCTCTCTCTCTCTCTCTCTCTCTCCAAGTGATTGACGTCTTGGAAAATGAGAGGTTTTCATCCGTTAGAAATTTTGTCTTTCAACCTTACTCTACGTGTACGTGATTTTTATAAGAGACAATCGCGTACATATGTGGCTTTCCCTTGGTGAAATCACGTATAGGGATTTCTATACGTGGCTTTCAAAACTCCCAACCTGTGTACACACATAGTGGTTTTTGAAATCAAAAATATTATCAATAATTCGAGATTAATATATAAAAAAAATTTATCAAATGGACAAGATTAAGGTTATGAATTACCTGGAGTTCTTGTTTGTTAGATTTGTTGGTGTATTTCACTGGATCAGTTTGCTCAAATTTTCTCCAAGAGGCTTCTTCTCAACACTTTGATTGTAAAAATGAAATGGGTTGGGTCCAAAAACTCATTTTATAGCCAAAATTCAAAACCCACTTTCCTAAAGTTCATTTTTAAAATTTATTATTTTATTTCATGAACTTTTGACCTTTTGCTTGAAGTGTTGGGAAAGAATCTTTTCAGGTTGTCAAATATTTTTCATGATTTAGTCCTATTTTTCAGACGTGTCAAATCCATGATCGTTGACCTATCGTGACAGGTATTATTTTCTAAACTGGCATATAGGTTAAGACCTATCAATATTCTGTTGCATTATGCATCTTGACCTCATATTGCGATATTTAGCCATAGGGTCGACCCCATTATGTTGCGATTTTTTAACCCCTCTTCCTCACGACCTTGTAAAATTGTAACATAGTGGTAGAGCCTTTCCTTCCATGTGATTCCTAGTTAGATACTCGCTATCATATATCGCCCATGCTGCAAGTATTATGTAAGCTCGAGAGTCCTCTTTAGTCCCCCCCTGACTTTGCGTTGAAGCCTCATTCTTATTCTTATTCGTTATTTTCTGGCCTTATATCCTAGAGTCTCCCATGTGTTAAGTTGTACTATTCCATTGCATTTTGACCACTTGTACCTCTTTTGGCCTTAAGCTGGCTTCATTTGGACTTGTGTATAAGCCACTTTTGACCATGACCTTTTGCAATTTCAAACCATGCATTCATTAGCCTTTGCGACTTGACACATTTTTTTCGTTAAGAGAACATCCCCTGAGTGTTCCAGTCCCAGGAACTAGTGCACTTTCCCTTGACACTCGTTCTCTCCATTGTACTATAGGCATTCTTTTATTCCTTTTCAGGCTTTAAATATGAAAAAGACAAAAAAAATCAAATATTCCAAAAAGAGTGGGAATGGGACAATTTCTTCATTATTTAATGGTAATAAGATTCAGTCGTGTTGCACTTGAATAAATCACTTAAAATGAGTCTTTCCTCCATCAGGATGGGACTTAGTTTAACTTTAGGGAAGCCATAACCTTGTTCTTGAGTCAATCCTCCTCCGGTTGGTTATCTCTTCCAATCATATGGAGAGTTTTTAAATGCCTCCTGCATTTCAAACTTATACAAAGTTATCTTATGCTACGATAAAATCACATCAAGTCGTGCTTTTGTTCAAGGGAAGTAAACCTGTTGTTGGCCATTCTGCGGTGTCTCTTGACTCATTTCTATCAGTCATACCCAATCTGTCAATTTATTCTCAATATCACATCAGCTACATGGTCCTTCACTCGTGTTGGTTAAGAAGGTCCCCATTGACTTCTTACTGGTAGTTTTACTCTTATCGACTCCGACAAATTTCTTTCAGAGTAGACCTAGAGTTGTAGCTTGGCCCTATTTACATCATTGGTAGGTGACCTTATGTTCAACATCGATCAATATTATGGGTCTTTGACTGAGTGGTTTTCCTTGTGTTCGATGTCATCCTACATTATTACACATTGGGATTTGTGTAGTACCTTGGTTTCCATTTGACCCTATTGGTGGATTCCTCACCTTTGTATCAACTTTCATTATTGGTTGGTTTAGAGGATTTTTTTCATGCACTAGTCACATCTTGTGTACACTAGAAATGTACTTCAGAATGGTTACTTCATCTCTCTTCATCTGAGTTCTTCAAAATTATTGGCCTGTGGGTTACACTTGCCTTGGTTAATGTGGGATTCCTTAGTGTCTTCTTTCCAACAAATCTTTTCCCATCGAATACAACTCATTGCTCTAGGAACAAGGTCTAGAGTCCTCTTTTCAGTGCCTTAGTGTTTGCAGTCATCAGTGGCAGACTCGTTCTCTATCGACAGTGAGAATACATCAATGTCTCATGATTGGTAGAATATTTCAAGTATTCGACTTAAACACATTTATTCACACTTGTTAGATTATATTTGGGTACCTTGATAGCCATTATCATTATTGGTGAGTTGTCTCGCATTTGTTAACAGTATACATCAATGACCGGTAATCAAATGATTTCTCACATGGTCGACTTCAGCTCATTCATTCCCATAGTGTAAAAATGTACCATCTGTGATCGATGAAGGCCTCGGGTTGTGTCAACATCTTAGTTCACTTGACAACTCCTTGAGTTTTCTTCTAGTGACACCTCCCACCTTTATATTTTGTATTCCTTCACAAAAACATATTATATGTTGGCACCCAAGTTTATGCAGTACCACTATTCCACCTATATGACTTGGTACTTTTATGAGGATCAATTATGCATCATCATTGATCAGATAGTCTTCTAGTATCATTGATCGGATATTATTCTATATGTGATATTGAGACATAGCTCCGATGTGTTCCTTTGCAGCTATGATCTGATGATCCATTATATATTCTACAACTCCTTATTTTCACGTATGTATATATTATGGATTCGTTTTATACTTTATCAACGGACATGCTTTATTACTTCTGAGCATGGGTATGCTCACCTCAAAAATGAGTCTTCTTTTTTACTCCTTCCACGGGTATTCAATTAGCTGGAATCTGGTGATCTCCTCCTGAGTTTTCAAATGACTCCTCTCTCTATACTTAATATATTTCGGCAATCATGTACACCTTCTAACCTCATATATTAGGGGTGTTACCGGGAATAGTGTCTATGCAAAACTGCTAATCCCACTAAGGCTGGTAGCTACCTTAGAAACAAACAAACTAAAACTACTTTCGTTTTCCTTTATCAGAGATAGATGAGAGAAGAATAAAGGAGACCAACCTTTATCTTGCGTTTGGCTCCCTGTTTGATTCCTCTCCCTTCTGATAGATATTTTGCTACTCGCTTCCTTGTCCACCCAGCTTCACAGGGTACCTGTAGAATCAAAGCAGCATAGTACTATCCAAGAACATAGATCTATTATCATAAACAATATAGGATCAAATGTACATTGACCACACAAATGCATAAAACATTAATCATACAAGCATGTGGAGGAAAACTTGAATAGATTTATTGATAATCAAGAAAGAGCCAAGAGAATTACAACCAATTATTCTGACCCAGCATCATCCTCTCAGCAAGAAGCCCTTCTTCACCTCATGAAAAGCTTAGATCACCCAACACTATGATATTGCACCAAGAAACCAGTAGCACTTCCTTACAAGATGCAAAATTCCAGCCCCTGGATCTCTGGGATGAGGGATCCATATATAGATGTCTGCAAGGGAGGTGAGTCAGCTTGAGATTTGATTAGTGTCTTCCCTCTGATAGTTCTTGATTCCACTTGGAGATTGATGATCTCTTACTCATCCCTGGTCGAATTCAGAGAGGCAAGTGTCACAGGAGAAGTTTCTGGAAGATTCCATGCTTCTCCACCTTGCGGATTGACCCTGCCATTTGTCCCTTCTCACCCATCGCACCCCATAGAAGGGCTTTTTGACATGCAACGCACCTACTGTGTGTATTTAGGTGGGATGCAACGTACTTTGCCTATGGAGTAGGTGAAATGGTCCAGTTTTGACCAGTTCTGAGTAGTTTTTCATGGAGAACTTATGGGAGATGCTGTAATTAGTTGACCTTGTTCTTCTAGGGGTTGGAACAACACCTTTAGGGACCTAGGAGCCCTTGGTTTATGGACATTTATGCTTGGGGTTGCAGTGCCCAAAAATGTCTATAACAAGGGGGGATCTATTATAACATCATTTAGCACTCATATAGACTTGATGCTCTTTTATGGCCCTGGGCAGTCCCTTTTTCCATACAGACTTGATCTTATATTAAAAAATAATATTTCAAATTCCATACGCAACTCTGCCCACACTAAATCGTGTACATACGTGGGTCCTATAACATTTCACCCGCATATACCTTTTAAAATATGAAAAAATAAAATAAAATGTTATTTTTCGGGCAGGGTTTACGAGTTTTACCGAGAGCCCACCTACAGGAGCCCGTGGCACAACTGAATTAACCAATTTTAGGTGGTATATATACACCCCTTGGGTAGGCCTAATTCATAAAAGGGAAGGGTTATCGGCATTATACCCATTTTTATCCTAGATCAAGTATGTTTCTCTCATTCCTCCTGCACTCTCAGTCTCTAGGAAACCCTGGTTTCCTTTGTAGAGATGTTCATCATCCTTATAGCATCTCCTTGTGCTTTTTAGAGTGGTTGTCTTTGTGGCTCAGGATGGATGGATCCGAAGGAAGGCTTCGTAAGTGCCTTTGGCTTGGATCAGGTGGTACCTTTCATGCACCTATTGTTGTTAATCAATAAAGAAGCTCACGCCTTGTTCCAGATATGTTATTGTCTCATGAACATCATCAAAAGTAGGACCTCTAGGTATGTTTCCAAATCCATGTTTAGTAATTCATATGCTTGGAATCCTTGTTTGACTGCTCTTTGTTGATTATCTTGTTTTGTTATATTGAGGCTATCAACCCTTGCCTTAGGTAATTTTTCATGCCAACACTTACCCAGTGATGGACTCTCTTCTTAATACTTGTAGCCAATTGCACTAACCAAGCCTATGCATGTACTTCTTTATTCAAACCACACTTATCCACCAGGTCGGGATTAAGATAACTATAATTAGATCTAAGGTCAATCAAAAGAGAAACAAATTGATCACAAAGCTTACCATCAATCTCGATAATAGATGCATGGTGATCCGCCTGCCTGTTATCAAATGCTGCATAAATATGAGGAATACCCTATCCAACATCCCCCATTGTTTGTGACTCCTAAGCACCATAGATCTGCAGTCTACCACCCTGATGTTGTGGAAAATATCTCCTGCGATGATCTTTGCCACAAGTCCAACACTGTGAAGGCTTCTTGCCATCACCCTTATTCTACTCCTCAAACTGAAATACACGTCCTCTCTCAGATGCATTGAACTTCTTAGGTGGTGTTTCATTCTCTTTGTTACCTATGTCCTGACGTATTATTCGCTTCTTATCCCATTTTCATTTATCCTCTCATTACCTTTCCGTTCCTGCTTAGATTCAAATATGTGCTTTGATTGTTCATAATAATGCTTTAGCTTTTTGATGGATTCCTCCAATGATCTAGGCTCATCAAACTTAATCCTATCTATGAATGCTATCGGAAACCCACTGATGAATCTTTGAATCTTTGCTTTCTCCTCCTTCAGATAAGGCACATACCTCAAAAACTCCAAGAATCTGCTAGTAAACTCCTCCTCGGCCATGGATCCCATCTTCAGCTCATAGAATTCTTTTGCCCTGTCACCATAGTATCTCTCTGATAGATTCTTTTTCTTTAAAAGTCTCTTGAACTCACTCCAAGTCAACTCCTCTTCATTAATACCTCTAACATTCTTTACATCTTCCCACCAAATGTTTGATTTACCTTTAAGACTGAACATAGTTATTTTGGCCTTCATGTTCTCTGATTAATCATGTAATCTCAATAACTTTTCATCCCAAGAAACCACGCTTCTACATCTTGTGACTTCTTCATTTATCCATCAAATGTATGTGGCTTTGCTTTCTTGAACTCATTTGGAAAATATCCCCTCTTGCTCCTCCTATAAGGATGATAGTGATGATGACCATGGTACCTATCTGAACCAGAACTAGAGTAAAGCCCATGTCCACTACCTCTTCTATCAAGTGTATCTAAGAACTTTCCATCTCTAACTATGCATCGCTATCTGACCTGTGCCCACCATGATGCCCGCTACCATATGCTCCATTAGTCCTGACCTCCTGTCTATGACTCATCCTAAGCTGTCCCTATCTCTGCAAGTCTGACAAGATCTAAAGGATAATTGCATTAACCTATAATTGTTTCTCTTGTGCCCTGGAAAGTATCTCTTGTGATTGAATGATTTTGTCATTATCTGATTTGCAACTCCTTATTTTTTCCTTCAAAATTCTCAAAGTGTCTGCTATGTCAGGAGAGTACCCATCACCATGCTACTCATCTGATCTATAGGGAGAGTGTAGAGTCCGAAGATTGTCCTACCATGACATCCATTCTTTCCTAATACTTCTCTCTTTTCCTATATATCTATCAACTAAATAAAATGATATCCACCATGTTTTGATGAAGTTATGCAATAATATGTCTTCTTATTCATGTTTGACTTCATACCCAATTGTTTTGTGAAAGAATGCACTTAGCTACCAAATCGATTTGTTTCCGCAGCTAATAAAGAGTTCTATAGCTGCCTCCATTGTTTGCTAGGTTCAAAAGCTCCAGGTCAGCAGCGAAGGATGCATATGGATAGAGAATGGTTTCCTCGTGGATTCCTTCCTATCCACTTGAAATTGTTCGTTAAGATAAGCGCAGGAGATCACGGTCAAACTCTAAGTCAACTGCAGGATTGTCGCTGAAACGATATCCAAGTTCAATCGAAATCTTATCAATTTGCTTTCGGAACAGAAAATTTAAGATTTAGCGATATAGTATAGCTAATATAAAGATATTAGGCTTAAATTACTCATGTTGTTATGCCAGAGACCTGTTATAAAAACTTGTGGCCGCACTGTGATTAGGGTGCACGCCGAATGATGTAATTTTGAAACAGTGTGTGAATTTTGTTTGCCAGCAATAGAATTGGGTTTGTGTGTATGTGTTTCTTTGATTGAAGGTTGTGAACTGATTTGTGGAGGGCCCCTACAAACAGTGACAGGTCTTAATCAATTACAACTCGATTTCTTTTCATTCCTTGAATACTCTGTTTTGTGTGAAAATGTAGCATAATGAATTGTTATTTGCATAAGTACTTTCATCTGCTTCATACCTAGCTTAGTTTGTCATTTGAATTGCTTTGGACCTGGTACTGCATGGTTACTTCATTTGCTTATTATCTAGCATAGTTCAAGCGTGTTTATTTCATAATATAGATGTTGTTTGAAATATTTTGTTTGAATGAGATTGAATAAGTAAAAGTGTAAGAATTTTCTCCTAAACAATTGAGTTCAGACAATGTTTCTTCACAATTGATAGAATATATTTCTTTTTGCACTTAGTGAATTAGAAGCTGCGGCATAAAGAATAAAGACCAAAAATCTCAAAACAATCTAATACAAGTAGGATCACTCTCATATCATCCATAAACTAATTAGATTAAGATTAACTTCCAAGGAATTAGCTAATAACTCTAAGGATTGTAACTCTAACATAATTAACAAATACCACCTCCATATTAAGTTTAAACCCTAACAAATACATAACAACATATCAAATAACTTCTAGCACATATTGTGCACCTGTACTTCAACAGTCTACGCACCCTGGTAGACAATTTATGATTGACAATTCAAAGACATTGAATTATCCAAACATTTTGGCGTCGTTGCCGGGTGTTTCTAGGAAAACTAGTATTCCTAAAGAATGATAGCCCTCTAGGTTTGGCAGCTACCCTAGAAACAACAGTTTAAAGCAATTCAACGATTTCTTCTATGTGTAACGGATAAGAGAAAGATAATGGAACCAACCTGGAACTTCCGCTTAATCCCTTGCTTGCTCTCTCTCCCCTTTGACAGAGCCTGCAACTCCCCCCCGTACTTAACACGTTTGGAGAGTACCTGCATAAGTATAGCAACAAAGAGCCGTCAAAGCATCGTGATCTATTACAACATAAACATTACAGAATCAGATATATAATGAACAAATGATAGCATTCACAAATGATAACATTCACAATTGCACAATCATATGGAAGAAAACTAAAAGAACTTTATTAATAGAAGGGAGAATTACAACCCAGTTGTCTGATCCAACATCATCCTACAAGCTTCGATCCTTCTTCACCTCATGAAATAGCAAGATCACTCCAACAATACAATGTTCTTTCCTCAATCACAAACTATCAGCGCTTCCTTGCAATTCACAATATTCCAGCCTCTCGATCTCTTGAATTGAAGATCCATTTATAGATGTGTGCAAGGGTGTGAGTCATCCATGGGGTTTGATTAGTGTCATTCCACTTGTTACAATTGGTTCCATTTTGATATTTCTTAGATCCCTTATTCATCCTTGGGCGAATTCAGAGAGGCAAGTGGCACAAGAGAAGTTTCTAGAAGATTCCATGAGCAACCACCTAGCCAACTATCTCGGACATTTGTCTATCCTTGCCCATCGCACCCTATAGAAGGCCTAATCAGTATGCATCTCACCCTGGTAGTGTACCACTCATTATGCATCGCACTTTGTCAGTGGAGTAGTCAGTATGGTTTAATTTAGGCCATTTTCGGATGGTTTCTCAGATGGAACTTTTGGGGAATGATGTATTCAAATGACTATGTTTCTTTAGGGTATGCAACAACACTTTTAGGGGTTGATGAGCCCTAGTTTATCGACATATAAGTTTGGGGTTGATGTGCCTAAATGTGTCTATAACACCGGGGAAGTACGAATAGAAGTTTAAAAAATAATAATAATAATAAATAAATAAATATAAAATAAAATAATAAAATAATAAATAAAAATAAAAATATCGAAACATGATATGCATAGGGATAGAGACTCTAGAGGTAAATTTGTAGGGAGAGGAAGAATTTTAATTCCCACAAATCCACTCACTTCACCTAGACTTTGAGAATCCACACCGCCTACTCAAACCTGAATTCCTTTTAGAGGTCAACAAAGGCTTCCTGAAATCTCAAGATCATAAATCCAATCCAGAACTTCACCCACTTCTTCTACTGAAGCTGTAATTGAGGAAGATCCTACATCCCCAACTATAGGAGTAATCTTTCTATCCTCCACTAGTGAGAAAATTTTGGGAGAAAAATTAGAAGTTCCTAGTGAAGAAGAGGAATTGGAAACTTATTCTGAGCAACCATTAATAGAGGAACCAAAAAGATTAGAAGAACACTATATTAGCTCTGAAGAAGCTATCATGGTTGAAGAAGGGGAAGGAGAAGAACACAATGTCCATGGCGAAGAAGATAGGATTGGAGGAAGAGCAAGAGCAAGAGGTAGAGGTAGAGGAGGGGGTAGAGGTAGAGGAAATCAATATCCTTCGGGATTCCCTATTCTTGATGAAGATACAACCCTCACAATGAAAAATATATCACCCTCGATTCTTCCTAATTTCCACAGGAAAAGAAATAAAGATCCGGAGACATTTCTCTTTGAATTTGAAGTATTATGCAGATCATATGACTATCTGCATGATGCTCAAAAGTTAAAATTTTTCTCTTCCACATTAAAAGAATCAACATTAAAATGGTTCATGAGTCTAGGAGTGCATTCTATAACAACATGGGGACAAATGAAAAAGGCTTTCTTAAGAATATATAGACATTATTGTATGCCTGGTAACCTTAAAGATGAAGTCTTCAAAATGACACAAAAAGAAGATGAAAATCTTGAAGACTTGGTAGAAAGGTTTGTTTATAATGTTAAAAGAGAAAAAATGGATAATTTGGATGAAGAAACCTTAAAAGCTCTCTTACTCAAAGCTATTAAATATGAATGGATCGATCTCCTTAACCTAACTGGGAAGGGGATATATCCTAACTACCATTCGCAAATATTTGTGATTTATATGTACATATCTCAAGGGGTAAAGCATGAGTTGGAAGGAGCCCTAGAGACCCTCTCTTGTCAAGAATTAACAAATCTGCAGTCGGGACAGTCGGCAAGGCAGAAATAGGAAATTTTCTTGACACCTTCAAAACAAATATCTTAGGGAGCCTAAGTGAGCAAATAGACACCCTTAAAAGACAAAACAAGAAAACTTTCGAAAATTTTGCATTATCTATCTTCTGTCCCAAATGTTGGAAGAAACATGCTCTAAGAGAGTGTCCCTTAGACTCAAAAGCCATAGAAACCTGTGTCATATGTGCAGATAATCATGATATGAAGGAATGTCCATCCTTACCAGGGCTTAAGGCCATATTCAATGATGAAGGAATCTCAGAACCAGTAGACCCTCTCTACTTTATAGCCAAAAGACCATGGGAAAACCCCCAACCAAATCAATCATAAGGATTTAGACCACAACAATTTGCCCAGTCTTCACAAAATAATTGGAATTCAGCCTGGCAGCCTTGGGCTCTGCCACAGTCACAACCTTGGAATCAAGGATGGCAAAATCCTTATGGAGCCTATGCTCAATATCAACAGTACTCACCATCTTACCTTCCACCACAATTCTTACCCCCATCTAATAAAATTCCTTAAGCTAATCAATTGCCACAAGTTCCAATTCAGAATAAAAAACGACAACTTTCCCTATCATTTCCACAAAAATCAAATCAACTACCCACTCAACCACTCCCGAATCCTAATAATAAAATTCCACAACAACCAGTGTACAACATGGAGGGTCAGAATCCTCAAACTTATGTAATAACTCCACTAGACGTAAACAATGTCCAATTAAGGTGTGGAAGAGTATTACCAAGAAAACCTCTTGTTTTCATTCAAGAAATAAGATCTGATCTTCAAAAACACAAAAATCGATCAGAAGAAGGGGAGACTTCTCTCCCTCAAAAAGAAAATAAACAAGCAGAAGAAATTCCAATAAATACTCCTATCATAGAACAACCCTCGATATCAGTTAAACCACCTTTCCCAGAAAGGTTGAAAATCGATGAAGGAGTAGAAAAACAAATTGTCTTGCCTGATTACAATATGATGGATGAATTGAGAAATGTTTGTATTAATATTCCTTTATTACAAGCCATAAAAGAAAATCCATTTTTTCAAAAACAATTAAGCAAGTACACAAATATAAGGGAGAAAAAGAATAGATATAAAGAGAATTCAGTTAGTCAGAAAAATTGCAGACATTATGATGGGGAAGTCAACAATTCAAAAATATTCAGATCTAGGAAGCCCCATTGTAAAAATTCACATCAATGGAACTAAAATACCAAACACATTAATTGATCTAGGAGCAGCCATAAACATAATGAGTAAACAAGTTATGGACACACTTAGGCTTCCCAACCTTCAGTACACACCAACCTTGTTTCTATTAGCAGATAGGTCTGTTATTAAGCCAGATGGTGTGTTGGAAGATGATTGTGTATCCTTAGTTTCTTTGGAATATCCTGTTGATTTCATGGTCTTAACACCCAAGAATAATTTAGGGGGACATCCGTTAATTCTAGGAAGGCCTTGATTGGCCACAGCTGATGCTTTCATCGGCTGTAGGTCAGGCAATATGTTTATCTCATATGGAAATTCCACAAAGAAATTTACATTATATCCCCCTGCAAGAAAAACAATAGATACAGAAACTGAAGAATGGATAGAAGATGAAGAAGATATACAACCTATTTTCGTTACTGAAGAAGTAAAGGAGGAAGACCAACTTTAAATTTAATGGAAAATAATGAATCTTCCTCACATTATGATTGTAATCAAAATGAGTATCTTTCATCTAAACAAGTATCATGCTCTCCATGGAAAATTTTGGGAATTCCTCGATAGAAATATTTCCAAGAAAAACCTTGAATGTCAATAAAAACCTGGAAGAAGTGCAAAAGAATAAATTGATAGAAATTTTACAGAAACATTCTTTTGCTTTTGCATGGGAATACACTGGCATGAGAGGGATTGATCCTAAAACTTGCATACATCATATCTACATTGAACAAAATGCAAGACCAGTTAGACAACCTCAGTGAAGAATGAACCCAAACCTAAAAGAGATTTTTAAGGAAGAATTGCAGAAACTATTAAATGTAAATTTCATCTATCCAATATCCGACAGTCAGTGGGTTTCACCCCTAGTAATCGTTCCTAAAAAGAACGAAAAATGGAGATTATGCATCGATTACAATGAATTAAACAAAGAAACATTAAAAGAGCACTTTCCATTACATTTCATAGACCAGGTCTTAGACACTTTAGCAAGGAAAAAATATTTTTCCTTCTTGGACGGGTTCAGTGGATATAACCAGAATCAGGTAGCCCCTGAAGATCAAGATAAAACCACATTCACTTTTCCATGGGGAACTTACGCTTACCGGGTATTTCCCTTTGGGTTATGTAATGCTCCAACAACATTCCAAAGAGCAGTCCTTGGCATTTTCTCTGACCTTATTCATGATTGTGTGGAAGTGTACATGGATGATTTCACAGTCTATAGGGATTCTTTCTATGAAGCACTGGAAAAATTTAGAAAAAGTCTTAATAAGATGTAAAGAAACAAATCTCTCATTAAGCCATAAAAAATTCTTCATGATGTTTAACGAAGGAATTGTTTTAGGTCATCATATTTGAGGGGATGGAATCAAAGTAGACTCATCTAAAGTTGAAGTCATTTCTACGTTATCAGTGCCAAGTTGTCAAAAGGATGTTAGAAGTCTTCTCGGTTTTACTAGATACTATAGAAGATTTATAGAAAAGTTCACAAAAATTGCATCCCCACTCTTTAAACTACTCACCAAAGATCGTGAATTCAGTTGGGATTCTGAATGTCAAGCTGCCTTTGAAACTTTGAAAAAGAGAATTTCTAAAGCACCCATCTTAAAAAGACCTGACTAGAAATTTCCTTTTCATATCTCAACAAATGCTTTAGATTCAGCATTAGGAGCTGTGTTAGGACAAAAAAATCTTACTCCTTATGCAATCTATTATACCAGTAAAAATTTAACTCCTACAAAGTTAAATTATAATATAACTGAAAAGGAGTTTTTAGTTGTAGTTCATGCCATTAACAAATTCAAACATTATATAATTGTCTATGAAACATTTGTTCACACAGACCATTCTGCCATTAGATACTTGATGAATAAACCAGTCACCAATGGAAGAATAACTAGATGGCTCCTACTTTTACAAGAATTCAACATAACCATTCTAGATAGGCCTAGAAAATAGAACAAAATTTTCGATTTTCTATCTAGAATACAAAATGAAAACAAGGATCAACCCGTAGAAGATAAATTTCCTGATGAATATCTTTTTGTAGTATCTAATAAATCACCTTGGTATGTAGATATTTCTAACTGTTTGGCCACAGGAAAAATGCCATTTCATTTATCCCCTAGAGAAAAGAGAAGAATGGTCCACAATAACACATCCTATTCATGGATAAATGAAGAATTATACAAGACAGGACCAGATCTCATCATCAGAAGATGCGTTCAGGAGGACGAAATACCAGAAATACTTATAGCTTGTCACGATGAGCCATGTGGAGGACATTTTTCTGACTAGAGAACTACTTACAAAATCCTTCCTTTAGAATATTATTGGCCTTCCATTTTCAGGGACA
The DNA here is from genome assembly GCA_031772625.1 of Pinus tabuliformis. Taxonomy (NCBI): domain Eukaryota; kingdom Viridiplantae; phylum Streptophyta; class Pinopsida; order Pinales; family Pinaceae; genus Pinus; species Pinus tabuliformis. The sequence goes on from CM062818.1 coordinate 385,190,964, forward strand.
CCAAGTGTTGGGTTGTGTTATATTCTTTCCACGACTAGCCCACGTAGTTAACCGGGGGTTAGAGGGGGGGCGGAGCCCCCCCTTCATTGTGCCGATTGCGTAACGGGGAGGGGGGGGGGTCTCAGGGGGTTTTAGGGGTGTAGGTAACCCCACTCTATGGGGTCTGGGGCAGCGCCCCAGAAAATTTTGGTTTTGGACCCTATGTTAGGTTGGGCGGACCCACCTATGGTTTTGTGCATGATTTTCGCACATGGTTTTGGACGTGATGGTTTTCAATCCATGGTTTTGGATGCGATGGTTTTCGGTCCATGGTAATGGATGCTTGGACATGTATAAATATGTATTGTAACATTGAAAGGAACATAATGAAAAATCAAGCTGGTAGTCCGGGTTTTTGGATTCAGGGGAAAATATTTGTGTATATGTGTTTTATGTGTTATGCTCTCGCATTGTTTATTTTCTGTGTTTTAGAATTCGTATGCAGGTAATTTTTGTACGGGGTTAAAACCTACATTTGGTATTAGAGCTGTTTTGGCTTCAAGGGGACGCCTTTGTTGCTGAGGGGTTTCACTCAGGCCTGTGGTAGACCCTGTTCAGTGGGAGATCTGCGAGATCGATTCTGGTGGTGAAAGAAGATGGCGAGCAGTGGAAAGATAGAGATCGAGAAATTTAATGGTCAGAGTTTTGAGTTGTGTAAAATCAAGATGGAGGATCTGTTGGTCGAGAAAGATTAGTGGATCACAGTAGATCCAGGTACTAAACCAACGAGAGTGTCCGATGAAGAATGGAAGAAGTTGGATCGGAAGGCAAAGAGCACAATATGATTGTGTGTCTCAGATTCAGTATTGTTGAATGTATTAGGGGAAGCTACGGCGAAGGCTTTGTGGGACAAGTTAGGGACTTTGTACCAATCTAAGTCTCTAGTGAATAAATTGTTCCTGTGGAAAAATTTGTATAACCTGAGGATGAAAGATGGAGACTCGGTGACAGAGCATCTGAACGCATTTAATATTGTGGTAAGTCAGTTAGCATATGTTGATATTAAAATTTCAAATGAAGATAAGTGCATCACTTTGTTGTGTTCTCTACCAAATTCCTGGGATAGTCTGGTGATTGCAATAGGTAGTAATGCAACTGCCTTGCAGTTTGATGAAATAGTCTCATCCTTGTTGACGAAGGAGATGAGACAGAAAAATATGGAGAGCCAGAATGGTGACGCCTTGTCTATATGAGGACAATACTAGAACCAAAACAAAAATAAGTCATCGAGTGGGAGATCTAAATCTCCAGGAAAACATGTAAAGGTGGTGTGCTAGAAATGTGGAAAGGAAGGGCACTAGAAAAGGGATTGTAAATCTAAAGCTCCTGATAAAGGAAAGGGATCTGATAATGCTCCTTCTGCAGAGGCGAAAACCACCTCAAATGAAGGTGGGGATGTGTACTTGGATTCTTCAAGTACACATGTAGATCATGAGGCATGGTTGATTGACTCAAGTGCATCCTTTCACTTCACTCCCCATAGAGATTGGTTCTGCGAGTATGAGAAATACGATGGTGGTGATGTCTTCTTAGGGGATGATAGGAAGGCTAGAATCATTGGTCGCGGAAAAGTAAAGTTGAAGTTGCAAGGTGGAAGGGTTAGAACACTTATGGGTGTTCTGCATATTCTTGCATTGGCCAGAAATCTGATTTCTGTAAGCAAGTTGGATGATGCAGGTGTAAAAACAATGTCCGAGAAGGATACCTGCAAGATGGTTCGGGAGCACTGGTATTGATGCGAGGAGTTCGAATTGGAACTCTGTACAAGTTGTAAGGTAGTACGGTTTTTGATGGGTGCAACAGTTCTGTGGTTCCTGAAAGTGGAGCAGAAAATCTAGTGGTCTTTGGAGAGAAGACCATGTTGTGGCATCAAAGGCTTGGACATATTAGAGAGAAGGGCCTTCGAATACTTCATGGTAAAGGTATGGTATAAGGTACGAGTAATAGCTCTCTGGATTTTTATTTCTGTGAAAATTGTGTATATGGGAAGCAGAATCTGGTGAGTTTCCCCTCTAGTGGTAAGAGGGCGAAACAGATATTAGAGCTTGTGCACAGTAATGTGTTTGGACCTGTGAAGGTTCCATCATTGGGTAAGTCTATGTACTATGTATCATTTATAGATGACTTCTCAAGGAATACATGGATATACTTCCTTAAGAAGAAATCTGAAATCTTTGACAGGTTTAAAGAATTTAAGGCTCTGGTGGAAAACCAGACAGAGAAGAAGATAAAGGTGCTAAGGACAGATAACGGTGGAGAATTTTGCAGTAAGGAATTTGAAGAATTATGTAAGAAGTGCGGTATAGCACGGTAGAAGACTACTCCATATACACCTCAACAAAATGGAGTTGCAAAAGGAATGAACAAGACGTTGATGGAAAGGGCAAGAAGCATGCTCAGTGGTGTCAGGTTAGGACAGGAATTTTGGGCAGAGGCGGTGGAGACTGCATGTTACCTGGTCAACAGGTCACCTTCATCAGCATTGGAGGAGAAGACTCCACAAGAGGTATGGATTGGTAAGAAACCCTCTCTTTCACATCTGAGGGTATTTGGATGTGATGCATATGTACATGTTCCAAATGAGAAAAGAACAAAGTTGGATAGTAAATCTAAAAAGTGCATTTTTATTGGGTATAAGGATGGTTTAAAGGGTTATAAGCTTTGGAACCCAGTAACAAGGAAGGTTGTGTACAGCCGAGATGTGGTGTTCAGAGAGGTGAAAGATGTTATTAAACATGAAGTCCAACCAAAGGAACCTGAGAAGATAGAGTTTGAGCTAAAGGAGGAAGAATCAGACTCTACAGCAGAGGAGGAATCAGAAGATGAAGAGCCACAAACTCCGGGTGTGAGAAGATCAGTTTGAGAAAGAAGGCAGCCAGAAAGGTATAGTCCATCTTCTTTCTGTTCAAATTTTGCTTTATCTATTACTAATGATGATCCAAGAACTGTGAAGGAAGCAGTAGATTCAGAGGATGGAAAACTCTGGAAAGAGACCATGGTTGATGAAATGGCATTTTTGCACAAAAATGAGGCTTGGGATGTGGTGGAGTTGCTGGCTGGAAGGAAACCCATTGGCAACAAATGGGTGTTGAAGAAGAAGACAAATGCAGAAGGAAAGGTGGAGAAATACAAAGCTCAGTTGGTAGCAAAAGGTTATTCCCAGGTGCCGGGAATTGATTTTGGTGATATTTTTTCTCCTGTTGACAAGGTAACTTCTATTAGATTATTGTTATCTGTTGTTGCTGCTTTTGATTTTGAGGTAGAATAGATGGATGTGAAGACAACATTTCTTCACAGGGATCTAGAAAAGGAGATCTACATGAAGAAACCTGAAGGTTTTGCGTTGAAGGGTAAGAAAGAACCGGTATGCAAGTTAAAGAAGTCTTTGTCTGGGTTAAAACAGTCACCAAGGATGTGGTATCAGAAATTTGATACATTTATACGGGGACTTGGCTTCACCAAAAGCAAAGCAAATCACTATGTGTATTTTAAATTAATTGGTGACCGTGTTATTTATCTGGTCTTGTATGTTGATGATATGTCGCCGGTTGGAAATGACAAAGAAATTATCCAGGATTTGAAGACCCAATTGTCCTCCAAATTCGACATGAAAGATCTTTGTGCTACAAACTATATTCTGGGCATGGAAATTAAAAGAGACCGGGAAAAGAGGAAGCTCTGGTTAAATCAAAGGAAGTATGTCAAGACATTACTGTAGAGGTTTAATATGCAGGATAGTAAACCGGTGAAGGTTCCTATTCCTGTACGTGTAAAGTTATCTGTTGAACAGTGTCCCAATACACAAGAAGAGGAAGAGGACATGTCCCATGTTCCATATGCAAGTGCAGTCAGTAGCCTGATGTATGCAATGGTCTATACTAGACCAGACATTGCAAATGCAGTGGGAGTATTGAGCAGGTTTATGTGAAAACCAGGAAAGGAGCATTGGACAGCGGTGAAGCGGGTATTTAGGTATTTGTGTGGCACTAGTGATTATGGTTTGTGCTACCAAGGAAGACCAGGATTAGAGAGAGTGTTGGATATTCGTGGCTTTGTTGATGCAGACTGGGCTGGAGATCTGGATCAGAGAAGATCTACAAGTGGGTATGTGTTTAATCTATTTGGAGGTGCAGTCAGTTGGATGAGTAAGAAACAATCTGTAGTGGCACTATCTACTACAGAGGCATAATACATGGCAGCCACTCATGCAAGCAAGGAAGCAGTTTGGTTGCAGAGATTGTGTTCAAGTATGGGGTTAGTACAGGGAGCTATAAGAATAGACTGTGACAGCCAAAGTGCAATTTTCTTGGCAAAGAACCCTGCATATCATTCAAAGGCAAAGCACATTGATGTTCAGTATCACTTTGTGAGGGATATGATAGAAGACAAAAAGGTGTTGCTGGTAAAGGTGGACACTTTGAAGAATATTGCAAATGCATTGACAAAATCTATGAGCTCTGAGAAGTTCTCTTAGTGTAGAGAAACAATGGGTGTTGCAGTGCTGGATAAATGACTAAGCTCTGTTGTGGCCCCTTGTGGAACTAAAAAAACAAGTGGGAGAATGTTGGGTTGTGTTATATTCTTTCCACGACTGGCCCACGTAGTTAACCGGGGGGTTAGAGGGGGGGCAGAGCCCCCCTTCGTTGCGCCGATTGCATAGCGGGGGGAGTCACAGGGGGCTTAAGGGTTGCAGGTAACCCTACTCTATGGGGTACGAGGTAGCAGCCCGGAAAATTTTGGTTTTGGACCCTATGTTAGGTTAGGCGGACCGACCTATGGTTTTGTGCATGATTTTCGCACATGGTTTTGGACGCGATGGTTTTCGGTCCATGGTTTTGGATGCGATGGTTTTCGGTCCATGGTATTGGATGCTTCGGCATGTATAAATATGTATTGTAACATTGAAAGGAACATAATGAAAAATAAAGTTGGTAGTCCCGATTTTGGGGTTCAGGGGAAAATCTCTGTGTATATGTGTTTTATGTGTTATGCTCTCGCATTGTTTATTTTCTGTGTGTTAGAATTCGTATGCAGGCAATTTCTGTATGGGGTTAAAACCTACACCAAGGAATATGTTAAAAGATGCTACAGTTGTCAAAGAATGGGAAAACCTACTCTTTCAAATGAAATGCCACTGCAACCACAGGTACTTATTGAACCATTTGAAAAATGGGCACTGGATTTTGTTGGACCAATCAACCCACCTTCAAAGCAAAAGAAGTATATTCTGGTATGTACTGATTATGTCACTAAATGGGTAGAAGCTAAAGCACTTCCTTTTGCTACTGAAAATGTTTTAGTCTCATTTCTTTTTGAGGATATTTTTACCCGTTTTGGTGTCCCAAGAGAAATTGTAACAGTTCAAGGGACACAGTTCACATCCGTACTAGCGCAGAAGCTTGTGGACCAATACAAGATAAAACATTGGAAGTCAACTCCATACCATCCACAAGCCAATGGACAAGTTGAGTCCACAAATAAGGTGATTGAGGCTATCCTTACCAAGACCGTACATCTACACAGGAAAGACTAGGTGGAAAAGCTTCTAGAAGCTTTATGGGCCTACAGAACTACATGGAGGAATACTATAGGGCATACTCCCTATCAACTTGTTTATGGGAAGCAAGTCTTACTTCTGATAGAGTTCTAGATCCAGACCTATAAGACAACAGTCCAGTTAGATCTTGACTTGTCAGAAGACCAAAAGCAAAGGATGACACAACTAAATGAGCTCGATGAAATTAGACAAAAGGCCTTCCAGATAACTAGCCTAGTTCAATAACAAAGGTCAAGATGGCATGATAAATACATTAAAGAAAGGAAATTTCATCCAGGAGATTGGGCATTGCTCTTTGATTCAAAATTCAAAAAATTTTAAGGAAAATTCCAAACCCATTGGCTTGGACCTTATGAAGTTGAAAATGTCCTTGACAATGGTGCAGCTAGAATCAGGACTATTGATGAATAGAAAACTCCTTTATTAGTAAATGGACATCGCCTCAAGCTTTACCAAAAGCCATTAACAAAAGAGGAATTTGTTAAAATGTTTCAAGATAATTCAGAATTGAAGATGATCAAGAAGAATTCTTCTTCTTTTCCACCTTAGAAATTTTTACTCAGTTTACTCTTAGAAAAAAAAAAAGATATATATATGTATATAATAATAAATAAATAAATTATATGTATATATATATATATATATACACACACATATAATAATATGAAGAAAAAAAAAAGTATAAACATGAAAACCAACATGCTGTTGGTAGGTTTATACAGAAAATTTAGAGTGAAAACCAATTTTTGTTGGCACTTCAAATTTTCCTTTAAAAAAAAAATAATAATAAAGTCCCTTTATTCTTCTTTCACAGCTGCAGAATCAACAACTTTCCATAGCTTGGACAATTTTCCGCAGCTCGGACAACTTTCCGTAGCTATGACAAGTTTTTGCAGCCTAATAAATTTTTGAGCCTACAAGGACACTTGGTGATTTGGATTAAAGGACAGTGGACAAGGAAAAGTACCTGTAGGATACCAAAGGAAAACAAATAAGGTTAGCAAAAGAGATCAAAGGTACGTGCTACTTTAATTTAACAATAGGGAAGGTTATATTGTATATATGATTAAGAAGATATAGTACTGTCGGACATTAAAATGCAATCATGATAACCTAAGGGTGATGGCCACCTAACAAAAATATCATATGCCACCACTTAAAAGTCATGTCACGTCTCTATTCCAAATCCGTGAAAGTAATTACCAAATCATCACTTTAAATGCGTCTAACGGTCGAATTCATTCCTATAACCCTTATGACAATTCACTTGTTCTTCCTTATTCTTACACTCCTCTGAACTTTCATAGCTACCTCATCTTTCTGCCACTTAGAAAACCCTACCAACTCCATTTTCTTGTCAAGGTAACCAGTCTTCGAGGCGAAGCATCCTTCGGAATGGGGATAATTGTTCGAATTGAGCCAACAAGAAAGAAATTCTTGGAGGGTTACCCATAGACTAAGGAGTTGCTGCAAAAGAAACAATGGTTGTGGTTCATTGAAAAATTCAATGGTTTCCACAGAGAAGTAACCAAGACATTTGCACGTTCATTTGATGGAACTAAGGTCGAAATAGGAGACATTAAGCTCACCATAACAGATTCCATGATCATAGAGGCTACTGAGCCACCAAGGAGTGGGGAAAAATGGTTTAAGAATAGAGGAATTGATGACAAGGATTGGAAGGTCTTCCTCAAAAATTCGAATATGGACACTACTGTCTACAATAAAGGTATTCCCAGCACTTCTCTTAAGAATAAATGGAGAAACTTATTACTTGTGCTTCAAAAGTTTGTCACTTGTGAGGGTAGGTTTGGGCAAATGTATTTTTATCATGTTAGGATGATGATGCATTTCCTTGAAGATCACTAGATGAACCTTCCCTACTTCCTCTTAAATAGTCTTAAGAAAATGTCTATAAATGTTTAGAAGAAAATTCAGTGTATAGAAAACACCATGTATCATCATGGCCTGATAAAAATATTGGTTGAATTTCGTCTCCAAAGTATAGGGGATAATTGGGAGAGTTTCCTAGTGAGGAACCACTTTGAAGAAAAATCCCCAGAAAAAGCAAGCAGCAGTAGGACCCCCAAAGGAAGAAAGAGAACCATAGAAATCATAAAGGAGCAGGCACCTCAAACTCAGACAGAAGTATCAGAAGAAGAGCTGCCTATAATGAAGATTTTGCAGAGAATGAAGAGGGGAAACCCTAAAGGAAAGAAAGCCAACAGAAGTAAGGAAGAATTCTAACAAATTAAGCCTCCTCCTCAAGAAGAAAGATCAGAGACTAAAAGAAGAAAAGTACAGGGAATACAAACCTCAAGATTGAGGAGGAGTACAATACTAAGCACAGTTCCATAGACAATCTCAAAAACTACAGAGTACATTGACCTTGAGGGAAATGAGCCAACAGAGAATTAACTAACAGAGGATGAGCCAATTGGAAACCTTGAAAGTACTCCAAGAGGGTCACCAAGATCATCACCGAGAGTATCACCACAACCATACAACTCACCTCCAAGCCCAGTGCATAGTATGGGTACTGACCCTATTCAGTAGGAAATATAGAACTATATAGAGTCACTGGAAAGGAAAGAGACAACAACCAAAGAAACAGTTCAGAGTCCTGGAGAAGGGAGCAACCAAGTAAATGAACAATCAGCCTCAAACATCTTAAAGTGAGAGATATTTGAATTAGAAATGTTGAACTAATATCTCAAGAATGAGAATCAAGCATTGAAGACACAAAGTGAGATCCAGATTGCAAAAAGTGACAATCTCATCCTTGACCCGAGCTTGTGGTATAAGAAAAACAAAAAGCTCAAGAAGGAAAACAAAATTATGCAAAGAGAGATTATCATCTTAAAATACAAAATTCTCATGAGGAAACCTAGAATGTCGATAACTGCCAAAAAGAAGAAAACAGTGAAAATTGGAGGTGATAAGCAGAACGCACAGGTGACTGACAAGGAAGAAGTGTATGAGGACATACAAAATATCCATTTTGGGGGAATGTAGAGTTCGAAGATTGTCCTACCATGACATCCCTTTTTGCCTAATACTTCTCTCTTTTCCTATATATCTACCACCTAAATAAAGCCATATCCACTAGGTTTTGATGAAGGTATGCAATAATATGTCTTCTTATTCATGTTTGACTTTATACCCTATTGTTTTGTTAAAGAATGCAATTAGCTACCGAATCAGTCTGTTTCCGCAGCTAATCTAGATTTTTGTAGCTGCCTCCATTGTTTGTTAGGTTCAGAAGCTCCAGGTCAGCAACGAAGGATGTGGATGGATAGAGAATGGTTTCCTCATGGATTCCTTCCTATCCACTTGAAACTGTTTGTTAAGATAAGCGCATGAGATCACGGTCAAACTCCAAGTCAACTGCAGGATTGTTGCCGAAACGAAATTCAGGTTCAATCGAAATCTTATCATTTTGCTTTTGGAATAGAAAATTGAAGATTTAGCGATATAGTTTATCTAAGATAAATATATTAGGCTTAAATTACTCATGTTGTTATGCCAGAGACCTGTTATAAGAATTTATGGTTGCACTGTGATTATGGTGCGCACCGAATGATGTAATTTTGAAACAGTGTGTGAATTTTGTTTGTCATCAATAGAATTGGGTTTGTGTGTATGCATTGCATTGATTGAATATTTTGAACTGATATGTGGAGGGCCCCTATGAACAGTGATAGATCTTTATCAATTACAACTCGATTTCTTTTCATTCCTTGAATACTCTGTTTTGTGTGAAAATGCAACATAAGGAATTCGTTAATGAATTGTTATTTGCATAAGTACTTTCATCTGCTTCATACCTAGCTTAGTTTGTCATTTGAATTGCTTTATACCTGGTACTGCATGGTTACTTCATTTGCTTATTATCTAGCATAGTTCAAGCGTGTTTATTTCATAGTATAGATGTTGTTTGAAATATTTTGTTTGAATGAAGATTGAATAAGTAAAAGTGTGAGAATTTTCTCCTAAACAATTGAGTTCAGACAATGTTTCTTCACAATTGATAGAATATATTTCTTTTTGCACTTAGTGAATTAGAAGTTGCAGCATAAAGAATCAAGACCAAAAATCTCAAAACAATCTAATACAAGTAGGATTACTCTCATATCATCCATAAACTAATTAGATAGAGATTAACTTCCAAGGAATTAGCTAATAACTCTAAGGATTGTAACTCTAATATAATTAACAAATACCACCTCCATATTAAGTTTAGACCCTAACAAATACATAACGACATATCGAGTAACTTCTAGCACATATTGTGCACCTGTACTTCAACAGTCTACGCACCCTAGTTGACAATTTATGATTGACAATTCAAAGACATTGAATCGGCCAAACAGAGAGTCTCGTGAGTTGTAGTCTACCATTTTGCTCGTCGTCTTTGATCTTCTTCTTTGTGCAAGTGTATCATGTCAACTAAACCAAAACATAAACATAACCAACATACCTCAGTATAGTTCAGGGGGGGATATCTCGTCTGCAATATCAACTAGATTAACAAATACATGTATAAATATAATCATAGCAATATATAAACATCATCTCAATGATCATCCCAATTACCATGCATGATGTCACAACTACAACACCAACTAGACACGATGCACGTAAATCAACATATAGACACTAACATGCATAACCAATGCATATACAACTGTCATGCATTCACGACAAACACATCCCAACAATAACATCATCAACTCTTACATGGCAACACAATTGTAACAATGATTATTTCCATGCATACATAACAAACACATAGACCACAAGCATAATGAACAAATATGCAACCAACATGTAAGCACGACAAACACATTCAGTCCAAGGGTTGAACCATGCTCTGATACCACTTTGTGGTATCAAGTATCGCCCAAAGAGAATGGAAACCATACATCACCCAAAGAGAACGAAACCCACTCTAATACCACTCTATAACACCCTCCTCCCACACTTACCCAAGCTAACTAGTTCGCTAGGGTAAATATGCGACGAAGAGTTACTATGATATGATTCAACTCCCCAAGTATAATTAAGGAAGTAGAATTGACAAACAAAAACCAAACTGACTATCCTCAGGAGCTACATCACCCCTCAGGGGATAACCAACCACTCCAAGTGCCTAACCCTTGAGTTAACTTGCTTTTTACTATCCTAAACCCCCAATTGTTCCCATGACAAGCCCTCCATGCGAATGAAAGTCTTCAGTTGCTCCCACAACAAGGTCTCCATGCGATTGTAGTCTTTTTTAGGCAGTTTGTGCCAACGACCCTAAAATCTAAGCCACTTTTTAAGGGCTAAGACTCAAGCCTCTACCCAAAATTTGATGAAATTCTCAAAAATGATAAATAACAAGAAGACAATGCCTGTAATTAAAAACTTGAACAAGGACCTGACCTTACTCATCTTAACCATGATAGACATTTCATCAGACAGATCATCAAGATGTAATGTAAAGGTCATAAAAACGCATCTAAACATATGGACCTCATACTTATCTGAGAATTGTCAAGAAGGTCTGATGCCCTCTCACATTAGCTGCATTATCATCTATTAGGTCATTCATTCATTAACGTTTCATCTACTAACCACATGATGAAAGCCATAACTCAAGATTGTCATAAAACCATACTTATAACCAACATATAACGAGATAAATAACGACAATAGAATAACCATCAAAGCCATATAATAACAAGTACATTTACACACATAACATAAGAGGAAAATAACCCTTATTAATATATGAAAATCCAACCAAGTCAGGGACTTCCTTGTACCACCTAACCATTGATTGGGCTGAACAAAATCTCTCTTTCATCCAATCACCCCCATGCCATATTCGAAGTATGAATGTGGGATCTCATGGAATGACCAATAAAAATCAAACCCAGGGCTTCCAGAGACCAAACCACCTCAACCCTCAACCAGTGATTCCACCTCATGGTCAGACATCACTAACCATCACCAGATCGGTCTTTATCCAAGTTATCCAGGGCTCCACAGAATTTTCTCCAACTCAGCTTCCATGACTAGTAACTCAACCCACGACTATCATCGGTCTCTAGAGTGTTTGTCCAACCAAGGCTTCTAGGACTAGTAACTTAACCCACCAAGGGCTCCAGAGCATTTTTCCAACCAAGGCTTCCAAGATTAGCAATTCAACCTAACTTGTTATAGGGCTTCTAGAGTGTTTGTCCAACCAAGGCTCAAGGAACTAATAAATCAACCCATAGTCGTAAGGAACATGAGCACCAACCGGGAAAAAAAAACCCACAACACTATGGTTGTCCAGGAAATGGCAAGGCTACAAAAAACCACTATCAATCCAGGCAATCCTCCGTGCCGATGACATATCATAACCAAGAAACCACATGCTTGTGCCATGCATGACAAAATTAGCAAGGAAATCATACATGCAACTCAGTACCTATAAGGAAAACTCGATGTAGTTGCTGATACTATTGTCCTCTTGCACTTTCCTACTTTTCATTTGCCTTCTTTCTCTAAATCCCAAGTATACCACACTCCTCCAAGAGTGCTCCAAGAAAACTCTAAGTGACTAAGAGTATGAGAGAGAGAGAATAGAATGAGAGTGCCAAAGACTGAACTGACAAAAGCTAACACTAACAAAAGTTGTGTACTGATCAACCTTTTTATTAATGAGGTCTATGTTTTCTTCATTTTCCATTATTTTCCTTCAATTTCATCCTCACATGAAACTTGTGACCTTTCACCTTCCTTTTCTCCTATTTTCCATTATTTTCATAAATAAAATGCCAATAAATGCCTCATGCCTTTCCAAAGCCTTTGTCATTTCCTTTGCCAACTTCCATAGCCATTAATTAATCACAAGTGATCCTTGTCACTATGTTTTTTCCCAACATTTAGCTTGGAATACATGTCCCATGACCTTGGTTATTATTTTTCCTTCATTAACTTTATTACATGGGTTTTTAACCTAACGTTGTTATGGTCTGGACGTCAAATACCGTGGGAGAAATCATCAAGACTATTTTATTTACAGGATTTCTACTATTATTCAGTTTCCTCTATTCCCTAGGGTGAAATCCTCAGTTCCCCCATTTCAACACCCTTGGTTGTCGATTATCCTTCTTTGGAATTTCCCTTTTCCCTTGACTTGCTCAATTTTCACAATCCCCATCCTGAGAATCCTCATGGAAGCATTGAATTCAAGCTAGCCTCCCTTGACGTTTCCCCTCATGTTTTTGTAATTATTGTCAACTCGGTGCCCACCAACATCTCCTATAGTCCCTTTGACAGTTCTATCACCTCCCATTTGAATTCTCTAAGCCCAACCTTCTCTATCACCCCCCCCCCCTTCCACATCATCAATCATGTTAATTACAAAAGGAAACTCAGTTATTGTTGGAGGCACCAATGCCTATAAAAACTGTAGTAAAATAATTGAGGTCCTTTAGATGGAGAACATGTATATCAAATGGAAACTTCATCAACGTATGAATTATCTTATCTTTCTCATAGAAGAAATTCAGTCCCTAAAGGACAATCTCTCCCGTCAAGATGACAAACTTGATGCACTTTGGTAGCAAATAGAGGACCTGAAGGAAACACCTCAATCTCTAGAGAAATAGAACATTGCTAGTACTACTTCAAGCCCTCCCAAAGAAAATTTTCAATTAGATCTCAACAAGCCTCCATAGGAGGATTTCTTTTTCCTTTATTAAAGGTTTCCTATTATAAATGTGTCCTTCTACTAGAAAATTTTTGTAAGATCTATGCATGTAGATTTGCTATTTCAGTTTGTTTCCATCATAATGTTTTTGGTACATTAGGCAGTGCCTCCTTATAGGACCCTAAGGAGGACCCTATGAAATAAAATGCAATGTATTGAATCTTTCCTGTATTTGTTGTGACCAAACACAAATTTTAATACAATCTCTACTCATTTATGTCAAAAAAAAAGTTTTAAAAAAAAATTCAAACTAACCTGTTTGAAATTGATTTCATGAGCATCTAGGAACCCTAAAATTTGTAGAGAATATCTCCGAAAATATAGGGAAACAAAATGTGAAATTTGAACTAGATGTTCCTAAATATTTCTCCTCATTATTCTGTGTATTTTGATGTCTAAAACCTCCTAGAAAAAAGTAATAGCAAAATTGCCAAGATGACCTGTTTGAAGCAGCAAAACCCTAGGTTTGTATGCTCTAATCTCAAATGTTATGAACCTTGTGCCTTGAAAATGATAAGAAACCAATAACTATAGTCCTCTTCATTGGGAAAATCTCCTTTTACAATGAATATAATGACAATATTTAATTATCCTAAGACTAGGTCACCTTAATATATATATATATATATATATATATATATATATATAATAGGGGACAAAGAGTACCATTACAATAAAATGAGACCTTGAAAGATTCTAGTATACACAACAATATAACAATAGAAATGTAATCACTCAATATCTATGGATTAAAGGGGTTTTAAGGTTAAAATGGAGCTTATGTCGGGCTTAACACGGTCTTGATGCAGTGAGGTAAGCCAGTATATTATTATTATTATGAAATGTTTCATGTGGTCTAAATGGAAGCACTAAATAATGGGACAAGAGGTCATCATCCACATTAATCACTTACCACTACAATATTAGTAGGCTTAGAGTAAACTTACACAGATTAGGAACTACTAGTGGATGTGTCTTTTATAGAAATTTTATCTAATTATCAAATTAAAGAAGGGAAACACTAGTAAGTTAGTAAATATGCTTCTAAGGCCATCGATATCCAAGATCACAACTTTGGGAACTCTTATGCACATGGATCCTTTCAACAATGATGCAAACAAAGAGATATACATAGAATATGAGCACTTTAAAGAGTTGTTTTAGTAGCTACAAGGCCAAGTTTGTGCGAAAGAAGGTGACAATAAAGTTGACTATCATCTTTGAATAGGTTTCTCTACAAGATAGTCAAGATTTGTGTTCCTAAAGTGAAAGATTAGAGGTTATCAAATAGGATCACACCTACACATTTATATGGTCTTTTATTTTTAGGAAGATAGTTTCCAACCTACAAAGGTATGTGTATTAGTTTATAATGAAATAAGATGTAGCTTGGATTATAATAGGATGCACATTTTGTTGTACTAGCAAGCCCTATAACAAAAAGCGAGTTTTCCTTGTCTACACCTACAAATCATGGGACAGCATCTCCATGGATTTCATGGATGGTTTTCCAAGAATAGTTAAAGGATATAATTATATATTTGTCATGGTCGTTGAAAATCTTAGTAATTTGTGCATTCTCATGCCTTATAAAAAGAACATTAAGGGATAAGATGCAATAAACATGTTATGTGAAAAGGAATGGGAACACTTTGGGATACAAGGAGCATCACCTTAGGTAGGGATAGTAGATTTATTAGTGCCTTTTGGACTACACTTTGCGAGAAGAAGGGAACAAATTTGAAGAGATCCACCACTTTCTATCCACATATAGATGGGTAAGCAAAAATAGTTCATACTTCTACCAATAAGCGCCCTTTTAAAACTTCCTATGGTTATTTTCCATGGTCGCCCTTAGCCATTGTATATGGACAACAAGGAAGAGTGAGGGAAGACACCACTAAAGAAGCTTAATTGAAAAATTCATTGATAAGATTAGGTCAATCTATTTGTAGGTAATGAAGACATCAAAGAAATTGTAAGAAAAGTACATGGCACATCATGACCAATATATAATAGAGAAAACATTCAAGCTTAGAAATAGATCTTTGTTGTATCTAAATAAAGAAAGGATATAGGTCCCTTGTAAGGAGATGAAGGCTCTATGGTATTGTCATTTTGAAGTGTGGAGAAGGTGGGTGGTCATGCCTATAGAATCAATCTACCCCCATGTACATAGATTTACTTAGTTGTGAATGTGGAGAATCTAAAGCTCTATAAGCTTTGCATGTTTGATCAAGAAGTTGATGAGTAGGTCTTACCTATCATAGAGGACTTAGCACTAAAACTTATGTAGAGTTAGTAGAGGATACATTTTTACAAGGAATTCTAGAACAACTAGATGGGATAGTATGAACTTTGTCAGATTGAGTTGAAAGGACAAGTTCCAAAGACCAAATGGTGCTCCACAAATAATGTAAAGGAAAATTTTCTTTGCATCCTTTTAATAAGATCTTATGGGGACCAAAACCCTCCTTAAATGGGGAGGTATGATTTGGAATTAATATTTACATAATTTGTCATCTATTTTGATACTTTCTAGGTGGAAAATTAGAGTTATTGGCTTGTAGGTCCTATTTTAGGGGTAGATCTTGCATTGGTGATTTGGGGTCAATGACCTTCTAGAGGTCATTTGAGGCCTTAAATGACCATTTTTAGGGCCAAACCATGCGATAATAGCTCATAATCTTTCAATATTGCTTTAAACTTTGAGAGTTTTGCAAAAATGTAATCACCTCGATCAAGGTTCATATGTGGAAATTACATCTCCCAAAAATTGACTTATTTTGATGACCACTGTGGTATTGAGTGGATGCCACATCAACTTCCATTACTAACACATGTGGAGCTAGTCAAGTGTGGAATTTCAAGAAAATTTTAAGGGGTTCAAAACCCTAACATTAATTAAGGTTGAGACATGTGAAAACCCTAACACTAACCCTAAACATCTATCTATATTTGTTAAATATTGGGACACTAGGAGATAAAGAGGATCCCTTCTTATCATATTGTGCCCCTTTCTTTCCTACAATAGTTGTTGTAACATAAATTAACTTCACAAAAAAAATTGACCCTAGGCAACCTTAGCTCATTAATCTTGTCCTAGTCCTTATCTCTTAAGCTTACTACCCAAATCCTTGATTAAATAAAAACAAGATTTAAAATAAAATACAAAACCAAAAAACTAAATAATTACAAAAACTCTATTATTATTATTAATTAAAAAATAAAAATGATTATGCGGAGGTAGGAGTGGGAGTGGTTATCTTTCGCCCCAACAAAGAAAGGGAGATCCAGTTTGACTGGGGATTATGGGTTTCAACTAACAACCAGGCTGAATATTTAGCTTTATGGCGAGGATTGGAGTTGACACTCTCAAAGGGAATTCATCATATAATGTTTTTTGGAAATTTGATGATTGTAATTCAGTAGGTGAGTAAAGTCAAAGGAAACCATGAGCATATCTTAGCCCCTGAATTGCATCGATTAAGTCTCCATTTGGAAAAATTTGAATCGATTAACTTATTTCATGTCAAGAGGTATCTTAATATGGTGGTTCATTCTCAAGCCAGCTAGGGTACTACTCAGGAACAAGGAGTTTTGAAAATGGGAGATGGAAAGTCAATCATCAAACCACTTCTGTAATGCCCCACTTAAATCTTATCCTGCAAATTTTATTAATGTTTACATTATCAGAAAACGTTGAGAAATATTGGTCTAATATAAAATTCCTGATTTCTATTATTCAAATTCCCAACTTACCTTCTCAAATTGAATCTTAGGTAGGATATGGTCTCCTTCCATTATTTCAAATAATATAAATACTCATCTCACATTTCCCAATGTACCCTCACATTACTTGGGAGAAGACATAGTACTCTCTATTTAATTATCAATATATGTATATTCATCTCACATTCCCAAATGTACTTTCAGATTTACTTGGGAGAAGACATTGTCCCCTCCCACTAATTATCAATATATATATTCATCTCACATTCCCCAATGTACCCATACATTTACTTGTGAGAATACATAGTCCTCTCCGTTTAATTATCAATATGCATAGTCCTCTCCATTTAATTATCAATATATATATATATATATAGAATATCCATCTCACATTCTCAAATGTACTTTCAGATTTACTTGGGAGAAGACATGGTCCTCTCCCATTAACTTCCCAATTTTATATTCATGTCACATTTCCAAATGTACTCCCAGTTTTACTTGGGAGAAGATAAGTCAACTGTAAGGATGGATGAGAAGTTAATGACATTAATGAGAGGTGGGTGAGATGGAGAAGAGAAGGAGGGTATAAAAAGGGAAGGGGGAAGGGAGAAAAGGGGGAGGTTGGGTCTTGCTTATGATTGTGGAGTTGGTTGTGATTTTAGGATTTGTTGTGATTTTGGAGACCTTAGGAACCTGTGGAGGTTTATTGGGTTGTTGAGAGAAGGGAAATATTGTTCATCTTGGTCTGGATCATTCATCTTGGACACACACACTACATTTGGTTGGACTTGAGCTTAGAGGGCTAGGGAACCCGTGGAGGTTTCCTGGGCTAGGAATTATTTCCTAGTTGGTTGGGAGGTAAATCTAGTTGGGTCAGTCAAGAGGAGCGTTCAGCAGGAACAGCAGCTCAAAGGCATCTCCACCAGCCACCGGTACAGGTATTCTTCTATAGATTACTCAAGTAAATTTATTAAAATGAAATGTTCTCCATAAGTTATCAGGATTAGAATGTAAATGGTAAAATTTTATTTGTTTAAAAGTCTTGTAAGAAAATTCAATAGACTTATATCGAGAGAATTTGTTGAGGATCTCTACGATAGCTATGGCTCCTTCCCGCGTCAGCAAACCCTCTAGAGACTCCAAGAAGCCGGAAGCTATGCGATCTGCTTGGGTCATCTTCGATACGCAGAGAGTAAGGTTCCTATGCTATCTACAGCAGTCAGGGTGTATAAGGAAAATGGAGGCACGAACTTGCCCAGATCTGGTGAATACGGATCTCCCTCAGGAGGCAAAGACAGCCGGTAAACCCCTGATCGGTTCAAACAGGTTGGATGAGTTTATGAAATGTATACAAATCGGCCATATGACAATCTACCCCAAGGTTGTTGCTGCCAGCGAGATCATGCTTGATGGGGGAGCTGTCCCTAGCAATAATGGAGCCCTCAGGATGGAAAATCGCAGACTCGGTCAAAGGTATGAAGGAAAATTTCAGTTCACTGCTTATCAGAACGCTGATCTGTTTTATTATGATGCCGATCTGGATATCCATCTGCCATTGAGCCCTGATTGGGTGTCAAATCCATCGCTCCGCGACACCAAGTACAGATCGAGTCTAGGGCTATTAGATCCAGACCATCTTGCGGCAGATCAAGCCTTGGGCTCTTCGATCTATACCCTTGCATGGTAGATCGACCCCATTTCTGGTTAGATCTGGAAGCCCAACCACTGAATAGGGGTAAGAAAAAGACGCAGAACAAAATCGCTGCTTTAGATCCGTTGAATACAAGCTTTGGATCCCCGGTAAGAGGATACCAAGTATTTGTAAAACTTCCAGAAGGAAAATCGAAACTAATCTGGGTAAAAGAAACTGATACTGTTAAGCAAATGCAAGAAATTATAATGCAATAGTTGGGATACCCCATCAGATCACAAAATCTGATACATGGGGGCAGAGCACTTCAAGATACAAAACACCTCTGGGAATACCAAATTGTACCCCTGTCAACAATCATCCTCAATCTGAGAATAAGAGGGGGCGCATCCGTCAATGGCAGGAATCCTTACAGGGCTGAAGGAAGTGGTACTGGTTCAATAGGGAAAAAACCAGGTAGCATTTCCTTCAAAAACATCCTACAAGGGAAAAACACAGAAGGAGCAGCACCAAATCAATCAGGTATGGATGCCAGGCCATACATTGTGGAACAACTGAATCATACCCCAGAATACAACATAGATACACCAGAAATAGATGAGCACTGCACTATATATGAAAGACAAGCAATAATATGCAGATTTAACTACTTTTGGCCCAAACCGGTTGATCTATTCCATTGGATCTTCACGAACTAGACCATGCAATGCGAAATACATCTCTGTTCCAAAGGATTTTTCATAGTAAAATTCTTATCAGCAATTGACAGAGACATAGTAATACAGGAAGGACCTTGGTTCTGGGGATCCACAGGACTCTTCATCACACCTTGGTTCCCAGAATTTGATGCAAACACAATGGTCGTTTCCAAGATGCCAGTTTGGGTGCGACTACACAATCTCCCAATACATCTTTGGAATGATCAAGTACTAGCTGGAATCGGAAATACTATTGGGCGCTACATTAAAATGGACACCCAGCGAGTGGAGGAACGAATTTATACTTTTGCATGAATATGCGTGGAAGTAGACCTCAACAAAGGCTTGCCAGACCAGATCCAGCTGAAGCATAGACAGAGGAGCTGGACACAGGTTCTAGACTATGAAAATACTGCTTTCAGATGTCGAATATGCCGACAAACATGACATCTTCAGAGCACGTGTCCAGCAGTCAAAAAAGACAATCGCAAAAAGAAGAAAGCAGAAAAACAAGCAAAGGGATGGAAATTCCCCCCACCTACCTCAGATGACGAGGAGGAAGAAGAGATGGATTTTGCTAACCCCAACCAAACCAATCAGATGAACAAAGAACCAACAACAGAAGACATAAATCCACAGGAACATATAGACACAGCACTGGCCAGTCTAACAGAAACTATGGACATGGGCAGAAATAAACGTCAACACATATCAGACTCGTCAGACTCCGATAAAGACAATCCACAACCTGTGGCTGAAACAGCACTAGCACTTATAACTCCAACAGAGTCACAAGGGGTTTGGAAAAAAGTTGAGAAGAAAAAAGGGTGAAAAGTCTGACTTTTCCCCACCTGTACATAACATTTCTCTGTCACATGTTATTTCTTAAATCCGTACACCTTGCGTGGTGATGAAGGATCTTTGCATCTTTTCTGAGCACTATTTTTGAAATCTGTTTACAGCATATACCGGAAGGCATCTACAACATGTAATTTTTCAATCATAATGAAAGATTACTATTTTTCTAGTGAAAAAAAAAAAAAAAAGTCTTGTAAGAAAGTAAACTATTGCCTCTTATTGCATTTAAATTCATCAGAAATAGATCTGTTAGAAGACCCTAGGATAGGGCTCTTACAACTTCCATGAGGTATATAAACCAATTTCAATTGATGGAGTTAAAAAACAAAAACAAAAAAACTGGATGGGACTTATTCCTCTCCCCTATCTTAGCCCCTGAATTGCATCGATTAAGTCTCCATTGGGAAAAATTTGAATTGATTGACTTATTTCATGTCAAGAGGTATCTTTATATGGTGGTTTATTCTCAAGCCAGCTAGGGTGCTACTCAGGAACAAGGAGTTGTGAAAATGGGAGATGGACAGTCAATCATCAAACCACTTCCATGAGGTATATAAACCAATTTCAATTGATGGAGTTAAAAAACCAAAACAAATAAACAAACAAAAACAAAAAATGGATGGGATTTATTCCTCTTCCCTATCTTAGCCCCTGAATTGCATCGATTAAGTCTCCATTTGGAAAAATTTGAATCGATTGACTTATTTCATGCTAAGAGGTATCTTAATATGGTGGTTGATTCTCAAGCCAGCTAGGGTGCTACTCAGGAACAAGGAGTTTTGAAAATGGGTGATTGAGAGTCAATCATCAAACCACTTCCATGAGGTATATAAACCAATTTCAATTGATGGAGTTAAAAACAAACAAACAAAAACAAACAAACAAACAAACAAACAAAAACAAAAAAAAAAAAATTGGATGGGACTTATTCCTCTCCCCTATTAGACCTTATCTTGGAATCTTGTTAATTGCCATCATATTCTTCATGCTTTGGCAGTTGTTTCCTCATGCTAAGGGATAGGATCATGCAACCACTTGGACTGCAATCATAATGCAATGTCTGCTAGCAGACATGTGGCCTTTGTGGATAATAAGTGTGATAAAATGTGTGGAGGTAGTATTTCCTTATCCAAGGTGCAGCACACATGCTTGAGATATTTGTTTTCAATGGAGTTTGATCTAGGTCGTAGTGTTTCCATAATGGTGATGGACTTCCTAGTCTGGCAGTTTTTGCGGTCCAGTGTGGCATTAATGGCACAGAGAGGAGTGTCGAACCGAGGAGAGTCATCCTGATGCATTATAAAAAGAGGTGGAGTAAATATGTTAATCTGGAGTTTCCAGTTAGTTGCATAATCTTCCAAAGAAGAAAGAAGGCTTGGTGTGGGGAATTTTCAATGGAAAGTAGCTTCAGCGCAGGAGAGGAGGATATAAGTTTCCCTTTAGTGCAAATGGTGGGAGTTATGGAGTTCATCATTTCCTTGATATTGAAGCATGTAGAGATGATTTTGATAGAGTCTCGAGCTCATTTCAAGCTCATGAATAAAAAACTTGGCATAATGGAAGTTAAAGTGGATAGGTTTTGGCTGGCAAAAGAAATGTTGAAATTCAAAATGGACAATTCGTTCCCCATGATGGATGAACATGCATTTAAGGTTTGTAGCAACAAGTTAGAGGAACTCATGATGCAATGACAAGCGACCACAAATCTGCAGGAAGAGACTGGAGCTAAAGTTATTGCAAGCCTAGCTTCCCCTCCTTCTTAGCTAGATCCAGAATCAAATGAAAATTAAGTTAATGTTTCTCTCACGGAGAATGTAAAGGCTAGTTTTCTCTTAGTTTATTTCATGTTCTGCAAATATATAGCTATTTTAGGAGTTTTTTGAAGATTGTATGAAGAAAACCAGTTTAGGCTAGTAGAATATAGACAGGGTAAAAAATGTATCAATATTTTTTGGAGTTTTTGGATCTCAACAGAATAAATTTTGGTTCAAGATGTATAAGGTTTTGGCCTTCAAACCAAAATATTTAAATGCAAATTAGTAACAACTTCTTTAAAAAAATGATTAGTTAAATAAACAAAAGTAATTAAATTTAAATAGCCTTTAAATAAAAAGTAATTATATATATATATATATATATATATATATATATATATATATATATATATATATATATATAGATATAGATATAGATATAGATATAGATATAGATATAGATATAGATATAGATATATAGAATGTAAATAAAAATTTAAGGGGAAAAAAGAGTCAACATGAGCCTACCACTTTTTGTTTTTTAAGATGAGAAACTAGCAACCTCCCTAGATATATGCAACAACCTAGAAGCCACATATATCATATTTTTTATGGAGTGAACCCTCCATTTTTCTTAGGAAAACGTTTAATATTTATTTCACCTGCCTCAAACCTTGTGCATAAACCTTTACCACTTGTAGGGGGTACGTGAATGGTTTTACAAATAGTCGGATGACCACGGAAATGCATAATATTTTAATAATATATAAATAACGTTTAAAGGGATGATTAAAATAAAAATAAAATACTAACTACGTATTTTAATAATATATATAGGTTTTAACAATGAAATTAAAATTAATTAATTAAATACAAATAAATAAAATTTACTAAGATATTAACAAAAATTGGCTTTTATGAAGAATGGATTGGGCTCCAATAATTCAACACAAAATGAAGGAGATCTGGAAAATTATTAGATAGCAAATCTCTTTCAATTTGTTTAGCTCTATAATTCATGGCATCGTTGGACCAAAATAAATAAGAGAGTTGAAGACTTCATGGGGTGAGGGGAGTTGGAATTTTTGGTAGCAAGGATATCATGCTTATAAATTTTATGAGAAAGAATATTGTTGGACTCATGGCTCATTCTTAAAAGAGCTTTGCTCCTCTCTATTTTATATGTTTTAATTTCTCATTTATCACCTCTTTCATTTTTGTTATTCAAAGTCATTTTTGTAGGTCAAATCCTTATATATTCAAAGATTAATAATAGAAATTTTGAGTTACAGATTTCATGTGTTAATTTTAAATTTGTGTAAAATATTTATGTAATAGGTAGAGTATAGGGAAAGGAATCTAAGGAAGTTTTCAGTTATTTCCATGTACCTTTAGAATATATAATTCAAAGATTGCATTCAATTTAGATTTTGTTGGATTCAACATTCTTGCCCAATAGAATTCTTCTATTTTAACTTGACAATGATTTCCTGACTCGGTCCCTCACTTGAGATAATAAAAAATTATCATTTCTTCCATCTTCCATCTACAAAATTTTGTGCTTTGTTATGTGGCTCCATTCCCAATGGATCTGAGGATCGAATCTTGAATTTACAACATTATTTTCAATTCCCTACCACCTCTATTTTCAACTCTCTTTCTTCTATTTCATATTATTGAAATTTGGCCACTAAGATTAGTTAGAGTAGTGAGTCATATTTTGTGGATATTGATTGGGGAGCCCCCTTTGACCTAAAGGCCAGCCTGAGATCAAAATTTGGTTTGCAAATGCCATGGCATAGTTTCTAAATAACCAAGAACCATCTTAAGGAAATAACCAATAACTATATAATAACATTTGGAAGTGGGATATTGAAGTAGAATAAAGGAAATATAATATCTTAAAGTAGCCATAGTATCCATGAAAGCTCCATAGTGAATGCCTCTTTCTTTGTATTTGTGTTTCATAACTAACAAAAAAAGAGCAAAGTGTAGCCTCACATTCTAGTTAGGTTTTCCCAAGCTACATCTTGTGTTCAGTCTGTAGACGGTGTGTTATTTGGTTAGGTTATTTCATTTTAGTTCTAATGTTTTTTTATGCATTAAGCAAGTAACACGTAATATGTCCCGGATGCGGGTGATCAATGAGTTTGGCAGTTCCAAGGTGGCTCTTCACATGGGCAGGTGTCATCCCATGCGCGCCACCCAGTACCCCACAGCATGTTTTAGCTGGTCGCATGCAGGATCTTTAATGCAGATTTTAACTCCAGTCTTTTCTGCCTTAATACGCCTCCTAGTAACCTGAGCGATGGAGCTACATAACCCTGGAGCTCCTGCCACCTTTTCGCATTCCTTTGCAGTCGTTTGGCATACCACTGCAACACCGGCGCACTCCTCTGTGGTGTGGGGGATTGCTCAGGGGCATTCTTTCTCTGCGCCCAATTTAGACATTGTTCCAAGCCTGCGAGTGGTTTATAAGCATTGCACGCCAAATTCTGCGGCCTCCGTCCTGGTTAATTTCTCCTCTCCGGGTATCTGCACGCTGGTTCATCCTCTGAATCCGGCAATGCGGCGAGAGCGGCTTAGAATGAGCAGCAGACGAGGAGGCTCTCGCGGTCGGGCCACCACTCAGAGGTCTGCCCCCATTTCCCCTTCTTCCTCCGTCGAATTAGCACCTGAGCAGCACCGCCTCCATGGCAACAGAGCTGGTCGTGGCAGAGGGCATGGGAGAGGAAGCATTACAGAATGTGGACATGAGGCGCATCCTACGGTCAGGTATCGGATACCCTGCACACTCGCCAACTCCACTTTCATTGTCTCTGTTACTGTAGAGCATTGTGATAATCTCAGAGGTCAGGCAGAAGTAAATCTGGAAAATCCACCAGTTCAAGGGACAGTGCCCACAATTGATCTGCAACGCCTAGTTAGTTCCTCCTTAGCTACTCAAGCAGGCCTGGCGGGTCCAAGCGAGCCTGCTTAGGGAGTCCCAACCAGCTCGGTGGTCCCACTCTCAGATTCGGAAGACTCCCTGCAATTTGGGTGCAGGGTAGAGGAAGAACCATACACCACGGACGATGATTGATCCGGTCAGGCATTCCGCTCTCGACAGCCTCGGAAGTAGGCGTTTTACTCTGTCTTCGAATCTTGTTTTTCTGTATGTGTTTGGCTGTAGTCTGGGTCTCAAAGTCTTTGTGTCAGCAATATGGGTCAGTATGTTTTCAAGTCCATGTTTAAGCGGTGTTCATCATCGTTATGATTGTCTGCCTCAGCATGTCTCTGTTATGCACTGATTAGAGTCTTAGGAGAAGACGCAACAGAAGGAAGTCACCTAATTTTTTACTATGTTCAATTTTGGCATGTGTAATTCTGGGCAAACTGTCAATCTCATGGCAAGATTTACAAGGCCATGGCCTTGTTGTAACTCTGATGTAACTTTTGACTTTTTTGTACTATAATAGAAATAGACTGATTCAGAAAAAAAAAAAAAAAAAAAAAAAAAAAAAAGTAACACGTAATATGAATCTTAAGTAAAGCATTGCATTGAAATAAACATTGTGATCTACTTTGCTCCTTGTGAAGCCAAGTCCCAATATCTAAGAATCAAATTCTTAATACCGCATCATTGGTCATTATTTTAATTGATACATGGGTTTTTTTTAACCTACATACTAGCTCTTTTTTTCCTTTCACAACAAAGCCTTCTCGCCGCTTCATGTAGGCTTCTTCTTGTTGATCCCCATGTAGGAATATTATCTTCACATCCATCTATTCTACTGCAAGATCGAAATCAACAACAAATAAGAGAAATATAATATAAGTTAGCTTCGAAACATGAGAAAATATATCACCAAAGTCAATTCCCTCTACTTTGGAATAACCCTTTGCTACTAACCAAGCTTTGTATTTCTCCACTTTACCTTATGCATTTAACTTCTTCTTAAACATCCATTTTATTCCAACGAGCTTTCTTCCAGTCGACAACTCCACTAGATCCGAAGCCTTAATCTTTCCCAAGGCTTCCATTTCTTTAACCATGGCCTTTTCCAAAGTTTTTTATCCTTTAAATCCATTGCCTCTCTAATAGTCCTAGGATCATCAATCGTAATAAAAATAAAAAATTAAATAAATAAATTAAAAAAAAAAATTAAAAAAAAAATTAAAAAAATTAAAACATAAATTAGGTGGAGTATACCTTTTTGGCTACCTTGTTTTGCGAATGGATCTCCTTAATGCCCAAAGTTTGTGGTTCTTCTTCTTCTTATTCATGTTCTTATGTATAGTCTGATTCATCATCCTTCAATTGAAGCTCTACCTTCTTTAGTTCTTTCTCCCTTGGTAGGAATTATTATTTGAAAACATCTTTGACTTCTCTAAATACCACATCTCGACTATTCACAACCTTCTTAGTTTCTAGATTCCAAAGATTAACCTTTTAGACCATCTTTGTATCCAATAAAGATTCATTTTTCAACTTTCTTATCCAACTTTCTCCTATTCTCCCTTGGAAAGTGTTTATAAACATCATAGCCAAATACCCTAATATGTTTAAGAGAAATTTTCTTACTATACCTCATGTGGAGTCTTGTCATTCAACATTGATGAGGGCGATCTATTTACTAGATGGCACGTAGTGTCTACTGCCTCTGCCTAGAATTATTGTCCTTGCTCGACACCATTGAGAATTCTCCTTGCTTTCTCCATCAATGTATTGTTCATCATTTCTACAACTCCATTTTGTTGGGGTGTATATGGAGTAGTCTTCTACCTTTTTACATTGCACTTCTTACATAATTCTTCAAATTCATCCCCACAAAATTCTCCTCTATCTGTCCTCAACACCTTAATTTTCTTCTCTATTTAATTTCCACAAGAGCCTTAAACTCTTTGAATTTTTCAAAGACTTCATATTTATTCTTATGTAAATAAACTCATGTATGCCTCAATAAGTCATCTATAAATGAGATATAATACACAAATTTACCCAATGAAGGAACTAACATAGGTCCAAAAACATCATTGTGCACCAACTATAATATTCCCTCTGACCTCGTAGAACTAGATGAGAATCTTACCTAATTTCGCTTCCCATGTAAATAATGTTCACAGAAATAGAAATCTAGAGAGAAATTAGGCATACCTTCTACCATACCCTTACGTGTAGTACTCGAAGGCCCTTCACCCCAATATGTCCAAGTCTTTAATGTCACAACATAGTTTTTCTCTAGAAGTTGCAGGATTTTTTTCCTTCTTCTACTCCACTCTTAGGAATAATGGAACTGTTGCGTCCATCACTAATAGCACTTCCCAACAACTTATATGGAGTTCCAATCTGAACTCCCTCAACAATACCATTACTCCTCGAACCATCCCACAAACATTATTTTTACACCTGCATCACTCATCTTGATTACGAAAACCAAGTTTTTGGCTAATCTTGGGATGTGCAAAACACTAGGGAGTGTTCACTCCTTCCACCCATGAGATTCAACTTGACTTTTCCTTGCTCTATAATTTTTGTTGTCAAGTCATCTCCTAAGTAAAAGTCACCACCAACAAATATTTCATACTCACAAAATCACTAACTGTGAGGAGTCATATGAAAAGGTGCACTTAAGTCAACCACCTGTGCCTCATGACCTACACGTGTACTTGAAGAAGCCAAGTACATATCCCCACCTTCATCTGAGGAGATTTTTACTTAAGTAGAAGGAGCATATTCAATTCCCTTCCTTTCTCAAGAATTTTAGATCTATAATCTTTCTTGTAATGCCCTTCTTTTCCTGATATCCAACATACCTTAACAAACTTTCCTGGAGATTTAGATCTCCCACTTAATGACTTATTTTTATTTCTATTCCTGGAGCGTCCTCTTACAGATAAGGCATCTTCATTCTAGTTTTCCATGTTCTTTCGTCTCATCTCTTCGATTAACATGGATGATACTATTTCATCGAACTTTAAGTTTGTTGCATTGCTACCTATGATAACAACCAGATTATCCCACAAGTCTGGTAGAAAACATAACAAGCCTAGATGCACTTATCTTCATCTGAAATCTTAATATCAACATATAATAGCTTACTTACCATAAAATTGAAGGCATTCAGATGCTCTATCACTGAGTCTCCATCCTTCATCCTCAGGTTATACAACTTCTTAAGGGACAATTTGTTCACCAGAGACTTAGATTGATATAAATCCCCTAACTTGTCCCACAAATCCTTCATTGTAGCTTCCCCTGAAACATTAAGTAATAATGAATCTAAGAGACACAATCGTATTGTGCTCTTTTCCTTTCGACCCAACTTGGTCCAGTGTTATGTTGATATCCTTGTTGGTAGTACCCATATCCACGACGATCCACTAATCTATGTCCACCAACAAATCCTCCATTTTGAGCTTCCACGACCCGAAACTCTGCCCATTGAATTTATCGATCTCTATCTTTGAATTGCTCACCATTTCCTTTTGACCGCAAGAATCACTTCCATAAATCTCCCACTATAACAAGGTCAACCATACGCCCTAGCCAAACCCCTTAGCCACAAAGACATCCCCTTAAAGCCAAAATCACAATAATACCAAATGTAGGTTTTAACACTATATAATTAATTGTTGCAAACATATTATTAATTAAAATAGAAAATATTCAATGAGAAAGACAAAGATTTTATCTTGGAAATCTAAAATTGGAAAACCAACAAGGTTTTTCAATACACACACACAAAAAATTAATTGTTGCAAACATATTCTTAATTAAAACATAAAAGCTGCAAAGAGAAACACACACATTAACACAAATAATTTATCTTGGAAACCCAAAACCAGGAAAATCAATAAGATTTTTCATTATTACAGTATAATATACATCCCCCAACAACCATGAACTGCCAATCCATTTACCATGGACGAGAATACAGCTGTAGTTCATTAACCGAAAATACAAAACTACCACGCACCACAAAATCACTTTTAGCAAACAACGTGTGTCAAAAACTGCCAAAATCGAATGCAAAAACTAAGCTTTTTGTTTTGGTGTGGAGGGCACGACACCTCCCCTTTAATACCCCAACTACACTTAGCACAGCATACAACACATGATTATAATCATGCAAAGAATATAACACATAACCAACATCTTTATCAATATATATGTACATATCTCTATATATACATAGATACATACATTTACTTAAATATACAATTTGAAACTATCTCAACCTAAGACAAAAACTTCTTTACAACTCCCTTTATTTACTACAATGATACCATAAAAAACAAAATATCTTTAATAAAATTAAATAATTACATAATAATTCAACACATAAATCTAATAACCAAAAAATAAAAATCCAATACATCGAAACAAAATACATAAAATCATAATTTTTTTCTTTCCATATAACAAAACAGCTCACCTCACCATGTAGTCCGTATGTAAGAATAATATATTATATAAAGCTCAAAGATTATACAATAATAAGGCTTAATATCATAAACTCAACCTGCCATCTACAGAAATTAAACTTGAATAAGAAAAATAATAACATTCATATCAACTAAAAAATAAATCCAATCAACATAAAATCAATAAATTTCAATGTTTTTGTTACGACCATTTATTTTACAATAATAACAAAATTCATTAAAAAAATTATATTTTATACCTGGCATAAGTGGATCCTTATGGCCCACACTTAAAGTGTGCCTTGCAAAGATTTGTTTGCAAAGGCAATTTAAGCAAACAAACAAAACCAGGAGTGAAGACACCTAATACCATATCAATATTGGTGTTGACTTTAATGGAACAAATGTGATGAATGGAATTTCCAATAAGTTAACACATTCTAACATGGACATTTAAGTCAATCAAAGGACCACGAGATTGGTGGAGTTGTCATGGTTTTAGTTTTTTTAGTTTAAAAAAAACATAGTTTTTCTTTTTCTCATTTACCTCTTTTATTTCTTAAATTAACAAAAATATTTAATTAAAAAATATTTGTAATTTTTTATATTTAATTTTACATCGATATTTTATTATATTTATAATTAGTGTTTTTTCAAGTTAAAAAATTATTAATATATTATTGAAATTATAATATTTTGAGAAATTATATTAATGACAAAATATTCATCAACAATCATAAATAAAGTGATAGTTAAGAGTAAAGAAATATATTAAAAAGTTTGGGAACTATTTTTATAATGAGAAAATAACTAGGAGCATAACAAAATGATTAAGAAAAGTCCTAAATATCATAAGCAAAAACCAAAATGACTGAAACATGAAAATCAAGAGGAAAATCAGGTGTCCACCTCAATGGGCTGAGCAACATCCTTGCTATGTGGAGCATAGGATGGCCTTGAGGATATACCAATTTTTAGTTGAGCTAGGCGACCTTCAATGTCCATTAGCAACAACTTCATATCACCTATTTTGGTCGAAATTTGGTTTTTAGTATCCATACGATCCAACAAAACTTTTTCCAACAATGTTTTTGACTGCCAATATATGTCAACTTGTACAAATAATGGTTTTTCCTTCTCTTGGTGTTCCCACTATCAGGAAGCTACTAGACCATCCAGAACCTCTGCATTCAAAGTACTTTGACTTTCTTGCTTGAATTCTACTTCAACCTTTTGAGTTCTATACCTTGGGGGAGTGTGAGCATAGAAGTGATGACCTAACATCTTTGCATGAAACTGAGCTTGTGAGCCCCCTACACCATCACGACCTCTACCACCCCTGCGATAGTGAGCACATCGACAAGTCATGGCCATTTTGGGAAGGAAGAACCACAAAGGGTTTAACAACCACAATTCCCAAGGATGAAGAGAATGCAACGAGGTGAATTTTTTTAAACCATTCGTGCAAGCAAGGAGGTCATCTCCATTGGATAAGAAATACATCTCACTGACAATAAGCTCTGTTTATAAATAATAGTTAGTGATGATTACTTTCATTACTAATTAACTACTTAATAGCGAATTTTACTTATCTAAAAAAATATATTATATAAACTTTAACATCCTAAATTTAATATACAATTTATCTATATCAAATTTATTTATTTAAACCATGGTGAATTAGTAACAAGTTGGAGTAATTTCAGTGAGGCCTAGGAGGCTCAAGGTCAAATCTTTTCGCTGCCACTATAAAACCAAGAGTATATCCAATAACTCACAAGCTAGATATACGAATAACTTATAACTTAGCAAGAGTTGAGATGTTATGTGAGTGAGGGCGCCTACTCTTTGAACCTTATCACAATAGGCTAGACAAGTCCCTTGGAATTGGATTCAGGCGACTTTGAGAACAAACAATGCTTCCAACCATTTGAGTTACCAACCTGAGACTATATAAAATGTATTTATAATAATAATAATAATAATATTTACATTTTAAGGTCACAACCAAGTTAAACATCAAATTGGTGTATGAGACTCCCTTGTTTATAGGATAAGGGACCCACCTCCATACAACTAATGTTGAAATCTACAAAGATGTACATACTATACTCCATATAGATTTGAATCCATGAGCTTTTATAAAGAAGCACATGCATTATTATGATTAATTGTAAAAACCTATATATTTAAAAGTAAAATAAAATAAGTATATATTATATATTAAATTTTAAATTTTAAATTAAAATAAAGATGGATGATGTAAATTGATGATGATGATGGTTAACGTCCAATGAGACCAAATTGGTCTATCGGACCTATAATTTTCTTAGTTTCTAATTCTCTGGCTCCTCGTCTTTCTTGGCGAGATTGGTGCTGTAGCTTTCTTTTTTTTCTCTACAGTCTTCCAACTTCCTTTATCTTGCATCTCTTTCATATCTTCTGATTCTTGGGACATTGTTGTCTTAGCTTCGTGATCCACTATGTTCGTCTCCTCGTCTTGATTGAATTAATCAATGTAATAATTATGTATTAGATTTCTAACCTAAGATCATCTGCAAAGGAAAGGATTTATTGGGTCATCTTGGTGCCCCTTTATGTTAGAGACAAGAAGAGAGCATGGAACACTTACTAAACACTTGCTTAATTGTGGAGGAACTATGGAATAGGGTGAGATATACATTTTATTATCTAGACTGGTCACCCAATAGTCTTTGGGAGACCATAGAATCTTGGAGGGGGTATTTATTCAAGAATATTGTGGTCAATTGTGCCTGGAACTTGGTCTTGGGGCTCCTGCTTTGAAACTTATGGAAGGAGAGAAATAGACTTATATTAAAAAATAAAAAATAAAACCTCAACCCAAGTGGTGTGGAAAATCTTAATTGCTAATGTGAGGGAAATAATTTTAGTAGGAAAATGGGAAACAAATGATTGGAAAGCGGAAGGGGAGGAATACTTGATCCTCAACAAGTTGGAGCTCTCTCAAGCGATTCTTGGTCCCCTTTCGACCTTAGCAATGAAAACATAAGGCTCTTCTCCAATAGGGTTCTCCTTCCCTCTAGTGGTGGTTGTCAAACTAAACTTTTACGGGTCCTCTAAAGGTAATCCTAGATCGACTGCTTTTAGGGGTATTCATAGGGACGGACAAGGTTTCTCTATTGGCCTATTCACAGGGTATTGCAAGTTCTTTACAAATAATGTGGCGGAGTTCACTATGTTAGAAAAGGGTCCCATATTAGCTAAGAGGTTGGGGGTACCCAATATTCAAATCATGGGTGACTTGCAATTGGTGATTATTCCATTCAAAAACTCATTAGCAAATCCCCTATCTCTAGAGTGGTAAAAAATTAGCACTTTGAACTCCAAGTTTCTTGAATTCGAGACTTGCTTCTTTCATTCCCTTATGCAATCACCTCCCACACCAAAAGGTTAGGGAACCAAGTGACTAATTGGTTAGGGAATTAGGGTAATCAAGAGTGTCATCCTAAATTCTCTTCTTTGTGGCGTCCCCCTATGAACTAGAGCGACATTGACCAGTTGAAATACATACTTGAGAATGATAAGTTGTCCTTAATGGGGGTGATCTCGACGATGAGCAAAGAACAAGGTGGGGTATTTAATCCCTTGCCTCACGCGTCATTTGTGTTGATGAAGCATGTCAAATACGCTTCTGGTGGAGCACGAGAGCCGATGGTTCTCGAAGACCTTTGTGATATAATTTGTAATTGGGTTCCCTCAAGTAATCATTGGATGTGCATAGTAATGGGAGGCAAGAAACTTGTTGGCAACATTTATTTCATAGTGTATGGTGGCTCATGGTCTTTTCCAACCTTGACTCCCCAAATTGCGATAGCAAGGGAGGAAGCTGCTTCATGCCCTAAAGGCTCAATCCCATTCACAACACCAATTCAATGTATAACGATTTGGGACCCAGGCTCACGGAGGTTTGTATAGACATTAGGTAAACTCTTTGCAATTGTGCGTGAAAGACAACAATTTGGATTGATTCTTATGATGAGTTGGGTTGTGGCCACCTCATTTTCATACTCACTTGTAAAGTTCTCTTCCCCGACTTCAATTTCTTCACACGTTCTTTCTCCTTTCTCAGCTATTAGTCTTCCTGGCAAAACTGTTGTTTGGCTTGGGGAAATCAAGGTTGAGTTTGTAGTTGTTGGGGGTAGCCCCATTTTGGTTTCTGTCTTTTTCCTCAGTTAGAATATATTATTTGAGGTTAATTTGGGAGGTGGTGTTGCTATTGTTGGGGTTCCCCCTTCCTCTGTTGGCTCTGGGAGTCATTTTATGCCCAGGGTGTGTTTCGAGCCTAGTGCGACTGACAATCGTTCTTAGCCTAGGAAGGCTGGTGGAGGAGGCTTGGCTCTTCACCAATCGACATTTCTGTAAATCTTATTGTCTTGCTCACACCAGGGGTGTTTAGGTTGGTATAATCTGGGATTTTCATGGAAGTTGGTATTCAAAGAGTAGGGGTGTTTATGTCAGTATAATCTGGGATTTTCATGGGAGTTGGTACTTAAAGAATAGGGCGTGGGGTTGGTGGTCTATGACTGCCATTATAAGGCCCATGTAACACCAACATGGACACACTCACAGGGGTATAAGGCCATGAGGCCATGGAGCAGACCACCATGTGGAAATTCGTGACTCTGGGGAATAATTAGACCAACAACCACCCCTTTCTCCTGGAAGAGTTGACATGCCACCTCCATTTGATTCTCTAGAAACTTAAATTCACTAGGAGTTTAGTCAATTTAGTGTCCTAAATTGCTTGCATAAATTATCAACCGAGGCTTCTAAGCTGATGAAGTATAGTGCACTATATATGCTTAGTTAACCCTTCTTACTTCGTTGTTTTTTATTTTTTATATTGTTTTGGGGGTTTTTGTTATTTGATTCCTAATGATGTACAACTTGAACTATGAGAAACTGAATCAAAAATTCCTAAAGGTGAACCAAGAGTTGAAATTAGTCAAAATCTAATTTAAAGAAAGGAAAAACAGAGCATCTATCATATCTCGTCATTAATCCTAAGTCATGAATCTATTTCTTAAGATTAAGGGTGAAGTTGTAGTGCATGTTGAAATAAATATAGAGAATGAAATCATACTCTAACTTCAATTTTGAAAGATAACCTTCTTGAGATGGGATACAAGCAACTCTCTATACTTTATGATCTAGAGAACTAAATGAAACATGCAGAAGGTAACTGATTGATTTCAACCATTGTGTGAAGTGAATGTTTAACCATTTAGTTTAGGATGAGTATCAACTTGAAATGGTGTTCAAAAACATTCATTAACGCAGTGGATTGACAAATTTGTTCTAGAAAATAAATAACAAAACAGTGAGTAAGCTAGACAATAGTGCATTCTTATTACTTCAACCTTACTCTGTTTAGAAACAAAATCATTTCCTTTCATGAAATGTGTTGGAAGAGAAAGACTGCACAATCGAGTTTTAACATTATGTTATTGATCAAAACTAAAATAAATCAACCTAAGTTAGAAACACTGCTAAAAGCAAAGTAATGAAATTAAAACTAAACAGAAAACGAATGGAAAGAAAACCTCCTTCAGTGTAGGGGCCCTCTACAACTGACTGGGTTGAGCTACTAACTAATTGAAAATGCTTTCTTAAATGATCACTGGTCAACACACGACTTATATTATAGAAAAGAATGAAGTTCAAAATACAGAGCTGAAAGTCTAAACTCAATACATAAAATTCTCTGAACCCCCCTCAGTTTTGTACAACCAGTATTTAAAAGGAAATAATCATAACTGTCTTTGAGGAAAACTAGCTACAGGTGGCTCATACATATTACAACAGAACTGTGTAAACGTCTGATCAACTACAAGTGACTTAAATTCGAGCGAGATGTTTGCAACAGAATCGTTAACACAGGTGGCTGATCCGAGTTAATGCTTGCAACATAACTGTTAGATTTATTGATTATCCACGAAAGAGCAGATGAAGAGTCCTATTTCTTCCGGGTATCATATGTTTGACTCCACCTTTGACTATGATCTTGAGCTTGCTTTCTTGTCAATCTGGGCTGAGTGACCATGTGGAGACGATTCTAGAGATGCCCATGTGGTCGGATTCTTCATTTGACACCTGGAACCTGCCAGACCATGGAAGTAGCTACGGAATACACAGTTAGCTGCAGAATAGGCTGCGTTCTATAGCTAATTTGCAAAAATTTATTCAAATAGAAAAAACATAAAAATATAACATGCCAATCATTTAATGCCTTCCTTAAGACAAAACCTATCATTTATCATTGATGGAGATCTGTAATCTTATGGAAAAACAAGGGAAAGAAGTGAGAAAAGCTCTCAAGGAGAGGGTAATTCTGACGTTCAACACCAGGTTACCATGCTTCTGGAGCAACGCGCACGTGACCGACGTGAGGACTAGAATGAAATTATTGCTTTTATGAATGACCTTCAACACAATTAATGTCACATGATGGATCAATAGGTATCCTTGCATCACAGTCAGAAAAGGATCCAGGAGAGGTTGGATCAACTTGAGGATGAGCTGGAATATATGGAAGCATATGTTCATGAAGCTTTTTGTCTTCCCCTGCCATTAGGAAATGGATCAGACATTTTAACGTCGGGTAATCTTGTTGATCAGGGATGAATTCAGATGTATTTTGGTTCTTAGGATCTTTTGGTTTTTTTTTTGGAGATCTACATGTGGTCTCTGAGTTTTCTGTTGTTGTTATCAATGTGTCTTTGTTATTACCTTCTAGCCAACAAGTCCATTAGGAATGAGACCGAATTTTTTTTTTTCCTAAACTTCTCATGATGTACCTTTGATATGAATTAATAAAAAACCTCAATTTACAAAACATATATATAACTAACTAAATTGTTTATTAACAATGAATAATAGCATCCCTATAATTATTTAACAAAATTCTAATTAGAATAAACTCACATTTACATTAATTTATTTAATTGGCACCATCCAAGATTGTTTGAATTTAAAATTATATATAAATATATATGTTTAATTAACAATGAATAATAATATCCTCTAATTATTTAACAGAATTCTCATTAAAATTAATTTACATTAACATTGATTTATTTAATTTGCACCATCTAAACTTGTTTGAATTTAAAATCATATATATATCCCTCTACTTATTTAACAAAATTTTAATTAGAATAATTGTCAAATAATTATTCTAATTAAAATTTTGTTAAATAATTAGAGGGATATATATATATATATATATATATATATATATAATTAGAATAATTGTCAAATAATTATTCTATATATATCCCTCTAATTATTTTGTTAAATAATTAGAGGGATATATATATATATATATATAAAATTAGAATAATTATTCTATATATATCCCTCTAATTATTTTGTTAAAGAATTAGAGAGATATATATAGAATAATTATTTTACAATTATTCTAATTATTCTATATATATCCCTCTAATTATTTTGTTAAATAATTAGAGAGATATATATAGAATAATTAGAATAATTATTTGACAATTATTCTAATTAAAATTTTGTTAAATAATTAGAGGTATATATATATATATATGATTTTATATTCAAACAAGTTTGGATGGTGCAATTAAGTAAATCAATGTTAATGTAAATTGATTCTAATTAGAATTTTGTTAAATAATTAGAGGAAATTATTATTCATTGTTAATTAATAGTTGAGTTATTATAAAATTTGAAGAGATGGATTTTGCTAACCCCAACCAAACCAATCAGATGAACAAAGAACCAACAGCAGAAGACATAAATCCACAGGAACATATAGACACAGCACTGGCAAGTCTAACAGAAACTATGGACATGGGCAGAAATAAACGTCAACACATATCAGACTCGTCAGACTTCGATAAAGACAATCCACAACCTGTGGCTGAAACAACACTAGCACTTATAACTCCAACAAAGTCACAGGGGGTTTGGAAAAAAGTTGAGAAGAAAAAAGGGCGAAAAGTCTGACTTTTCCCCACCTGTACATAACATTTCTGTGTCACATGTTATTTCTTGAATCCGTACACCCTGCGTGGTGATGAAGGATCTTTGCATCTTTTCTGAGCACCATTTTTGAAATCTGTTTACAGCATATGCCGGAAGGCATCTACAACATGTAATTTTTCAATCATAATGAAAGATTACGATTTTTCCAGTGGAAAAAAAAAAGTCTTGTAAGAAAGTAAACTATTGCCTCTTATTGCATTTAAATCCATCAGAAATAGATCTGTTAGAAGACCCTAGGATAGGGCTCTTACAACTTCCATGAGGTATATAAACCAATTTCAATTGATGGAGTTAAAAAACAAAAACAAAAAAACTGGATGGGACTTATTCCTCTCCCCTATCTTAGCCCCTGAATTGCATCGATTAAGTCTCCATTTGGAAAAATTTGAATTGATTGACTTATTTCATGTCAAGAGGTATCTTTATATGGTGGTTTATTCTCAAGCCAGCTAGGGTGCTACTCAGGAACAAGGAGTTTTGAAAATGGGAGATGGACAGTCAATCATCAAACCACTTCCATGAGGTATATAAACCAATTTCAATTGATGGAGTTAAAAAACCAAAACAAATAAACAAACAAAAACAAAAAATGGATGGGACTTATTCCTCTTCCCTATCTTAGCCCCTGAATTGCATCGATTAAGTCTCCATTTGGAAAAATTTGAATCGATTGACTTATTTCATGCCAAGAGGTATCTTAATATGGTGGTTGATTCTCAAGCCAGCTAGGGTGCTACTCAGGAACAAGGAGTTTTGAAAATGGGTGATGGAGAGTCAATCATCAAACCACTTCCATGAGGTATATAAACCAATTTCAATTGATGGAGTTAAAAACAAAAAAAACAAACAAACAAAAACAAAAAAACAAACAAACAAACAAAAACAAAAACAAAAAACAAAACAAAAACAAAAATTTTGGATGGGACTTATTCCTCTCCCCTATTAGACCTTATCTTGGAATCTTGTTAATTGCCATCACATTCTTCATGCTTTGGCAGTTGTTTCCTCATGCTAAGGGATAGGATCATGCAACCACTTGGACTGCAATCATAATGCAATGTCTGCTAGCAGACAGGTGGCCTTTGTGGATAATAAGTGTGATAAAATGTGTGGAGGTAGTATTTCCTTATCCAAGGTGCAGCACACATGCTTGAGATATTTGTTTTCAATGGAGTTTGATCTAGGTCGTAGTGTTTCCATAATGGTGATGGACTTCCCAGTCTGGCAAGTTTCTGCGGTCCAGTGTGGCATTAATGGCACAGAGAGGAGTGTCGAACCGAGGAGAGTCATCCTGATGCATTATAAAAAGAGGTGGAGTAAATATGTTAATCTGGAGTTTCCAGTTAGTTGCATAATCTTCCAAAGAAGAAAGAAGGCTTGGTGTGGGGAATTTTCAATGGAAAGTAGCTTCAGCGCAGGAGAGGAGGATATAAGTTTCCCTTTAGTGCAAATGGTGGAAGTTACGGAGTTCATCATTTCCTTGATATTGAAGCATGTAGAGATGATCTTGAAAGAGTCTCGAGCTCATTTCAAGCTCATGAATAAAAAACTTAGCATAATGGAAGTTAAAGTGGATAGGTTGTAGCTGGCAACAGAAATGTTGAAATTCAAAATGGACAATTCGTTCCCCATGATGGATGAACATGCATTTGAGGTTTGTAGCAACAAGTTAGAGGAACTCATGATGTAATGACAAGCGACCACAAATCCGCAGGAAGAGACTGGAGCTAAAGTTATTGCAAGCCTAGCTTCCCCTCCTTCTCAGCTAGTTCCAGAATCAAATGAAAATTAAGTTAATGTTTCTCTCAGGGAGAATGTAGAAGGCTAGTTTTCTCTTAGTTAGTTTATTTCATGTTCAGCAAATATATAGCTATTTTAGGAGTTTTTTGAAGATTGTATGAAGAAAACCAGTTTAGGCCAGTAGAATATAGACAGTGTGCAAAATGTATCAATATTTTTTGGAGTTTTTGGATCTCAACAGAATAAATTTTGGTTCAAGATGTATAAGGTTTTGGCCTTCAAACCAAAATATTTAAATGCAAATTTGTAACGACTTCTTTAAAAAAATGATTAGTTAAATAAACAAAAGTAATTAAATTTAAATAGCCTTTAAATAAAAAGTAATTATATATATATATATATATATATATATATATATATATATATATATATATATATATATATATATATATATATATATATATATATAGATAGAAAGTAAATAAAAATTTAAGGGGAAAAAAGAGTCAACGTGAGCCTACCACTTTTTGTTTTTTAAGATGACGAACTAGCAACCTCCCTAGATATATGCAACAACTTAGAAGCCACATATATCATAAATTTTATGGAGTGAACCCGCCATTTTTCTTAGGAAAAGGTTTAATAGGTTTAATATTTAGTTCACCTGCCTCAAACCTTGTGCATAAACCTTTACCACTTGTAGGGGGTATGTGAATGGTTTTACAAATAGTCGGAGTACCACGGAAATGCATAATATTTTAATAATATATAAATAACATTTAAAGGGATGATTAAAATAAAAATAAAATACTAACTATGTATTTTAATAATATATATAGGTTTTAACAAATGAAATTAAAATTAATTAATTAAATACAAATAAATAAAATTTACTAAGATATTAACAAAATTTGGCTTTTACGAAGAATGGATTGGGCTCCAATAATTCAACACAAAATGAAGGAGATCTGGAAAATTATTACTATTATGAGATAGCAAATCTCTTTCAATTTGTTTAGCTCTATAATTCATGGCATTGTTGGACCAAAATAAATAAGAGAGTTGAAGACTTCATGGGGTGAGGGGAGTTGGAATTTTTGGTAGCAAGGATATCATGCTTATAAATTTTATGAGAAAGAATATTGTTGGACTCATGGCTCATTCTTAAAAGAGCTTTGCTCCTCTCTATTTTATATGTTTTAATTTCTCATTTATCACCTCTTTCATTTTTGCTATTCAAAGTCATTTTTGTAGGTCAAATCCTTATATATTCAAAGATAGATAATAGAAATTTTGAGTTACAGATTTCATGTGTTAATTTTAAATTTGTGTAAAATATTTATGTTATAGGTAGAGTATAGGGAAAGGAATCTAAGGAAGTTTTCAGTTATTTCCATGTACCTTTAGAATATATAATTCAAAGATTGCATTCAATTTCATTTTGTTGGATTCAGCATTCTTGCCCAATAGAATTCTTCTATTTTAACTTGACAATGATTTCCTTACTCGGTCCCTCACTTGAGATAATAAAAAATTATCATTTCTTCCATCTTCCATCTACAAAATTTTGTGCTTTGTTATGTTGCTCCATTCCCAATGGATCTGAGGATCGAATCTTGAATTTACAACATTATTTTCAATTCCCTACCACCTCTATTTTCAACTCTCTTTCTTCTATTTCATATTATTGAAATTTGGCCACTAAGATTAGTTAGAGTAGTGAGTCATATTTTGTGGATATTGATTGGGGAGCCCCCTTTGACCTAAAGGCTAGCCTGAGATCAAAATTTGGTTTGCAAATGCCATGACATAGTTTCTAAATAACCAAGAACCATCTTAAGGAAATAGCCAATAACTATATAATAACATTTGGAAGTGGGATATTGAAGTAGAATAAAGGAAATATAATATCTTAAAGTAGCCATAGTATCCATGACAGCTCCATAGTGAATGCCCCTTTCTTTGTATTTGTGTTTCATAACTAACAAAAAAAAGAGCAAAGTGTAGCCTCACATTCTAGTTAGGTTTTCCCAAGCTACATCTTGTGTTCAGTCTGTAGACTGTGTGTTATTTGGTTAGGTTATTTCATTTTAGTTCTAATGTTTTTTTATGCATTAAGCAAGTAACACGTAATATGAATCTTAAATAAAGCATTGCATTGAAATAAACATTATGATCTACTTTGCTCCTCGTGAAGCCAAGTCCCAATATATAAGTATCAAATTCTTAATACCACATCATTGGTCATTATTTTAATTGATACATGGGTTTTTTTAACCTACATACTAGCTCTTTTTTTCCTTTCACAACAAAGCCTTCTCGCCGCTTCATGTAGGCTTCTTCTTGTTGATCCCCATGTAGGAATATTATCTTCACATCCATCTATTCTACTGCAAGATCGAAATCAACAACAAATAAGAGAAATATAATATAAGTTAGCTTCGAAACACGAGAAAATATATCACCAAAGTCAATTCCCTCTACTTTGGAATAACCCTTTGCTACTAACCAAGCTTTGTATTTCTCCACTTTACCTTATGCATTTAACTTCTTTTTAAACATCCATTTTATTTCAATGAGCTTTCTTCCAGTCGACAACTCCACTAGATCCGAAGCCTTAATCTTTCCCAAGGCTTCCATTTCTTTAACCATGGCCTTTTCCAAAGTTTTTTATCCTTTAAATCCATTGCCTCCCTAACAGTCCTAGGATCATCACTCGTAATATAAATAAAAAAAATAAAAAATTAAAACATAAATTAGGTGGAGTATACCTTTTGGCTACCTTGTTTTGCATATGGATCTCCTTAATGCCAAAGTTTGTGGTTCTTCTTCTTCTTATTCATGTTCTTATGTACAGTCTGATTCATCATCCTTCAATTGAAGCTCTACCTTCTTTAGTTCTTTCTCCCTTGGTAGGAATTATTATTTGAAAACATCTTTGACTTCTCTAAATACCACATCTCGACTATTCACAACCTTCTTAGTTTCTAGATTCCAAAGATTAACCTTTTAGACCATCTTTATATCCAATAAAGATTCATTTTTCAACTTTCTTATCCAGCTTTCTCCTATTCTCCCTTGGAATGTGTTTATAAGCATCATAGCCAAATACCCTAATATGTTTAAGAGAAATTTTCTTACTATACCTCATGTGGAGTCTTGTCATTCAACATTGATGAGGGCGATCTATTTACTAGATGGCACGTAGTGTCTACTGCCTCTGCCTAGAATTATTGTCCTTGCTCAACACCATTGAGCATTCTCCTTGCTTTCTCCATCAATGTATTGTTCATCATTTCTACAACTCCATTTTGTTGGGGTGTATATGGAGTAGTCTTCTACCTTTTTACATTGCACTTCTTACATAATTCTTCAAATTCATCCCCACAAAATTCTCCTCTATCTATCCTCAACACCTTAATTTTCTTCTCTATTTCATTTTCCACAAGAGCCTTAAATTCTTTGAATTTTTCAAAGACTTCATATTTATTCTTATGTAAATAAACTCATGTATGCCTCAATAAGTCATCTATAAATGAGATATAATACACAAATTTACCCAATGAAGGAACTAACATAGGTCCAAAAACATCATTGTGCACCAACTATAATATTCCCTCTAACCTCGTAGAACTAGATGAGAATCTTACCTAATTTCGCTTCCCATGTAAATAATGTTCGCAGAAATAAAAACCTAGAGAGAAATTAGGCATACCTTCTACCATACCGTTACGTGTAGTACTCGAAGGCCCTTCACCCCAATATGTCCAAGTCTTTATTGCCACAACATAGTTTTTCTCTAGAAGTTGCAGGAGTTTTTTCCTTCTTCTTCTCCACTCTTAGGAATAATGGAATTGTTGCGTCCATCACTAATAGCACTTCCCAACAACTTATATGGAGTTCCAATCTGAACTCCCTCAACAATACCATTACTCCTTGAACCATCCCACAAACATTGTTTTTACACCTGCATCACTCATCTTGATTGCGAAAACCAAGTTTTTGGCTAATCTTGGGATGTGCAAAACACTAGGGAGTGTTCACTCCTTCCACCCATGAGATTCAACTTGACTTTTCCTTGCCCTATTATTTTGGTTGTCAAGTCATCTCCTAAGTAAAAGTCACCACCAACAAATATTTCATACTCGCAAAATCACTAACTGTGAGGAGCCATATGAAAAGGTGCACTTAAGTCAACCACCTGTGCCTCGTGACCTACACGTGTACTTGAAGAAGCCAAGTACATATCCCCACCTTCATCTGAGGAGATTTTTACTTAAGTAGAAGGAGCATATTCAATTCCCTTCCTTTCTCAAGAATTTTAGATCTATAATCTTTCTTGTAATGCCCTTCTTTTCCTGATATCCAACATACCTTTACGAACTTTCCTGGAGATTTAGATCTCCCACTTAATGACTTATTTTTATTTCTATTCCTGGATTGTCCTCTTACAGATAAGGCATCTTCATTCTAGTTTTCCATGTTCTTTCGTCTCATCTCTTCCAATAACATGGATGATACTATTTCATCGAACTTTAAGTTTGTTGCATTGCTACCTATGATAACAACCAGATTATCCCACAAGTCTGGTAGAAAACATAACAAGCCTAGATGCACTTATCTTCATCTGAAATCTTAATATCAACATATAATAGCTTACTTACCATAAAATTGAAGGCATTCAGATGCTCTATCACTGAGTCTCCATCCTTCATCCTCAGGTTATACAACTTCTTACATAGGGACAATTTGTTCACCAGAGACTTAGATTGATATAAATCCCCTAACTTGTCCCACAAATCCTTTATTGTAGCTTCCCCTGAAACATTTAGTAATAATGAATCTAAGAGACACAATCGTATTGTGCTCTTTTCCTTTCGATCCAACTTGGTCCAGTGTTATG
Organism: Pinus tabuliformis; assembly: GCA_031772625.1. NCBI lineage: Eukaryota > Viridiplantae > Streptophyta > Pinopsida > Pinales > Pinaceae > Pinus > Pinus tabuliformis. The sequence goes on from CM062818.1 coordinate 385,235,108, forward strand.
TTGATATCCTTGTTGGTAGTACCCATATCCACGACGATCCACTAATCTATGTCCACCAACAAATCCTCCATTTTGAGCTTCCACGGCCCGAAACTCTGCCCATTGAATTTATCGATCTCTATCTTTGAATTGCTCACCATTTCCTTTTGACCGCAAGAATCACTTCCATAAATCTCCCACTATAACAAGGTCAACCATACGCCCTAGCCAAACCCCTTAGCCACAAAGACATCCCCTTAAAGCCAAAATCACAATAATACCAAATGTAGGTTTTAACACTATATAATTAATTGTTGCAAACATATTATTAATTAAAATAGAAAATATTCAATGAGAAAGACAAAGATTTTATCTTGGAAATCTAAAATTGGAAAACCAACAAGGTTTTTCAATACACACACACAAAAAATTAATTGTTACAAACATATTCTTAATTAAAACATAAAAGCTGCAAAGAGAAACACACACATTAACACAAATAATTTATCTTGGAAACCCAAAACTAGGAAAATCAATAAGATTTTTCATTATTACAATATAATATACATCCCCCAACAACCATGAACTGCCAATCCATTTACCATGGACGAGAATACAGCTGTAGTTCATTAACCGAAAATATAAAACTACCACGCACCACAAAATCACTTTTAGCAAACAACGTGTGTTAAAAACTGCCAAAATCAAATGCAAAAACTAAGCTTTTTGTTTTGGTGTGGAGGGCACGACACCTCCCCTTTAATACCCCAACTACACCTAGCACAGCATACAACACATGATTATAATCGTGCAAAGAATATAACACATAACCAACACCTTTATTAAATATATATATCTACATATCTCTTTATATACTTAAATACATACATTTACTTAAATATACAATTTGAAACTATCTCAACATAAGACAAAAACTTCTTTACAACTCCCTTTATTTACTTTAATGATACCATAAAAAAAACAAATATCTTTAATAAAATTAAATAATTACATAATAATTCAACACATAAATCTAATAACCAAAAATAAAAATCCAATACAATGAAACAAAATACATAAAATCATAATTTTTTTCTTTCCATATAACAAAACACCTCACCTTACCATGTAGTCCGTATGTAAGAATAATATATTATATAAAGCTCAAAGATTATACGATAATAATGCTTAATATCATAAACTCAACCTGCCATCTACAGAAATTAAACTTGAATAAGAAAAATAATAACATTCATATCAACTAAAAAATAAATCCAATTAACATAAAATCAATAAATTTCAATGTTTTTGTTCCGACCATTTATTTTACAATAATAACAAAATTCATTAAAAAAATTATATTTTATACCTGGCATAAGTGGATCCTTATGGCCCACACTTAAAGTGTGCCTTGCAAAGATTTGTTTGCAAAGGCAATTTAAGCAAACAAACAAAACCAGGAGTGACATGGTCTAAGCAAAGTGAAGACACCTAATACCATATCAATATTGGTGTTGACTTTAATGGAACAAATGTGATGAATGGAATTTCGAATAAGTTAACAAATTCTAACATGGACATTTAAGTCAATCAAAGGACCACGAGATTGGTGGAGTTGTCATGGTTTTAGTTTAAAAAAATATAGTTTTTTTTTCTTTCTCATTTACCTCTTTTATTTGTTAAATTAACAAAAATATTTAATTAAAAAATATTTGTAATTTTTTATATTTAATTTTACATCGATATTTTATTATATTTACACTTATATTTATAATTAGTGTTTTTTCAAGTTAAAAAAATTATTAATATATTATTGAAATTATAATATTATGAGAAATTTTTTTTCCCCTGGGAAAAAGTCGTAATTTCTATTAGTATTAAGAAATTATATTTTGTAGATGCCGAAGCATATTCATATGGAGGCAACAATGCCTATCGAGTTCACAGTCTATAGATCTGGCAAAAAACAAGTTGTCTCCACGTAGGGAGCCTACAAAATTTGTAACTAGCAGTGATCAAATTTTAAGTCCACGCTCTACGCAGAGAGCTTCATATAAACTGTATGCAACCATAAAAGAGTTGGTACTCATGACTAAACAGTAGATATATATACATGCTGTTAACAAAAAATAGTACTGTTATGTGAGGTCCTTATAGCCCATCTCCTATTTGATCATCAAAAGGTCTATGGTAAACTTGATTATGAGAAATTATATTAATGACAAAATATTTATCAACAATCATAAACAAAGTGATAGTTAAGAGTAAAGAAACATATTAAAAAGTTTGGGAATTATTTTTATAATGAGAAAATAACTAGGAGCATAACAAAATGATTAAGAAAAGTCCTAAATATCATAAGCAAAAACCAAAATGACTAAAACATGAAAATCAAGAGGAAAATTAGGTGTCCACCTCAATGGGCTGAGCAACATCCTTGCTATGTGGAGCATAGGATGGCCTTGAGGATATACCAATTTTTAGTCGAGCTAGGCGACCTTCAATGTCCATTAGCAACAACTTCATATCACCTATTTTGGTCGAAATTTGGTTTTTAGTATCCATACGATCCAACAAAACTTTTTCCAACAATGTTTTTAACTGCCAATATATGTCAACTTGTACAACTAATGATTTTTCCTTCTCTTGGTGTTCCCACTATCAGGAATCCAAGCTGCTAGACCATCTAGAACCTCTGCATTCAAAGTACTTTGACTTTCCTGCTTGAATTCTACTTCAACCTTTTGAGTTCTATACCTTGGGGGAGTGTGAGCATAGAAGTGATGACCTAACATCTTTGCATGAAACTGAGCTTGTGAGCCCCCTACATCATCACGACCTCTACCACCCCTGCGATAGTGAGCACATCGACAAGTCATGGCCATTCTGGGAAGGAAGAACCACAAAGGGTTTAACAACCACAATTCCCAAGGATGAAGAGAATGCAACAAGGTGAATTTTTTTAAACCATTTGTGCAAGCAAGGAGGTCATCTGCATTGGACAAGAAATACGTCTCACTCACAATAGCTCTGTTTATAAATAATAGTTAGTGATGATTACTTTCATTACTAATTAACTACTTAATAATGAATTTTACTTATCTAAAAAAATATATTATATAAACTTTAACATCCTAAATTTAATATACAATTTATCTATATCAAATTCATTTATTTAAACCATGGTGAATTAGTAACAAGTTGGAGTAATTTCAGTGAGGCCTAGGAGGCTCAAGGTCAAATCTTTTCGTTGTCACTATAATACCAAGAGTATATCCAATAACTCACAAGCTAGATATACGAATAACTTATAACTTAGCAAGAGTTGAGATGTTATGTGAGTGAGGGCGCCTACTCTTTGAGCCTTATCACAATAGGCTAGACACGTCCCTTGGAATTGGATTCAGGCGACTTTGAGAACAAACAATGCTTCCAACCATTTGAGTTACCAACCTGAGACTATATAAAATGTATTTATAATATAATAATAATAATATCTACATTTTAAGGTCACAACCAAGTTAAACATCAAATTGGTGTATGAGACTCCCTTGTTTATAGGATAAGGGACCCACCTCCATACAACTGATGTTGAAGTCTACAAAGATGTACATACTATACTCCATATAGATTTGAATCCATGAGCTTTTATAAAGAAGCACATGCATTATTATGATTAATTGTAAAAACCTATATATTTAAAAGTAAATAAAATAATTATATTTTAAATTTTAAATTAAAATAAAGATGGATGATGTAAATTGAATTAATCAATGTAAATTCATTTTAATAAAAATAAAACAATCAATAATTATGTATTAGATTTCTAACCTAAGATCATCTACAAAGGAAAGGATTTATTGGGTCATCTTGGTGCCCCTTTATGTTAAAGACAAGAGGAGAGCATGGAACACTTACTAAACACTTGCTTAATTGTGGAGGAACTATGGAATAGGGTGAGATATACATTTGATTATCTAGACTGGTCACCCAATAGTCTTTGGGAGACCATAGAATCTGGGAGGGGGTATTTATTCAAGAATATTGTGGTCAATCGTGCCTGGAACTTGGTCTTGGGGCTCCTTCTTTGAAACTTATGGAAGGAGAGAAATAGACTTATATTAAAAAATAAAAAATAAAACCTCAACCCAAGTGGTGTGGAAAATCTTAATTGCTAATGTGAGGGAAATAATTTTAGTAGGAAAATGGGAAACAAATGATTGGAAAGCGGAAGGGGAGGAACCCTTGATCCTCAACAAGTTGGAGCTCTCTCAAGCGATGCTTGGTACCCTTTCGACCTTACTAATGAAAACATAAGGCTCTTATCCAATAGGGTTCTCCTTCCCTCCAGTGGTGGTTGTCAAACTGAACTTTTACGGGTCCTCTAAAGGTAATCCTGCATCGACTGCTTTTAGGGGTATTCGTAGGGACGGACAAGGTTTCTCTATTGGCCTATTCGCAGGGTATTGCAAGTTCTTTACAAATAATGTGGCAGAGTTCACTGTGTTATAAAAGGGTCCCATATTAGCTAAGAGGTTTGGGGTACCCAATATTCAAATCATGGGTGACTTGCAATTGGTGATTATTCCATTCAAAAACTCATTAGCGAATCCCCTATCTCTAAAGTGGTAAAAAATTAGCACTTTGAACTCCAAGTTTCTTGAATTCGAGACTTGCTTCTTTCAGTCCCTTATGCAATCACCTCCCAAACCAAAAGGTCAGGGAACCAAGTGACTAATTGGTTAGGGAATTAGGGTAATCAAGAGTGTCATCCTAAATTCTCTTCTTTGTGGCATCCCCCTATGAACTAAAGCGACATTAACTAGTTGAAATACATACTTGAGAATGATAAGTTGTCCTTAATGGGGGTGATCTCGACGATGAGCAAAGAACAAGGTGGGGTATTTAATCCCTTGCCCCACGCGTCATTTGTGTTGATGAAGCATGTCAAATACGCTTTTGGTGGCACACGAGAGCCAATGGTTCTCGAAGACCTTTATGATATAATTTGTAATTGGGTTCCCTCAGGTAATCGTTGGATGTGCATAGTAATGGGAGGCAAGAAACTTGTTAGCAACATTTATTTCAAAGTGTATGGTGGCTCATGGTCTTTGCCAACCTTGACTCCCCAAATTGCGATAGCAAGGGAGGAAGTTGCTTCATGTCCTAAAGGCTCAATCCCTTTCACAACACCAATTCAATGTATAACGATTTGGGACCCAGGCTCATGGAGGTTTGTATAGACATTGGGTAAACTCTTTGCAATTGTGCGTGAAAGACAACAATTTGGATTGATTCTTATGGTGAGTTGGGTTGTGGCCACCTCAATTTCATACTCACTTGTAAAATTCTCTTCCCCGACTTCAAGTTCTTCACACATTCTTTCTCCTTTCTCAGCTATTAGTCTTCCTGGCAGAATTGTTGTTTGGCTTGGGGCAATCAAGGTTGAGTTTGTAGTTGTTGGGGGTAGCCCCATTTGGTTTCTGTCTTTTTCCTCAGTTGGAATATATTATTTGAGGTTAATTTGGGAGGTGGTGTTGCTATTGTTGGGGTTTCCCCTTCCTCTGTTGGCTCTAGGAGTCATTTTATGCCCAGGGTGTGTTTCGAGCCTAGTGCGACCGACAATCATTCTAGCCTAGGAAGGTTGGTGGAGGAGGCTTGGCTCTTCACCAATTGACATATCTGTAAATCTTATTATCTTGCTCACACCAGGGGTGTTTAGGTTGGTATAATCTGGGATTTTCATGGAAGTTGGTATTCAAAGAGTAGGGGTGTTTATGTCAGTATAATTTGGGATTTTCATGGGAGTTGGTACTTAAAGAGTAGGGCGTGGGGTTGGTGGTCTACGACCGCCATTATAAGGCCCATGTAACACCAACATGGACACACTCACAGGGGTATAAGGCCATGAGGCCATGGAGCAGACCACCATGTGGAAATTCGTGACTTTGGGGAATAATTAGACCAACAACCACCCCTTTCTCCTGGAAGAGTTGACATGCTACCTCCATTTGATTCTCTAGAAACTTAAATTCACCAGGTGTTTAGTCAATTTAGTGTCCTAAATTTCTTGCATAAATTATCAACCGAGGTTTGTAAGCTGATGAAGTATAGTGCACTATATATGCTTAATTAACCCTTCTTACTTCGTTGTTTTGTATTTTTTATATTGTTTTGGGGGTTTCTTCTATTTGATTCCTAATGATGTACAACCTAAACTATGAGAAACTGAATCAAAATTTCCTAAAGGTGAACCAAGAGCTGAAACTAGTCAAAATCTAATTTAAAGAAAGGAAAAATAGAGCATCTATCCTATCTTGTCATTAATCCTAATTCATGAATCTATTTCTTAAAATTAAGGGTGAAGTTGTAATGCATGTTGAAATAAATATAGAGAATGAAATCAACTTAAGTACTTCTAGTTACTCTAACCTTCAATTTTGAAAGATAACCTTCTTGAGATGGGATACAAGCAACTTTCTATACTTTATGATCTAGAGAACTAAATGAAACATGCAGAAGGTAACTAATTGATTTCAACCATTGTGTGAAGTGAATGTTTAACCATTTAGTTTAGGATGAGTATCAACTTGAAATGGTGTTCAAAAACATTCATTAACTCAGTGGATTGACAAATTTTTTCTAGAAAATAAGTAACAAAACAGTGAGTAAGCTAGACAACAATTCATTCTTATTACTTCAACCTTACTCTGTTTAGAAACAAAATCGTTTCCTTTCATGAAATGTGTTAGAAGAGCAAGACTACACAATCTAGTTTTAACATTATGTTATTGATAAAAACTAAAATAATCAACCTAAGTTAGAAACACTATTAAAACTAAACAAAAAACGAATGGAAAGAAAACCTCCTTCAGTGCAGGGGCCCTCTGCAACTGACTGGGTTGAGCTGCTAACTAATTGAAAATGCTCTCTTAAATGATCATTGGTCAACACATGACTTATATTATAGAAAAGAATGAAGTTCAAAATACAGAGCTCAAAGTCTGAACTCAATACATAAAATTCTCTGAGCCCCCCTCGGTTTTGTACAACCAGTATTTAAAAGGAAATAATCATAACTGTCTTTGAGGAAAACTAGCTACAGGTGGCTCATACATACTACAACAGAACTGTGTAAATGTCTGATCAGCTACAAGTGACTTAAATTCGAGCGAGATGTTCACAATAGAATCGTTAACACAGGTGGTTGATCCGAGTTAATGCTTGCAATGGAACTGTTAGATTTATTGATTATCCACGAAAGAGCAGATGAAGAGTCCTATTTCTTCCGGGTATCATATGTTTGACTCCACCTTTGACTATGATCTTGAGCTTGCTTTTTGTCAATCTGGTCTGAGTGAATAGGATAGAATCCATGTGGAGACGATTCTAGAGATGCCCATGTGGTCGGATTCTTCTTTTGACACCTGGAACCTGCCAGACCATGGAAGTAGCTATGGATGTAGAAATTTTGAATAATAAACACTTATTCACAGAGATTATCCCGATTATACACTATTGTTGAATACATGCATAATACATAACCTCCTCTACGTTGATCATCAATTTAGCAACATTAAAAACAATGAAACATCAATCGCATGCACACATTAACACAGTATGTAACCTGGGGAAAGCATACAGCTGAAAACCCCACACTATCTGTATATTATAATGATTGAGAACATGTAACAATACATAGTACAATACTCCTCACAAGTACTCAGTACTATCTCCACCTGTTACACACAAAACTAGCTCAGATCCGAACAAGTCACAGGTTCAAATCTCCTCCGCTGCTTTGCCTGCCTCCACTGCACAATCCAAAGTGAAAATCACGTGAGCACAAGCTACAATTGCCTTGGTATTGGCCCACACTGTGCAATCCTCATTGGCATTACTCAATCCATGCATGTGCAAATCTCATGCACAACTGATAGTCACAACTCACCCTTTCACTTACCTCTAACACCTGTCTCTGTTGAACTGTCCATGCACTGAGTTAACTGATGTATTCTTTAGTTTCTTTATGAGTTAATAATTAGTGAATTAATTAATATTTAATTCACACAACTCATCACTAGTGTATTCTTTATTTATACTAAATACAACTAGTTCAACTAAGTCAAACTAAACACAACTCCATCAACTCCACATCCAACTCCACAGAACTCACATGCATGAGTTCTAACTGAAGTCCTCCATGCAATAGCTCAACTAACACATAAGAAACCACGTGATTCCTTTTGTCAGCTGCATGTGCACATCCGTAGCTCAAACGGAAGTGCTCCAAGAGAATAAGATAATGTTTAGAGTCCAAATATTACTAAGAGCTAATAATATTTGATTGTTTCTATTTTTAGCCTGGTAGTCTAAAAATAGACTCTGATCACTCCGCTGTGAACCAAAAATAGAAGTCCATCTATTTTTCCCAACATGACCAATCATCCATAAACAACATCCTGCAACTCATAGACCATGATCCATATGTCTACAAATAGACATAGTCTAAAAAGAGACTTTGCGCCAAAAATAGCCTGCGGACCCACTTAGTGAAGGTGATTCCTTTCCACTAAGCTCCATCATCTTGTTGCATTCTCAACACTCCCTCTCAAAAAGATATGGATTATCAGCAACCCCTATTGTGTAACTCTGGAATATTCTGCATGCAACACATCTACCCGGTCCACTTGCTCCAACAACACTTGGAAAAAAAACACTCCCAACTGACAACTCTGTTGGACTAGGAACATACTTTGATGTTGAAGCTCTACTTGCTGCTGACAAGTGCTCCCTCTCTGACATCTGCGCTGCTGCAACATCTCCATGTATCTCGCACCATTGCACACCTCTCTGTGCCACCTAGCATTGTGCAAAACACTTGTGCCTCTCGCATTGCTGCAGCCTGCTAGCTATGCACTATCCTGGGATTCCCTACACTGTCGCTCTCTCTGTCGCTCCACCCGCATCTGTCTCTGCCCAATCAGTCAGTTCCTATTACTCCACATTGGGGCTCCCGTAGCAAGGTCTCATCCAAGAGGTTGGGTACCTCAAGGATCCTGCCCCTCCTCCTTGGGACGATCAATCCACATCACCCCACCTCCTACTTAGAGGTATGGTTGCATGCGATCCCTCAGCCCACCTGGCTCGAAGTTTCCCTCTACTGGAGGTCTCTGCATGAGTAGATGTCTCTACTCGATCTCCTCTCAGCTTCCCTTGTTGTGGTTGCTCCACAACCTCCTGAGGTTGCTGCACCAATCGTGGCTCCTCCATAATCGTCTAAGACTTCTTCTGGCTCTGCATGTCAAGAGGTAATATACGCTCCCTCTCAACCACCAAGTATCCATCAGTTGCCTCGCTGCTCAAGGCTTTGCATGTATCTTGAACCTCAAGAGCATACAGGTTCTTGACCCGTGAACCAATCTGCTTCACCTGTCTAGTGATGATGTGTCTAAGGAAAACCTTTCCCTTACTGAAGACTACACCATAACCTCTGTCTTCCAGCATCGCGATCGACACCAAGTTTCTCTTCAGTCCTGGTACATACTTGACATTGGTCAAGGTAAGGCGAGCTCCATGCTCCCTCTGAAAAATAACCGTGCCTACCCTTGAGACACTATACTTCTCATCATTACCCATCGCTATGAGTATCTGGAGATCTTTCTCCTCCAAAGTACTGAACAAGCTCTTGTCACCGATCATGTGGAAAGAAGCTCCACTGTCAAGAAAACAACCACTTCCCACCATGGATGAAACCATGCATGCGAAGAGTGTGAAATCCAACTCAAATTGTGAAGCAAGTGCCTCACCTTCAAATCCTTCCCCAGATCCCTTCTTGGATTTCTTCTTTCGGCAATTAGTAGCATAATGGCCCAACTCATGAAAATGAAAGCATCTCACTTTCAATTTGGCAACCTTCTTCCCATCATTGGAAGAACTGGATTCAGAAAGAGAACCCTTCTCCTTCCCCTTCTTTGCTTTGGCAGCCAAAGCACAATCTTCTTCATCAGATGCCTTTGATGAAGATTCATCCCTGGTATTCCGCCTGATCTCCTCTTGCACAAGATCCGACCAAAGTCTCTCCCATCCTAGCAATTTCTCCCGACCATTGACAGAGTCCTGATAGGAATGCCAACTCTTCGGAAGACCAAGGAGAGCCAAGCTCACCAAGTCCTCATCATCGACAGTCACCCCCACACTTCCCAGCTCATCCCGGCACTGGGTGAACTTCGTGAGATACTGGGGCATACTGTCTCCATTCTCACACTTAGATGTTTCTAAGTTTATCCTTGAGTGCCATTCTACCAGCTCAAAACTCAACCACTTCTGATCTAAAATTCGTCAGAACAAAGTATTTCTTGTACAGAGATTGACTGTATGGGCTTTTATCGGATATCTCACCTTCCAAAGGAAGGATGAATCCAGAGGCTACCTGGCCCGATTACAGACTCTGCCTGAAGAAATAAAATGTAATCACTTTCTGAATAATAGATCTGATGATCAATCCTCGCTTTGATATCCTGTAGAACTTTTTCTACAAATCAACCAGCTCTGATACCATGTAGAAATTTTGAATAATAAACACTTATTCACAGAGATTATCCTGATTATATACTATTGCGAAATACATGCATAATACATAACCTCCTCTACGTTGATCATCAATTTAGCAGCATTAAAAACAATGAAACATCAATCGCATGCACACATTAACACAATGTGTAACCCGGGGAAAGCATACAGATGAAAACCCCACACTATTTGTATATTATAATGATTGAGAACATGTAACAATACATAGTACAATACTCCTCACAAGTACTCAGTACTATCTCCACCTGTTACACACAAAACTAGCTCAGATCTGAACAAGTCACAGGTTCAAATCTCCTCCACTGCTTTGCCTGCCTCCACTGCACAATCCAAAGTGAAAATCACGTGAGCACAAGCTACAATTGCCTTGGTATTGGCCCACACTGCGCAATCCTCATTGGCATTACTCAATCCATGCATGTGCAAATCTCATGCACAACTGATAGTCACAACTCACCCTTTCACTTACCTCTAACACCTGTCTCTGTTGAACTGTCCATGCACTGAGTTAACTGATGTATTCTTTAGTTTCTTTATGAGATAATAATTAGTGAATTAATTAATATTTAATTCACACAACTCATCACTAGTGTATTCTTTAGTTAGACTAAATACAACTAGTTCAACTAAGTCAAACTGAACACAACTCCATCAACTCCACATCCAACTCCACAGAACTCACATGCATGAGTTCTAACTGAAGTCCTCCATGCAATAGCTCAACTAACACATAAGAAACCACGTGATTCCTTTTGTCAGCTGCATGTGCCACATCCGTAGCTCAAACTGAAGTGCTCCAAGAGAATAAGATAATGTTTAGAGTCCAAATATTACTAAGGGCTAATAATATTTGATTGTTTCTATTTTTAGCATGGCAGTCTAAAATAGACTTTGATCACTCCGCTATGAACCAAAAATAGAAGTCCATCTATTTTGCCCAACATGACCAATCATCCATAAACAGCATCCTGCAACTCATAGACCATGATCCATATGTCTAAAAATAGACATAGTCTAAAAATAGACTTTGCGCCAAAAATAGCCTGCGGGCCCACTTAGTGAAGGCGACTCCTTTCCACTAAGCTCCATCATCTTGTTGCATTCTCAACAATGGAATACACAGTTAGCTGCAGAATAGACTGTGTTCTGTAGCTAATTTGCAAAAATTTATTCAAATAGCAAAAACATAAAAATATAACATGCCAATCATTTAATGCCTTCCTTAAGACAAAACCTATCATTTATCATTGATGGGGATTTGTAATCTTATGGAAAAACAAGGGAAAGAAGTGAGAAAAGTTGTCAAGGAGAGGGTAATTATGACGTTCAACACCAGGTTACCATGCTTCTAGAGCAACGCGCACGCGACCGACGTGAGGACTAGAATGAAATTATTGCTTTTATGAATGACCTTCAACACAATTAATGTCACATGATGGATTAGTTGGTATCCTTGCATCACAGTCAGAAAAGGATCCAAGAGAGGTTGGATCGACTTGAGGATGAGCTGGAATATATGGAAGCATATGTTCATGAAGCTTTTTGTCTTCCCCCACCATTAGGAAATGGATCAGACATTTTAACGTTGGGTAATCTTGTTGATCAGGGATGAATTTCAGATGTATTTTGGTTCTTGGGATCTTTTGGTTTTTTTTTGGGAGATCTACATGTGGTCTCTGAGTTTTCTGTTGTTGTTATCAATGTGTCTTTGTTATTACCTTCTAGCCAACAAGTCTGTTAGGAATGAGACCAAAAAAAAGTTTTTCCTAAACTTCTCATGATGTACCTTTGATATGAATTAATAAAAAACCTCACTTTACAAAACATATATATATATATATATATAACTCAACTGTTTATTAACAATGAATAATAGCATCCCTCTAATTATTTAACAAAATTCTAATTAGAATAAGTTTACATTTACATTAATTTATTTAATTTGCACCATCCAAGATTGTTTGAATTTAAAATTATATATAAATATATATAGTTAATTAACAATGAATAATAATATCCTCTAATTATTTAACAGAATTCTAATTAAAATCAATTTACATTAACATTGATATATTTTATTTGCACCATCCAAACTTGTTTGAATTTAAAATCATATATATATATAAGATTTTAAATTCAAACAAGTTTGGATGGTGAAAATTAAGTAAATCAATGTAAATGTAAATTGATTCTAATTAGAATTTTGTTAAATAATTAGAGGATATTATTATTCATTGTTAATTAATAGTTGAGTTATTATAAAATTTGTCAATCTTAAAAAAGTAGTATATTAGTTTTTAAATGAAAGTAAATTAATATAATTTTTTATTTTCTAGATTATATGTTGGAAGTGATTGCAATAATATATTCATTTTGAGCTTAATATGTCACTTATGAGAACTTAATTAAGAGAAAGATAATAATCATTCCTTCAAGAGTGACAAGTGCAAGAGGAGTGATTTTATGCCCCAAAGAACTAGAAGAACTCAAATAACCAAACAGAGGCCTATGTAGTACACCAAGGAATCAAGCAAACAATTTTACTAAATCTTTGACATCTTATAATTATTGAGGATTGTTCCCTAATAATTAGAATTCTCTCCCCAACTAATGATTTGTTGAAATCCATATTAAAAAGGATTTGGATTCCATGTAAACATAGTCAAGAAGTCCAAGTTTTCCTAGTGCTTCGTTAAAACAATAAAAGAGCATACACTTTGCCTAATCAATCCATTAATCAACAAGTTGGAACCCTATTAATGAAGGTTAGGGTTCCCTTTCTCCCATTCCCTAACCATGATTAATCAAAATGCATGGGATAAACATGTGGTAATGCAGTTGATAGTTTGAATAAACAATGTGCTCTTGAGTTTAATGTTCTCTCCTACCACACCTCACCACCCTTCTCCTCTATCATGCTTGCATCCTTATTCACCTTAAGTTGAATGAAAATTCACTCCAAGGGATTGATGTAAGGTTTTATATCATGTTTGTGCCATCATCATCCTACAAGGCAGGTTGCGACGTCTCTCCTCCCATGCAATGGAAATAGACGTAACTCTTATCTATGCATTGTTAGATTTTGTAGCTCAGATAGTTGTTTTAGTCTTGAGAGGTGTCATTGAGGCTAGGAAGAAAGAGGAATTAATTATCTCCAAGCCCATGCAATTTTTCGAGTTTTAACATTATGTTATTGATCAAAACTAAAATAAATCAACCTAAGTTAGAAACACTGCTAAAAGCAAAGTAATGAAATTAAAACTAAACAGAAAACGAATGGAAAGAAAACCTCCTTCAGTGCAGGGGCCCTCTGCAACTGACTGGGTTGAGCTGCTAACTAATTGAAAATGCTCTCTTAAATGATCATTGGTCAACACACGACTTATATTATAGAAAAGAATGAAGTTCAAAATACAGAGCTGAAAGTCTGAACTTAATACATAAAATTCTCCGAACCCCCCTCGGTTCTATACAACCAGTATTTAAAAGGAAATAATCATAACTGTCTTTGAGGAAAACTAGCTACAGGTGGCTCATACGTATTACAACAGAACTGTGTAAACGTCTGATCAGCTACAAGTGACTTAAATTCGAGTGAGATGTTTGCAACATAATCATTAACACATGTGGTTGATCCGAATTAATGCTTGCAACAGAACTGTTAGATTTATTCATTATCCACGAAAGAGCAGATGAAGAGTCCTATTTCTTCCGGGTATCATATGTTTGACTCTACCTTTGACTACGATCTTGAGCTTGCTTTCTTGTCGATCTGGGCTAAGTGAATAGGATAGAATCCATGTGGAGACGATTCTAGAGATGCCCATGTGGTCGGATTCTTCATTTGACACCTGGAACCTGCCAGACCATGGAAGTAGCTACGAAATACACAGTTAGCTGCAGAATAGGTTGCGTTCTATAGCTAATTTGCAAAAAATTATTCAAATAGAAAAAACATAAAAGTATAACATGCCAATCATTTAATGCCTTCCTTAAGACAAAACCTATCATTTTTCATTGATGGGGATCTGTAATATAATGGAAAAACAAGGGAAAGAAGTGAGAAAAGTTGTCAAGGAGAGGGTAATTCTGAGGTTCAACACTAGGTTACCATGCTTCTGGAGCAACGCACACGTGACTGGCATGAGGACTAGAATGAATTTATTGCTTTTATGAATGACCTTCAACACAATTAATGTCACATGATGGATCAATTGGTATCCTTGCATCACAGTCCGAAAATAATCCAGGAGAGGTTGGATTGACTTGAGGATGAGTTGGAATATATGGAAGCATATGTTCATGAAGCTTTTCGTCTTCCCCCGCCATTAGGAAATGGATCAGACATTTTAACGTCGGGTAATCTTGTTGATCAGGGATGAATTCAGATGTATTTTGGTTCTTGGGATCTTTTGGTTTTTTTTTGGGAGATCTACATGTGGTCTCTGAGTTTCCTGTTGTTGTTATCAATGTGTCTTTGTTATTACCATCTAGCCAACAAGTCCATTAGGAATGAGACCAAAAAAAAGTTTTTCCTAAACTTCTCATGATGTACCTTTAATATGAATTAATAAAAAACCTCACTTTACAAAAACATATATATATATATATATATATATATATATATATATATATATATATATATATAAACTAACTCAACTGTTTATTAACAGCGAATAATAACATCCCTCTAATTATTTAACAAAATTTTAATTAGAATAAATTTACATTTACATTAATTTATTTAATTGGCACCATCCAAGATTGTTTGAATTTAAAATTATATATAAATATATATAGTTAATTAACAATGAATAATAATATCCTATAATTATTTAACAAAATTCTAATTAAAATCAATTTACATTAACATTGATTTATTTAATTTGCACCATCCAAACTTGTTTGAATTTAAAATCATATATATATCTATATATATATATATATCCCTCTAATTATTTAACAAAATTTTAATTAGAATCATTGTCAATGTAAATTGATTCTAATTAAAATTTTGTTAAATAATTAGAGGGATATATATATATATATATATATATATATATATATATATATATATATAGATATATATATAAGATTTTAAATTCAAACAAGTTTGGATGGTGAAAATTAAGTAAATCAATGTAAATGTAAATTGATTCTAATTAGAATTTTGTTAAATAACTAGAGGATATTATTATTCATTGTTAATTAATAGTTGAGTTATTATAAAATTTGTCAATCTTAAAAAAATAATATATCAGTTTTTAAATGAAAGTAAATTAATATAATTTTTTATTTTCTAGATTATATGTTGGAAGTGATTGCAATAATATATTCATTCTGAGCTTAATATGTCACTTATTGGAACTTAATTAAGAGAAAGATAATAATCATTCCTTCAAGAGTGACAAGTGTAAGAGGAGTGATTTTATGCCCCAAAGAACTAGAAGAACTCAAATAACCAAACAGAGGCCTATGTAGTACACCAAGGAATCAAGCAAACAATTTTACTAAATCTTCGACATCTTATAATTATTGAGGATTGTTCCCTAATAATTAGAATTCTCTCCCCAACTAATGGTTTGTTGAAATCCATATTAAAAAGGATTTGGATTCCATGTAAACATAGTCAAGAAGTCCAAGTTTTCCTATTGCTTCGTTAAAACAATAAAAAAGCATACACTTTGCCTAATCAATCCATTAATCAACAAGTTGGAACCCTATTAATGAAGGTTAGGGTTCCCTTTCTCCCATTCACTAACCATGATTAATCAAATGCATGGGATAAACATGTGGCAATGCAGTTGATAGTTTGAATAAACAATGTGCTCTTGAGTTTAATGTTATCTCTCCTGCCACACCTCACCACACTTCTCCTCTATCATGCTTGCATCCTTATTCACCTTAAGTTGAATGAAAATTCACTCCAAGGGATTGATGTAAGGTTTTAAATCATGTTTGTGCCACCATCATCCTGCAAGGCAGGTTGTGATGTCTCTCCTCCCATGCAATGGAAATAGACGTAACTCTTATCTATGCATTGTTAGATTTTATAGCTCAAATAGTTGTTTTAGTCTTGAGAGGTGTCATTGAGGCTAGGAAGAAAGAGAAATTAATTATCTCCAAGCCCATGCAATTTTTCCTAAGTTTCACCTAGGAAAAAGTATCTTAATTATGTCAATTATTATTATTATTTTTTTTTTTTAAGTACAACTTAGCGAAAATGAATAATTAATTGATATTAGTTGGGATAAGATCAATTTTTCTCTAGAAGCTTGTAGAAAGTTTATAAGTTAATCTTGGCCATCGATTGGATCAATTTAACTTCTAATCGTGGCCACTCATTCATGAATGAGAGATTATAAATGAGATCGACCAGAAACATTGGAGGCAGATTAGATCATAAAGATCATCAAAGTGGGTGGTTTTCAGAAGACATTTTAAGGAGAGATATTTCCGGGATAATTCTTCATCAGACATATTTCTAGTTTCTGAGTTCCAAAGGAGTTTATCAGGGACAAATTATTTATGTAGAAGGAGGTCGAGTTTGGTAGTGCGAGTTTTCCAGTTCACTAATGTGAGTTGCTAGAGATCCATTTCGAGTTGGCAGTTGCTAGTGCGAATTACTGGAGGTAATGAGAGTGGCCCGTGCTAGTTGTTGGAGGAAGTATAACTTGCTAGATTGATTTCCCAGAGGCAGTGCAACTTGTTGGGAAGGGTAGTGCAAGTTCCCAATTAGGTAGCACGATTGTAGGAAGGGAGTGCAAATTGTAGGAAAGGGCCAAGTTGATCTGCAAAGGGAGACAAGGAAGTTTTCTAGTTCGATTTGTTCAGAGGTGGAGACAAAAATATTGTCGGAGCTTTGCCAACGTCAAGAAAGTAGTTGTAATTTCTCAATGGTAGTTTTTGCTGAAGATATTAATAAAGGCCCTTAAATCTGAAAATTGGTTTCCCCACATTAGGGTTTTTTTAGGGACATTTTGTCCAAAAAATTGGTGTAAGTTGTGTGATTGGTTTCTCGTATATTTCCTGTAATTTTATTTTGTGATTAGTGTTGTTTATGTTATTATTCGTTACTTCTAGCAAATAATTAATGTGCCATGCATGATTAACATGAAATAATTAACTAGGTTAATAATACCTTTTGGGTAGCCTCATATGCGAGTCCATTCATTGTTCTTCCATCTATTGGCCTTTCTCTTGTGAACTTTTGATTTTTCAAATGCAATAGATACAAGCACACTATTTCTGAAGTATTGGTAATTACTTCGAATGATATAGATCTTCTCTTAACAATTCCAGATTATCATTAAGCAATTACACTTCAGAAATTCAACCATAAACCATAAAGACAATAGAGATCACAATGCATAAAAGAGAACAAAAGATTTACCCTGGGAAAACCTACATGGGGGAAACCCCAACAACATTTTCCTTAGAGAAATTCTTCAATTCAACAAGAAATGCATCTAATGCGGCTAGTCAACTATGACATCAACAAGGTCAAAAAGGTATGGTCAAACCCAGTCTCGAGCCCTCAAGTCAAGTAAAATCCAAGTCAAACTTTACCTCCACAAAAATTTGTCCTTCTTAGATCTACCCAGAATTTCAACCTACCCATAATATACTGCCCATAATTTCGGCTTGCCCAAAAACTCTCCAGAAAGTCACATGTGAGTTCTTAGAGAGAGAGAAATGCGAGCTAGAGAGAAAGAGAGAGATGTTCATCCTTCTTATTCTTCTTGTCCTTCGCTTAGATTACGATAAAATGTCTTCTCATGTGATGGTCGAATGGTGCTATTGTGGAGGAGGTCAAATGCCTTTATAAAATGATCTGCTTGTCCAGAATGGGTGTGTCTCTTCATTAGGCCAGCTTGACTTGAGGGAGGGGTGACTTGACATCTTGGAGCTAAAAATTCAAATTTCAAATTTTGAAATTTTTTCTTTTAAATTTGATACGAAGAACATGTCTTATACAAATTCTTTCAAGGGTTAAATAATCAAAATGACATGAAGAACATCTATTACAAATTCTTTTTACATTACAAATACCAGAATATAATGATGAAGACCGACCATAGCTACAACAATTCAATGGGGACAAGGTGTTTTCCCTCTGTCATTTCGTGCTCTTGCTTCCATCCCCTTGCCCACACTCTCCAAGGTTCTTTCAAATTGGCCTCAACCTTGCAACCAGACCAATGGGGACATTCTCAACAAATATGGCTCAACTTGTCAAAGGGAAGGCTTAGGGTAGTCCACTCAGCTAGATGAAGGCAATTGAGGATATGTAATAAGAAATCCATCAACTTTAGATTCAATAGGCCCAATTGGCTTCCAATTGAGCCTCCACCATGGAAATTCTTATCTCCCAAAGGCAACAAATTCAGAGGATGGGTAATGAAATGAAAGCTCCTAGATCTCAGATTGAAGACTCAAAGCTCACAGGACAATGAACCCCTTTCTCAGACTTCTTAGAAAATTCAACCGACACCTTTCCTCCAGCCTTATTTAAATGTTCCTCCTCATTCAAAATCTAACTTAGATCAGGCCAATAATTTTCCAAGATAATTTGCATGGAAATCAAGATATGCAAAATTTTGGAATTTTTTTATTTAGTCTATGTTGTAATGTATAAGGAGGATGACATATCTAGACTGCTCTATTATATAAAATATGGATTTTTTGCCTTTCTAAATGAACTCACCATGATAATATTGATGTGATTCCAATCTTTGGTTACACTTGATAAGCAATATAAATTAATATAATCTTCTCAATTATGATTAAAAAAAGAAAGAACACAATCATTCTTCTTAACCACTCAAATAAATTCAAATAACAATATAAATCTATTTAACCATATAATTTGTTAAATAATGAGAAGAAAGCTACCTAAATAAATCAAATTATTTTTTCCATATAAAATAATATAATATATTTTAATTTAACAAATTTAATCTAATGTCCCAATGTAGGGGTATATGTGTAGGGGTAAATGTCTAACATTTAACATTTATATGTGGACTAAATGTTGACTCAATTAATAATAAAAAGTTAAAGTTAAAGTCAAATTTTTTATATTTTGATTTCGTTATTAATTTGTGAATTGGCTTTGTTACCATACCATGGGCCAATACCATGGCTTATCAACAAAAAACATAACTTTTTTTACAATCAAAATATTTTATAACAATATGACACGATTCACCCCTCACACCCTCACTTTACCATGGATATTCACCCCCACTTTACAGGGGATATTATTAACATGTAAATAGGTTTTGTTACGATACCATGGGCCAATACCATGGCTTATCAATACCACATGCCCAAAAAACATAACTTATTTCACAATCAAAATATTTTATAAATATTCTATTTTATTTTAATTTTATAACATTTTAAATTAAATCTAAAAGGAAAAAGATTATCATTACTTTTGAGATATATCTAAACCCTCTATCCTCCCCTCAAATTAAATCAAGGATTCAATAAAACTAAAAATGAAAATACTTTTATATATAAATATGTAAAATGTATATAATATTACTAAGAACCAACATAGCTTCATCTTAACTAAGGATACAAGCAATGAGAACAAACAAATTGATTAACAATAATAGATGAAAGACAATGCATGATTGTTTTAAAATTTTCATTATTGTATTTTCTTTGACATGGTTGATCCAAAATATAGTTTTAATATTTTACAACCAATTGAGTTTTTTTTTTTAATTTCGATACTTTTTAAACACAATATCATGGAATCAAATTTGAGAGAGAGAGAGAGACGGGGGAGTGAGAGAGGGAGAGAGAAGAAGGAAGACAAGGAGGAGGGGAGAGAGAGAAGGAGAGAGGGAGAGAGATATATCGAGTTGGAGGGGGAAAGAGAGGGAGGAAAGAAAAAAGACATAGAGAGATAGAGGTGGAGAAAGAAAGGGAGTGACAAGGGAGAGATGGGGGGAGATTGAGGGAGAGAGGAGGGAAGATATATACGAGGAGAGGAAAGAGAGAGGGAGGGAGATAGTGACAAAGTTAGAGGGAAGAGAGAGGGGGGGAGGGAGATAGTGACATAGTTAGAGGGAAGAGAGAGAGAGATTGATTGGGGGGAGAGACATAGGGAGGTGGGAGAAAATGACTGAGAGAGGAAGGAAGAGAGAGAGGACTCAATAGAGAGAGAGAGGGGGAGAGAGAGGGGGAGAAAGGGAGGGAAGAAGAAAGACACAAAGGGAGAAAGGTGGAGAGAGAGTGAGGGAGAGAGGAGAGCGGGAGGGAAGAGGGAGAGGAGATAGAGAGAGAAGGGGAAGAGAGATAGGGATAGATATGGAGAGAGAGTGTGTATGTTTGGGGGGTGAGATAGGGAGAGGAGAGTGACAAGGAGAGAAGACAAAGAGAGAGAGAGAGAAGGAAAGACAGAGATAGATATATATGGAGAGAGAGTCTATATATTTGGGGGGTGAGATAGAGAGAGAATAAGAAAGAGACACATATATACAAATATAAATATTATATAGTATTATATAATCTCGATCCATCTTATCCCTGGATCTATTAAGTGATCAAATCTCTCGAGGTACAAACTTTTTCTAAGTTTTATACTCAAAAAGAAATTGCACCTTTCAATTTCTCTAAAATCTTGATAGATCCATAATTGAAATAAATCTAAATTGGTTTTAAATATTAAATAATATATTTTAAAATAAAAATTAAGAAAACGAAATAATATAATAAATTAAATATTAAATTTAGCATATATTTACTTAATTCTACATTTATCATAAATTTTATTTTACTTTCAAAAATCACTTTATTTAATTAACCAAGTTAAACAACTAGAAAAAAGTTCATGATAGAATATTCACATTTGAAGGATAGAAACATGGATGACAATAAAGACATTGTTCCTTATCAAATAAAATCTCATCCGTTCATTTTGATTGAACACTTTATAATTATATTGATAAGTAAATTTAATGATTTAAATGGAGGTAAATGTTTTAAATAAAAATAAAATAAAATTAATAGAATTGTATGTTAGAAAAAATAATATATTTTTTCAAAATGATAAAAGCTTTCGAAATATAATTTCAATAAAATAACATTAATAGAATTGATGCTAGAATGGCCTGGAGTATGCCGTAAAACTGTTTCTGCTTGGCTAAGAGCTCGTCTTCCTCGGACGTAAGGAAACAGGTTAACGGCCCAAGACCCAGAGGCATCTGGCAGGAGTGAGAGCCTGCTCCCGATTACGGACCACCAGCAGGGTTATGTCAGGTGGCGTGGTTTTCCTATTTAACAGTGATGAGTCATCCCAGCATTCGCGGATAGCAGCCAGAGATGGCTGTCCTCACTGTTGGTTTGACACCTGAGTTGATAGGTTTTACCACCTTCGGAAAAAAAAAGAAAAGAATTGATGCTAGAAAAAATAATATATTTTTTAAAAATAATAAAAACTTTGGAAATACCATTTCAATAAAACTGATAGGTAATTTACTGGATTAATCTCCAAAATTAGCCATGATAGAGAATTCATTGGATTGATCTCCAAAATTAACCAGGAAGAGCCAAAAACGTCTTTGTAT
The DNA here is from genome assembly GCA_031772625.1 of Pinus tabuliformis. Classification (NCBI taxonomy): domain Eukaryota; kingdom Viridiplantae; phylum Streptophyta; class Pinopsida; order Pinales; family Pinaceae; genus Pinus; species Pinus tabuliformis. The sequence goes on from CM062818.1 coordinate 385,257,265, forward strand.
TTATCTTATTCCACTGATGAACAGATTGTATTGGCTAAAACAAATTGTACACGCCGTATTAGTGAGAGATTGCAAATGTGGCCACTTCTTATTGAGCTGTGCACGTTAACTGTTGCATATTTTTTCAAACACCACTTAAATAATCATGGGTGGAGTAGAAGATCGTTTCACCGTCCTGGCTAGCCCGTTTTCACAAGACTCTCAGGCATTGAAGCAACTGTATAAATACCTACAGAAATACGATTGATTTGATCTGGAGTTTTTGTATTTCTATGCGGCCACACAATTGTGGACTATTCTGAATGATATTGGCAAAGAATTGTAGAAAATGGCAGTTGGGTTGCCTGCGACATTTCAGATGGCGGGGATGATATGGCATGTTCTGAAGCATTGGATATTGCGGTGTATAGCAGTGGCCATTGAGATAGCCCATGCATTCCATGTGGGTGACATCGGACCGTTCCACGTTGGATAGAACATAGCTTATCTGAGTAGTAGGTATGGCTGTTTCTCTGGTTATGAATTTTTAGGTTAGTCAGTTGAAAGCAATGCAATTCTGTGCTTTATTGATACCCGATGGGGATATTTTATGCTGGAAAAACGGGAGTCTTGGACTTTATTGATACCCAATTGGAATTTTGAGTAGAGGTCAATGATTTGTATCGGCCACGGGATTTGGGTTTTATTCTGATCCATTACTATTTGCGGTTCTGATAAAAGAGGTTGGTTCCTCATTCAAGTACATGTTCCAGGGATTTAGGTTCTATTGACTCCATGGGGATTGGATTCTTTCCTTTATGGAGGCTTCCAATGACTGTATTGTGCATTTGATGAAACCTTTTAGGCTTTTGGTGTGAGATTTTGATCATAGGATATTTAGGGTTTCTTACCGTGGATGTTTATTTATTTAGGGATTGCAAAAAAATGGGCTTGATGGGCTGTAAGTCCAGCCTCAGTTTTCCGGCACCAGGATCCATCCCGTAATATATAAGAATGACACCCATTAGGTCTCTTACTCGGGCTTTATTGTATTTGTGTTTTGTTTGACAAGATGCTTCTTCTTATCATTGTGCTCCAAGGGTGCCTTGTCCCACTTTGGGAATCTTACATTGCAATGTAGCCAGCTCAAAAGACTCTAGAAATATCTGTTTGGTTAAGAAGACATGGTTGGGAGTATTTACACTGCTAAAGTTGCCTGTGACTTGCACCTGACTCAATGGCTTGGAGTGACCCACTTGCATGGCCTAGACTACTGCCCATGAGGAGCGGAACGTGTTCCTGGGAAATTTCAATCTTTCTAGCGGGTTAGAAATACCTTCGCTTTACCATCCAAGCAAGCACCCGTTGGCAAATGTTGCGTTGAAATGAATTTTGCAGGGGATGGTAAATTTTTGATCTTGTTTAGCAGAGAAGTCCATTAGAAGGGGCTATTAGTGCATAAATTCTAGGACTTTTATTCATCGCCTGCCAATTTGTTGCGCATAAGATGAAATGTTTTTGAGACAATAGTTTAAGTTACGTGATTTGCCACTTCTTTAATGTGCCTCATGATTGAGTTCACGTGGGGCATTGTTTTCATGGATGTTACGAGACTCGAATAGTTTGACTTGGACTGGGGAGTCAAACTCTTGCAGCACAAAAAAGGAGCCAAGCTGAATTGCTTTCAGGTCAAACTTACTGCTCGTGAGTCGGACTTTCTAGCAGCATGTTTGATTCATGTGTACTCATTGGTCAAACTCTGACTTGTGAGTAATCTGAACATTTCCTGAGTTTTGGCCTGTCGGTGTCAAACTCTTACTCTCCATCCTCGCCAAGCCAAGTTTTGTAACGTTGGTTTTCATTAACCTTTTCCATAAATTCTAAGAAATGCCCATGGAAAATGGAGAAAATAAAAAGTTCATGCATCCTCATTTTCCTGTCAGGAGTTCTGGGCCATAACATGGAATTGCTTGGACCAAAATGAGGTTATAATCTAATAATTGTATTTCATGACAGCTTTGTTGGAGTGTTCCCATAATTTTCAAAGCTAAAAAAAACTGTTCATTTTTAGAGTTATAACTTATACATTTCATGACAACTCTTCTCTGCTCAGGAAGCGGGTATACATTTTATAATTTTTTTAGTTGTTTCACAAGGAAAACCATGCAATGAAACCCAAGGGATGCTTCCCCATATTTGTGGATGGTATCCTTAGCAAATCTGTTACCATAGAATAGTGTGCCTCACCCAAGGGATTTGAATTGGACAACTATCAATGTTATCAGAACCGGCCTGTCTGTACGTTTTCAGGCTCTAATCAGTCCGACCAATGGCACAGAACCAGAGAAGTCCAGCTCGGTACTGAATTGGCTGGTTTTGTATGGAACCGACCAGTTTCCTACAATGTGACTAATGACCCTTGGAGTGCAATTTCTTTTAGAAAAACAATCGTTATGAATGGCTCAGCCTAATATTCAACCCTAGAGCCCTACTAATGCTATGTAATTAATGGTAAATTGACAGTTTATATTTCATTTTCATCCTTTTACTTAAATTAATTGTTTCACGATGTTTGAAAGTGATTCCAAACTCATTGGATTTAATATGGAGAAAGTTGAATTTTAGATCCCACTCAAAATCTAGTAGACTCAACAGTTTTTTGGATTTTAGGATTGGGGGTATTGGAATGTTTCCATTAGATCCTGTCATGTATGAGGGTATGGAATTAGCATTTAATCAGGAGCACCAAACCATGTATGTACCTCGACGTTGGTGGCATTGATTGTTGAACTTCTCTATCACGACCCTAGTAAAAATGTACCCATCGCTCAAAAAAAAATCTTGATTTGACATTTTAGGCTTTTCAATCCTGTTTTAATGCTTAAAGGGTGATATTGATGATGAAGATCCCAATATAGGCAATGATTTTGATGATATGTATATATTTGTTGTAGCATGATTTGTTTTGGACTTGAGAGACCTTCTAGAGCTTCTTTGTTGATGTGTTTTTGTTTCAGAGATGGATTGCACTAGGTGCTATTTTGGTTATATGCACCCTTGCTATATATATGAGATATATTGCATATATGTGTATAATGGTTTGGATTAATATGGATGCACATCAACATATATGTTTTTTTTTTCAAAATTTGCATATTCATGTATTTTTTGGTCGACCGTTATTTTTCTGGTTCCAGTCTGTTCTTGGTTTTGGGGTTTGACTGGTTGATGACTGATATGGTTCTGATAACATTGGCACCTATTGACATGGAACTAGCCAAATGGCCAGCAGCATTGCTGACAACTGGTTGAACTAACTCTTGGGCTATACATTTTACAATTCATGCTCAAGTGTGTGCATCCAGTAAATCTGAGTACCTTTGATTCTTGAATTCTTAGGCCTTCCCAATTCATAAGCAAAATACAAATCAATTCTGTTCTAGTGGTATAGCATGATTGTTGCATGTGCATGTGAGTTTTTGGCAGTCCATTATGATTGTGCACTCTTGTCTTGCTGATTCTCATTCTCGTCTTCCTGCTCAGTTCTGTATCCAGACATACTGTTGAATTCAACTCCACTTTGATACATGCTACAATGTATAACTCTTTTTGCCCTGCTTTCCATGTTTACTTGACACAGTTTCCGTTGTTATGTCCTTAAAAACATGCTTTTTCATACTCTTCAACGAAGTGGAAAGTATGATATCAGTTATCACCTATTTGGGCAACTTTATATCATATATTATTGGTCTACCCTTGCTTAGGCTGCCTTGTTTAAGACTTTCTTTTGGATGCTAAAACTTGATCTTGCTGTTATATTGTAAAATACGAATCTATAGCAGGGAAAGTATTAGTAACTACCAAGTTCCAACACTATCAAACTGGCTATAAATGGACAAATTTCTGAAGCAATGCAGAAAATCGCGACACTCCCTGAGATATTTGCCCGATTTTATGTATAAAATGATAAATCTTCTAAGCTTTGTCCCAAAAATCCTAAACTCTATCATAAGTTATAATCATTTTGAACATTTGCCTTCCACTTGTGAATTCTTAACTGCTTAGATTAGGATAATTTGCCACCCATTTATGTTCTTGACATAAGAGCGTTTTCTTCAAGTTATCCCCGGTCTATATGTGCTTTGATATTGATTGGAATAGTATCAATTCTATGAGCAGGATGGGATGATGTACGTGATATTTACTTTACTCGGACTTACATGTGCTCCCCCCTCAAAACCTCGTGTCATGTTTTTGGGGGGTGGATGTGTTTTGTATTTGACACCCATATTTGTGTGTGTCCCTGTGTCATGTAACTTAGTTTACAGTCTGTTTTTTAATATTTTCAGCCTTTCATTTGAAAACGAGTCAAGATGTAGTTAATGCTTGGGATTTAGAATTAAGTATCTCTGTAGCAAAGTTTCATTGCGAAGCTCCCAATTTATTTTACCACAGTATTTATTGATTATAGATCCCTGTTCTAACTTAACAGAATCAACAGCAAACACGTCGTCAGCCAGTGGACTGGAGTTGAGAGAAACCTTAATTCCTTCAACGTTCCATTTTTTGCAATCAGTTTGCGGAGTTCTGAAGTGCTAATTTATGCTAGAAGATAGAGTGAAGGGGGACACAATTGTCTTTTTACATCATTATAGCCGTCCACTTGTATCTGTACCTACACAAGACAACATAGGAACAAACACGTTAGAAACCAATTCCCATTTTATATATTGGTCACCATGTCAGCAGTGCCACATCAACATCTTAAAAATCTTTATGCTTAAGATAAAATTTAGAAAATTACATAGTTGCTTGGGTGCCTCTGTCTTCCCCAGCCATGCCCATACTTACTGTACTTGCATCATACTGACCTCGTATACAGAGGAATTTTTTTTTATATAGCCACCCCCATAGTTTAAAAAATTGTCATCGTTGTCACACCTGTACCTGCACTCAAACACATTCATGCAAACATAGGGAGCTTAGTCGAGTATATCTAATGCATACAATCTTGATGAAATAAGACATGCACATAATTTACATGAGCTGCAATACCTAGGATAATATTTCATACATGCAAACTACTTAGAAGCACAATCACTGCCATTAGATAAGATTAGATGAGAACATATTGTAAAAGTTCAGTACTAGATGACTAATGTTTTTAAGATCTGAATTAAACAAATAACTTGCTGAATTTAACTAACGAGAAATTAAAACTCAGACCATAGCATCAATCATACAATAGCTGGAATTTAAATAGCGGAAACATAAAAATACTTTCATACATACACAGGTAATTTATCCTCCAAACTCATCTTTTCATTCCTTTGGAAACTTACAAGTTTGTTAAAACCAAGCAGCTACACAGTAAACCGAATCACCCTAAACTAAGCTGTACAACCTGCCTAAGATAATACGGTCTGCTGTATCACTGTATGGATTGTATGCCTTTGTTTGTATGACTCAGTGTTGCGGGGGAGCGCCCCTCCCCTCCCCCTCTCGATCTCGCTCCCAATCTGCGCTCCAGGCGGGAGCGGGTTGGGAGCGCTCTCCCTAAAAAAAACCGCTCCCTGCCTCTTCGGAAGCGTTTAGCCTTTTTTGCAAATTGTTTTTTGCAGTAATGTTCCAAATGCAATTTTTTTTTCAAAGAAACAAATAAGTTTTGAGTGGGACAATTTAATGATCAAGCCTATGGCCTTAGTATTGATATGCGATTCATGGTAATGTTAAATTCTTAATCTTCATTTTCATCTTTTTACTTAAATTTTTAACATTACCATGAAATGACTCAGGATGTTTGAGAGTGGTTCCGACCTCATTGGATTTCATATGGAGAAAGTAGAATTTTAGAGTTCATTCAAAATCTAGCAGACTTATCAGTTTTTCAGGATTTCCGGATTGCAATGTTTCCATTGAATTTTGTCATGTATTAGGGTATGGAACTCATATTTAATCAAGAGCACCAATCCCTATATGTACCTTGATGTTAGTGACATTGGTTGTCGAACTCCTCTATCACGACCCTCGTAAAAATGTACGCATCACTCAAACAAAATCTTGACTTGACATGCTATGCTTTTTCTATCTTATGTTAATGCTTAGAGGGTGATATTAATGACAAAGATCTCTATACAGATACAAAGGTAATGACAAAGATACCTCTGGATATTAATGCTTAGAGGGTAATATTAATGACAAAGATCCTGATTTTCCAACAAGACTAAAAAATTAGACATTTCTCGTGGTGGCAAGAGGCCCAAGCATAAGCAATGGATAATAGATTTACTTGTCTTTTCTAGTTTCTAGTAGTTAGTAGTTTTTATAACTATTGACTCTTTCATATTTATTATGATATTTTTTTAAACAATATATGACAATTTAAGTATGAATTATAACTTTTTAGTAATGAATTATGAATATGAGGCTTCATGAAAGTTGAAAGTTGTTTCATTTCATTTTATAACAGTTCATTTCATGTTAGATATTATTTGTTGTAATGGTTACACTTGGCTTACAAGTACAACTTTGGTGATCAATGATGATAAATGTTATATATTGAATTTTGAAAGCTTGAAACTTTAAGATTGATGAATCATGAGACTCAATATGTTGTATGTTACTATGTTACTAACTTGTGGATGTGGTTGATGAAGATTATAACTTCTACATGATTGTTGTTATATGGTTCAATTCCCTTTTTTTTTAAATTGTTTTTTTTTTTTATTATAATTCATAATTCTACATGTTTTTGTTGACATGTATGTATAAAAATAAATAAATAAATATATATATATATATAAAACGCTCTGAGATTTGCTCCCAAACCGGGAGCTTTTGAAAATGTCGTTCCTGCACCCATTTTTGCTCCCGCTCCCCGCTTTTGTTCCCGCTCCCAAGTAACATTGGTACTATGACTCTATGGGCATGTCCCATACGACTGTATGTAGCTATGTGTATTCATATGGGTGTGTGGATCTGTACAAACCTGCTCTGTATGGCTTCTTTCTGTAGCTGTGTATTCATATGGCTGTGTGGATCTGTACAACCTGCTCTGTATGGCTTCTTTCTGTAGTTTAGATTTGCTTCTTTCGTGACCCCTGCATTCTCTCTCTCTCTTTTGGATACTCAATCCGCTCAGCTGTTCAACCATTCTAGACTCTATTTTGACCTGTCTTTACACTTTTATTTAAGATTGAAACCCTATTCTATTTTTTAGATTGCTCCTAGTATAAGTCATGCATGCATGAAAAACTCTTTTTAGATTCAACAACTAAATATAAGACTTTTCTCTTTTTAACAAAAGTGAATTACAAAACAGAAATACTTTTCAAAACTCACTCGTTCACATTGAAGCTGTGCAGAAGTTTTCTTTGGAGCTATAATTCTCAACACTCCCTCTTGCTAAGAATTTTTTTGCACCAATGCAACTCTATCTTTGAATGCCTCAAACTTCCTCTTTGCCAAGGGCTTGGTCAGAATATCAACTATCTGTTGATCTGTGGAAATATACTGGACCTTCACTGCTCCCTTTTGAACCTTGTCTTGTTTGAAGTGATATCTAATCTCTATATGCTTGGCCTTGTTTTGAAACACTAGATTTTCAGAAAGTTTGATACAACTCTGATTATCATAGTAAATGACCAAACAATCTTGCAAGCAATTGGAAAATCCAAATAGCCTCACAACTAGCATTACTAGCTACCATGTATTTTTCCTTTGCAGAGCTAAATGCCATGAAAGTCTGCTTCTTGTTGAATTAGGATATCATCGTTGATCCCAAGCTAAAGCAACACCTTAAAGTGCTCTTCTTGTCTATTGCATTGCTTGCCTAGTTCGAGTCCATATTTCCCTACAACTTCACTTCACCATCTCCAAGATATCTCAGACCACTCCACTATGCCCTTGAAACACTTGAGTACATGTTTTGTTGCTAACCAATGCTCTTGCCTTGGCTCGACTTGAAATGACTAAAGGGTGTTAATTGCAAAACATATAGTTGAACTAGGGTTGACCAAATATGGCAAGGAACCTATCGGCGGCTTGTACAATGTGGGATCCACTAACTCTGAATTTGAAGCTATCACCTTCTTTAAATTATTGATTATGGGTGTGGCCATAGGTTTGCATTCCTTCATACGAAATCTGTTTAGGATCTCAATGACATACTTACCCTTTTCCTTGGTCTTTGCCAAACCTTCAAACCCAAGAAGTAATGCATCATGCCAATGTCCTTCATTTCAAACTTAACTGCCGTGCTGACTTTGAACCCTGTAATCAACTTCTCTACACTTGTAAGAAATGAGACATCTACATACAACACTAAAGGAGCAGATTCATCCCAACGAATATATAGTATAAGTTAGGATCCACTTTACTTTTGGTGAAGGCCATACTTTGTAGATACCCATTGATCCTAGAATACCATGCTCTTAATGCTTGCTTGAGTCCGTACAAGGCTTTCTTAAGCCTACAAACATGGGACTCCTTTCCATTCACCTTAACGATTCCATTAAGGAAATTTGTCTTCACATCCATTTGATGTGTTCTCCTCCCCATAAATGAAACCAAGGACATAACTGCTCTAATGAAAGTGTACTTGGTGACTAGAGCAAATGTCTCCTCATAGTTCACTCCTCTTTGAGAAAACCCTCTCACCACAAACTTTGCTTTTAACTTCTCAATGCTACTATCTATTGCATGCTTGATCTTGTAGAGTCCCCTGGAGCTCACAATTGATTTCCCCTTTGGTCTTGGCAGTATGTCCCAAACATCGTTCTTCATCGTGGAGGGTGTACTTTGCCATGGCATCCCGCTATACTTGTTCGTCTACTGCCTTATGCAATATGGAGTACTCATAATTTAGAATGTTGCTCATCAATGCCATGTATTCTGGAAACTTATTCAGAGGTCTTCCCTCTTTAAATGTGCTCGTAGGAGCCTTAACATGCTCTTGAGCATCCTTCAACATTTGAATGAACCATCAAGGTTGCTTAACAATAGTGGAGTGGTCTACTATCTTCCCCCCCTTTCACCTGAAGGTTGTTGTACTCCTTTGGAAATCACTGGTGACCTTGGTTCAACCTTTGGAGCTTTTGACTCCTTATCATATGCCATTGGAATAGGTTCATGAGACTTCGTGGATGCAAAGTCTTCCTGAAGCTTTACATCCTTGTTCACTACTGTCTTTTTGTTTGGGGATATAGACCTTGTAAGCCTTTGAAGTCTCATCGTAACTCACAAAGAAACCCCTCCTACTTGGTCTTCTTTTCTACTGGTATATGGATATAAACTAGACAACCAAAGATACAAAAATGACTCACCTTTGGCTTCACACTAGTGAATGCCTCCTCTAGTGCCTTGTCCTATAAGACCTTGTGAGGACACCGATTCTAGAAGTAGATTGCTGTGTTGCTTGCTTTTGCACAAAGAAACATTGGCAAGTCTTGGTCATGTGTCATGGCCTTAGCAACACCTATGATGCATCGATTCTTATGCTTTATAATCCCATTTTCTTGTGGGTTGTATGGAATAGGTAGCTCCCTCTTGATTCTTGCATCCTTGTAGAAACTTTAGAACTCATTGGAGCTATATTGTCCCCCGTTGCCCAATCTCAAGACATTGATCTTCTTCCTTGTTTGGTTTTCAACGAGAGCTTTCAACTTCTGAAACTTGTTAAAGGCTTCATTCTTGGGCTTCAAGAAGTAGATCCAAGTCTTGCGAGAGAAGTCATCAATGAAAGAAATACATTACATGCTTCTTGTAGTTGATACTATTAACATTGGTCCACAAACATCAGAATGTACTAGGTCTAGAATCCCCTTTCGCTTATGCTTACTGCTTGGAAAAGCAACCTTGGCATGCTTTCCAAACATGCATCCTTTACATTCACCATGATGCTCAATATTGAACTCTAGAAAACTTGTGACTATCTCCCTTAGAATATGCAATGGTCTGTCATGCTAGTGCCCCATCCTCTTATGCCACGATTGGCACAAGCCATAACTATTATGCACTAGGGCTCAAATAGGTTTACCTTGCAACCTATACAAATTACCTTCTATAACCCCTATTACTTGAGCTATATCTAGGCTAGATTCCTTTTGTTTGATGAGGACTTGCTAGTTCTTGAACACAACTTCAAAGCCCTTATCCTCCATGATCGAAACTGAAAGCAAGTTCTTTTTGAGACTTGGAACATACAAGACATCATCGAAATCCAAAGAGTTATTAGACTTGAGTTTGAAGGGAATAGTACCAACTCCTACGACGGGGTACTTGGCATCATCACCAAGTCTTGTACTCCCAAGACTTACTTCTTCAAACTAGAAAATATTTGTCGAGCTAATGTCATATCTCAAGATGCCCCATTGTCCACATGCCACACATTCCTTGGAACTGTGCTGGTAGAAAGGAAAGATATCATTGAGAAATCCTTCTTGAACTTGGTTGCAAAAACTCATTCATCTGAGTTTCTGTATAGGCTCTTGCCCACTTTTATTGCTGCTTCTCTCAACACTTCCACTTTTTCAACCATTATGATGCATAATGACTATTGCTATGAAAAATGATGCACTTGATTTTACTCAAGTCCTTCTTTCCTAGCCGCAAGGTTGATTCCTCACTCTTTCCCTTACCCTTGCTAGGTCCTTCACTTTTTCCATTATTTGATTGACCAAATAGAGCTAGGCACTTCCTCACATGTTGTAAATGGCACCTAGGGTAAATGGCATTGGCATACAACATATAGTCCTAACCTAGACAAATCTACCGGACTTGAACCCATGACCTTGTAGAAATTTCAAAATTTTGACTTTAATGCAGTTTTGAAATTTCAACTCACACTCGAGGTTCCTTGGATCCAAACCCTATGAATATTTTGCCTTAGGGTTGGTCTAAAATATCAATTGCAACAACATATAACACACATTATTTGAATTCACTTCAACCCCAATCCATTATGCGATTCAAGAGTAAGGATACCAAACATATGCCAACAAGTTTCAGCCCTTAGGGAACACCTTCAAAGCATAAAATTAGATCCAGAATCACTGCAATTAATGTAGAAATTCAATAGTGAATATGCCCTATAATCTAGTATATTGATGTCAAATGACTTAATGATTTCAATCTTCATTTATGTCAACTCAACATGACAAAACTATTGTTGGAAATTAACAAACCTAGAAGATAATGGATATTGAAAATCAAATTGACACAATTTTGGATTGTTGGAAACTTTATATGTGTGTGTGTGTGTGTTTATAAAGATGAAGTATATGTGCATACTATATCCTCATGGCTAGTACAATCCTCAAGCTCTCTAAAACCCTAGCTAGGGAGAATTATGAAAAACTGTATCTCTAGCAAAGTTCTTTCACTACTAGTATCACACGAGCAATATTTCTTGGCTCCAAGCAAGATATTTCCTCTCTACTCTTCAACAAGTACCAGCTAGGGTTTAATCACAACTCCAAGTCTGTAGGGGATGAAACCTTAACCTTAGTATTCAAGATGCAAAAAGTGCTTCAAAAAGCCCAACACCTCCAAGAGGAGAGACAATGCACAAAGAAGAAAACCCAAGAGAGAGAGAGAAATGAAAACACTCTTCTCACCGCATCCATCCTCAAGGTTTTTTGATGAACCCTTAGTGCTCCATCTCTAAACACAAGATGGGAAACAATGAGTGAGTGAAAGAAAAGGCTCTATCCTTTATATATATAAAAGGGAGGCCAACAATACACAAATGGGCCTAAACCCTTACAAGCCACCTACTACAAACAAGTAGGCCCACACATGTGAAGTGCTACACTCCAAGGGTACTTATGTCAAGCTCCAAGGTGATGTTGTACTTAATTAGGGCTCCAGGATGATGTTGCTACACAAGATGTGCACACTCTCCTTTGCCACAAGCCTAATTGATTCCATTACTCTTCCCAATGATATTTATGATTGGTAATTACTGAGAGGTGGGGGGGTGAATTAGTAATTCAAATTCTTTACTTTTGCTCAACTTAATTTTTTTATCTTATGCAGCTAATGGTTTATGTTTGTGCTTAATCATTATTGAGTTCCTTTTGTAGGTGTCGAAGAGAGAAATTTGTAAATTTATTTATCAAGAATTCAAAACATTTTCACAACATTCAAGAATAAACACATGAAGACACCAGATATAAGTGGAAACCCCGAAGGGAGAAAACCACAAATTTTAGGTTGAAAGTGATGAGAAGGCAAGCTGCTACTGCTTATTACATAAGATTTTTTGTAGGCTCCAACCTAGAAGAGACTCCTACCTCAAAGGAAGCTCCAACTCTCACAAGTTTTCTGTAGGCTACAACCCACAAGAGGCTCCTACCTCAACTGGCTACAACTTGTTTTTTTTTCAAGCTGCAACATAGAAGGGAACAAAAATTTCTCAATCAAGTTACAAATGCTGGTTACCTCATATACAATTCTGCTGTCAAGTTTACTGCTGAACTGCTTTTTCTTTTCACTCCTTTTCACTTATGCCACTGCTCATCAACTCTCTAATGCAGACTCTTTTCCTTTCAAAAAAAGATTCTTTTTCCATTCTATATTGTATATTTTATAAGCAAGCCATTTTGGTTGTTTGTATTCTTTGTAGGAATATGAGATGAAGCATAGTCTCTTGGACTTCCAAAAACTGCTCACAAGCTTGTCTCTTCACTTTCAGTTCTGAAAATTATTTGTAATATAAAATAGAGCTGAACTAATAGCTCAATTAGTAATAATTACAAGAGACAAATCATATTTGTATTATCTACATTTTCTGTTCAAAGAAATATATGTATTTCAACTTTTGTCTCAATATTTTATGTCCCACTTGAAAATGTTTAGCCTTCACATTGATTAGCATAGCCTTTGCACTTCACATCACTTTCAGCCTTTTGCATTCAAGCATAAATTATCCCCAATTCAACATTCAACATTCATGTGATTAATGACATCAATGCCAACATTTTCAACATTCTCCCCCTTTGGCATTGATGGCAACACAAAATACCTCTGGTTTGAGAAAAAAATATACTTCTGTTACCTCCCCCTTTGACATCAATGGCAGGGGTTTTAAGACTGACAATGATAGTTCATAATAGCACTCAATCCATAAAAGCATATCCAATATTAGTGCCAAGTATTAATGTACTGTGAATGTGGACGCTGCTCCAAATTGTAGACCCTTCAAATGCAATATATTGAAAATGTTGCCATATTTCTTGCTGCTCTCCAATAGGGATGCCACTGTTGTCTAATGTATGAATAATATTGCTGCAAATAATAACTAAGAAAAATAATAAACTGCTCCAAATAAACTTGTGGCAAGAGAGATAATATATTGCTCCAAATAAATAGGTTGCTCCATAATATTGAACGTTGGTATTAATATTTCTTGTAATATATTGTAATACCAAGGCTTCTCCTATATCCAAGGCTGCTTGTGATTCCAACTAAACACTCTTAGCAAAATCAACTCAACGCTGCTATCCAACTTTGTTTGCAATACCAAAATGCTGCAAGTTATGGACATGAAAAGAGACTTCATATTAATGCTGGAGCTATATTAATGCTGGAGACTTCATATTAATGCTAGAGACTTCATATTAAACATTGGAGCATTTAATAAGTTGGAGCATGCATGTAATACGTTGAAGGCATTAGTATGTTAACACTGGAGGCATTTGGAGCAAATATATTGGAGGCAAATACATTGGAGCAAATAATATATGTTGAGCTGCAAATACATTGGAGCAAATAATATACGTTGAGCAACATCATTCCAAATACGTTGAACAATACGCTGAGCATTGGTCGTTGGAGCTGCAAATACGTTGAATAATACGCTGAACATTGGACGTTGGAGCTGCAAATGTGTTGAACAATACGCTGAGCATTGGACGTTAGCACAACAAATACGTTGAACAATACGCTGAGCATTGGATGTTGGAGATTAATACGCTAGAGCATCAATATATTAATACGCTGAACTTATTCTGGCCACACCATTAACGTTGTTCCATTCCAAATTTAACACAGTTGTAATTTTTTCAATGCAACTTTTACATCTCATGGCAACGCTACTGTTATTCAACGCAACTTTTACATCTCATGGCAATGCTACTGTTATTCAATGCAGCTTTTGCTTGGAAATATTGCATTGCATCAACGCATTTGTTGCAATAAGTTAACGCTGCAAAGAATAATATAGCCTCTGATACCAACGCTCCTATTGCATTGTTTTGCGCATAGATGATTCACATAAAATGTCGTATTATAGATTGGAGGGTTTACTTGTAATAATGCCACAAGTGTTCCTCCTTGAAACACATTATCAACTGATCATACTGGGAGTAATGAGTTTTGGACAAACAAATTAGTGTCTATACCCTTTAACAAATAAGTGATGCTTTATTCCTTCAAAATCAAAGTAACCATGGCCGCATAGTGTAATAGGCCCAGAATAATAGTCCAAATTTGTTGTCAACAGAGGTGACCTAAACGTTGAAGAATACACTTCAGAGATACCTCGGAAAATAGGCAAAAAAGCTCTTTGTCCAGTGAAGAGTAAATATCATAATGATCAATTGTTGAGTTTGGAAACTCTGCCTAATCTTCAAATGAGCATGACAATACTAGACCGCAATAATATAGAGAACGAGCTCCAGAGAAATAATATAGAGAACGCTGCTTCCAGGAGGATAGTACCAATATTCATACAGGGGTAACGCTGCATAAATTCATGTGTTGTTACAACTGTAGCTGTGAGAAAAATATCATGGCACCATTAAAAAAAATTTGGAGCTATGAGTACATTGTCCATTGATAACATTGAGCATGTAATATACATAATATTACCCAGATTAGGGCATAAAACCCTAAAACCATTTCATTTGTAAATACAAATGGTTTGTCCATAGAAAATGCATTTTTGTTGGGAGAAAGAAAATGTTGGCATCAAAGTAAAATGCCACCACAAATAACATAAGATGCTGCCTTTATTCAACAATATCAAAGAATCCCAACGTTGTCTCCAATTCTATTAATGCTGTCTTTAATGTATCAATGTTGCCATCAATATCTCAATGCTGTGTGTCATTAATTCAATGCTATGGTAACACTCCCAAAGATGTTATTTAATAAATATTGTATAATAACATCATTCCAATCATTCCAATGCAAGAACTTGTCTGCAATGGTATTAATGCTGCCCTCTAATTCCGTCTCTAGCCAAAAAAGATTACAATTGTTCCAATGTCACTAATTCCATGTGTTCATTAATGCAGCATCAAAATGCTCTTCGCTTTCCAACAACCATGGCTTAATTTAGGGCAAAAAAAAACTTCAATTTAGTGTAACGCACTACTGAATAAATTAGGAATATATGAAATGTATTTGACTGGAATATATGGTTGTCGGTATTCATTATCTGACTTTCTGTCTCCTTCCATCTCTGCTCCCATTTCCGTTCTTATCAAAATTCTGAAAAACCCATAATGATATTCCTGACCACATAGTCGTTACTCTTCCTTGCGATACTTTACTTGAGAGTGTTCATTTTTACCACCACATATGGGCATCAAATTCCCCTTTTTGGGCTCCCATTTCCTTCCTTGAGATGCTTGCTTACTCTCTTAGTCTTCCTGATCTTTTTAGGGTTCTTCTTCATATTTTTTTTTTGAAACTTTTCAATGTATGAAGTTAATTGGTGATGCCTCTTTCAATGGCATGCATCCGTGATTTCTTGTTCAAGGATTTGGTGCTCTTGAAATTCTCTTAGTATTGGATGCCTTTGAAGAATATATTTCAGTGACTCCAGAGCATAGAGTCTGCAACACAGTGGATTTGAATGTCTGTCCATTTGCTTGCTATGTGAGAGATAAGCCTTATTTTCCACAACATTTATAGATATGGAGAATTCCCTCTCTGTATGATGCAATATTTTCTTTTGCAAATAAGCAAATCTTTGTAATATATTTTTTGTTTAAACATAGCCTCATGTTAAGAAGATGCCTCTTTGAATTTAAGTGCTATGCTTTAGAATAGCTATAAGCTCCTGATGTATTGATTCTTCATTCAAATCCTTATGAGATGTTGGATCCTCATCTGATCTTCATCTTCAACTATGTTGTTGATGCTTTTCAAGAGATTTCTTTTATTGATGATGAATATATTTTAACTCTTCTTGCATCCAAATCTTTGTGTTCATAATAACAGTGCTGAAGGATTTAGAGAAATCCTAGTGATGCAGTGAAATGTAGCAATGTAACTTAATTACTTGCAGAACCATTTTCATTTCAATAGCAGTCTCTTGCACTCATAAAGGATATGTACATGAAATTATCCTTTACATTAGTACAACATTGATTAGTTGTTGAGATAGATGTCTTCACATAGAGATTGCAAATAATATGGTTCGGATGTAGATCTCATGATGCTTCATGATGAATGCTTCTATAAACCAGACATAAAAAAATATAGAATCTGCTCCTCCGCTTGATGGCAATACCTTTGCTTTTTCTTGCATGCATATATATTTGAATATAATAGAATTTTCTCCTCCGCTTGATGTCAATACCTTTGCTTTTGCTTCCATGCATATATTTGGATGGATCTCAGGTTTTTCATAGATCAAATGGGATCATCATAATGTACATTGATGCATTCCATATAAACACTTAGATTTATCAGAAGATGAAGAATTTTGAGAAAAAATTGATGATGCAATTATACAATAAGTTAGGCTTATCTTCCAACATGCTTTGAATAGATATGAAATTGTCTTAGCAGTACTATGTATGTTTGAAAATATTTATTTACATGTTTATGTACAGGATATATACATGTGTACAAAAAAAATTTCATTGAAGAATGGACTTTTGAATGGTGAATCCGATTGATGTTGCTAGCTCATGAAGAAAGTGGCTTGATCTCACAATTTGATGATGCTTTTGTTCTTGCTGCTTCTTAACTGCTTCAAATTCTTGACATAATCATAAGCCTCTTGTTCCTCTTCATTACTCCTTCCTGCTCCTATAATCTCCCCCTTGGATCGTGCTCAATTTCATATACTCTACAGTATTTTAGGTTCTCCTTTTGAAGTCACATTAGTGAAAAGAGTTTGCAGAAATTATCCCTAACTTGTTTCTTAGATATTCAAATGGTTCCCTAGCAAGAGGCTTTGTAAATATATCTGCTATCTGTTCTTTTGTGGGTATGTACTCCATCTTCACTGTTTGCTCAACCACTTGTTCTCTGAGAAAGTGGTACTTTATAGGGATATGTTTGGTCTTTGAATGAAGCACAAGATTTTTTGAAATTCTTATTGCACTTGTATTGTTGCATTTGATAGAGATAGGCTCACTGAAATTTACCTTCATATCCTGAAGTGTCTGCTTCATCCACAACACTTGTGTGCAACAGGCTGCAACTGCTATGTATTCAACTTCCGCTGTAGATAGAGAAACTGATGTTTTTTTTTTGCTTAGCCATGCCACCAAAGACTCTCCTAAGTAGAATGCACCACCGCTTGTACTTTTTTTGTCATCCACACAGCTGGCCCAATCCGCATTTGTGTATGCTGTCAATGTAAAGTCCTTACCTTTCGGATACCATAGTCTGTAGTCCCTTTCAAGTACTTGAATATCCTTTTTGTTGCTAACAAATGACTTTGTTTGGGTGCTGATTGATATCTTGCTACTAATCTGACTGCCAACATTATATCTGGTCGAGAAGCTGTTAGGTATAATAGACTTCCTATCATAGATCTGTAAAGCTTTTGATCCACATCAGGCGATTCATCCCTTGCACATAGCTTACATCCAGTAGTCATGGGGGTTGAGACAGGTTTACAATCTTCCATTTGGAATCTTTTCAACATATCTCTTAGGTATTTCTCTTGAGAAATGAATATGCCTCTAGGCTTTTGTAGGATTTGGAGCCCTAGGTAGAAGGTAAGTTCTCCAATCATTGACATTTCGAACTTGGTCTTCATCTCTTCAACAAACCATTCTACTAGATGATATTTATTGCTGCCAAACATAATATCATCCACATACACAACTATAATCAGTAATTCATCTCCATAAGCCTTTATGTATAGATTACTATCAACTCCTCCTTTGAAACCCTATTTTTGAAGGTACTTGTCCAGTCTAGAGTACCACGCCCGTGGTGCTTGTTTAAGACCATATAGTGCTTTCTTTAACCTATAGACATAGTTAGGTTTATCTGATAATGAAAAACCTTCTGGTTGTTCCATATAGACTTCTTCCTCAAGATCACCATTTAGGAAAGAAGACTTCACGTCCATTTGGTACACCTTGAAATCATTGTAGCATGCAAAGGCCAAAAACATCCTCATTGCCTCCAGTCTCGCGACTGGTGCAAAAGTCTCTTCATAATCAAGACCTTCCACTTGTGAGTAACCCTTACACACTAGTCTGGCTTTGTTTCTAACATATTGACCTTGTACATTTATCTTATTTTTGAGTACCCTTTTTGTGCCAATGACATTCTTTTCGACAGGTCTTGGTGTTAGTTCCCAAGTCTCATTCTTCTCAATTTGGTCTAACTCCTCGTTCATAACATCTATCCAACTTTTGTCTTTACTTGCCTCTTCAAAGTTCTTTGGCTCTATCTGTGACAACATGGCTATATGAACTTGCTCAGATTTTTTTGCTAGTTGCCTCCTTGTTTGTACTCCTTCACTTTTATCTCCAATAATTTGATTTTCAGGGTGATTCTTTTGAGTGTGTCTTGAGGGTCCTTTTGAATGAGTCTCTGTATCTTCTAATTCTTCATCTTGTACTTCATTCTCTTTACTGATATGATGATGATGATCTAGAGGATTGATAAAACTTGTGCTCTTGTTCTTATTGGGTAGCTCTTCGTCAACCTTTACATCTATGCATTCCACAATCTTATGCAATCTTTTATTATAACATCTGTATCCCTTACTTTTTGACGAATATCCCAAAAATATTCCTTCATCAGATCGAGCATCAAACTTTCCTAGCTTTTCATCATTATTTTTGATATAACATTTACTCTCGAATACTTTAAAATGCTTGATTGATGCTGGTTTCCCGTGCCACAGTTCATAAGGTGTCTTATCACAGTTTGGTCTGAGATGTGCCTTATTGAGAATATGTACCGCTGTATGCACTGCTTCTGCCCAATAGGTTTGAGCAATGTTTCTTTCTTGCATCATGACTCTGGCTATTTGTTGAACAAACTTGTTTTGTCTCTCTGCGACTCCATTCTATTGCGATGTGTTTGCAATAGTATATTATTGTTTTATCCCAAATTCATTACATAGGTTTGCAAACTCGTCTGATGTAAATTCAACTACTCTGTTTGACCTTATGCACTTTATCTTGCACCCTGTTTGATTTTCTACCAATGCCTTGAATGTTTTAAATTTCGCAAATGCTTCTGACTTATTTCTGAGAAATGCCACCCAAGTCAATCTCGAATAGTCATCGATTACCAACATGAAATGTTGTTCTCCTCCTGGTGCTTCTGTTCTGGAAGACCCGTAGAAATCCATATGAACTAGTTGCAAGGACTTACTACTTGATAGTTTATCTTTGATTTTGAATGATGTTCGTGTTTGTTTACCCATTTGACATGATTTGCACAATGTTTTGAGGCTTCTTTATTGTTGGTAGATCGCTGATTGCTCCCTTCTTGCTGAGTTTGATGATGTGATCAAAGTTGAGATGCCCCAATCTCCTATGCCATAGCCAGGATTCATCTTGTTTGCTGATGTAGCATTCTTCACTCTCTTCTTTCAAGATATATACATTATTCTCAGTTCGAACTCCTTTAGCCAGAACCTTCCCTGTAGATGTTGACCTGATTTTACAGTCTTGAGCTCTAAAGAGAACATCACACCCTTTGTCACACATCTGACTTACACTCAACAAGTTATGTTTTAGACCATCTACAAACAATACATCTTGAGCCTTTCCTCTTCCATTGTTTAGATTGATTGTACACTTTCCTCTAATTCTTCCTGCTTCATCATTACTGAATGTGACATTTCTAGTTTTATTTTCATTCAAGGAAACAAACTTGCTTTTATCTCCTGTCATATGTCTAGAGTAGCCACTGTCCACATACCATTTATTGTTTTGATCTTGAGCATACAAAACTAGGTCACACTTATCAGGTTTCTTTTCTTTTACCTTCTTTTTCCATTGCGTGCATCCATTTGTTCTATAAATGTTCTGAGATGTTAATCTATTGTTTTTAAGTTGACATTCATATGACTTGTGCCCAAAGTTGTGACAATAGAAACATTTAGTGATATCAAGGAGATGAGCAAATGTATTTTTGTCTAAATTCATGTTTTTTTTAATGTTTGTGAATCCATTATTTCTCATCTTAAAATTTCCCAAATCAATTCTTCTGACATAAGCTCTACAATTTATGGCTTTATGTCCAAAATTTTTACAGCAGTAACAATATCCATAAAACAAATATCTGTACTTGGTAGTGGATGCTGTTTGAGAATCTAACCATCTTGACATTTGATAATCCTGTCTCCTGAAGAAGTGTAGTTTCTGATAGATTGTTGTTTGATTGTCCATTTCTTTTGCCTTCTGTACTTTACCGACAATGTTCCTTTGCAGTTGTTCACTTGATGTTGAAGTGTTGCTCAAATTTTTGTTCTCAGATTGATGTGAGTTGTCATCCTCTCCCCTAGCAACTTTTACAAAGGTGATTGTCCTTTTATCCTCTGCCTTAGATTTACTAGATTCACCTTCATAGCCTAACCCAGTCTTTATGAGCAGAGACCTCTGATCATTTAATATCACATCCAATTTTTCAAACCCTTTTATCTGTTGAATATTCATGTTTAGTTTAGTTTGAGCCTTCTTTAGCTTTTTCTTTAGACATACCAACTCTTCCTCCAGTCTTTCACACTCCTGGTTTTTCTCTTTTATTTGCTTCATTAAAATGTCTTCCACCTTCTTTGCTTCTTCAAGTTCAACTTTCAACTTGATAATGTCTTCTGAATTTGATTTTTCCTTTACATATTTCAATAGGATCTTTTTCTGCTTTCTATTCTTTAGTTTAAGCCTTTGTATTTCATTTAGGGCATTGATTAACTCCCCCTCAAGGTCTACCTCACCTTCCTCTTCTTCTTCATATTCTTGGCAATCCTTTTCAAGTTCTTCCAAGGCCATTAACATGAATTCACTGGTTTCATCTTCACTAGAGCATTCATTGAAACTTTCAAATCCATTGCTATCTTCTTGAGCATAGAAATTTTTTCTTTTGAATTGTCTCTTTGCATTTTGTTAGACTTGTTCTTTTGTTTCCCTTTAGGCTGATTTTCCTTTTTCTTATAAGGGAATTTTGATGCATAATGTCCCACTCTTCCACAGTTAAAACACTTAAATGAAAGTTTTCCTTTATGCTTACCCGTGCCTTTTTTCAACCTTCTGAAAATTTTTGCTTCTTCATCAAAACTTGAGCATGATCACTCATTTTCTTCTATGGCCTTGTTTACCTTGAAAGTTGCCTCTCTATTGGTTGCCTTCCCTTTTGGAATTCTCATCTCATATGCTGCCAAAGAGCCATGTAGTTGATCTTTGTTCATAAGTCAAAGTTTGTTGTTTCTTCTATAGCTAAAACCTTAGGATTGAATTTAGAAGGTAACGACTTCAATATTTTTTGAACTTTTACACTTTGTTTGATTGTTTCTCCTAGACCCAACATGATATTTACAACTTCATCATCTCTTAAAAAGAATTTAGCTATATTTTCATCTTCATTCATTTTTAAGGTCTCAAACTGTGTTCTATGCACTTGTAATTTGGCCATCTTCACCTTTTTATCTCCTCCATTAATATTTCTAATTTAACCCATATATCTTTAGTTGTCTCATAATGCATTACTTTGATAAATTCAGAGTCACATAGACCACTCAGAAGTGCATTCATAGTTTTTGCATTAGTTATAAAATTCAGTTTGGCATCTTTGTCACTAGTTGTTTCTTTTGGTTCTTCATACCCCATCATCACAGCCGCTCAAACTTCTATTCCTAGAGACATTAAATATGTCTTCATTCTCACTTTCCAGAAGGCATATGTTGTACTAGTAAATAGAGGGGTCTTATTTGTTGAGCATCCTTCTTGACTAGCCATTTTACTGACTTAGGACCTCCTTCTAGTTGTTAGACTGCAACTGAAGGAACTTGGCTCTAATACCAATTGATATTTATGATTGGTAATCATTGAGTGGGGGTGGGGAGGTGAATTAGTAATTCAAATTCTTTACTTTCGCTCAACTTAATTTTTTCTCTTATGCCGCTAATGGTTTATGTTTGTGCGTAATCATTATTGAATTCCTTTTGCAGGTGTCGAAGAGAGAATTTTGTAGATTTATTTATCAAGAATTCAAAACATTCTCACAACATTCAAGAATAAATACATGAAGACACCAAATATAAGTGGAAACCCCAAAGGGAGAGAACCACAAATTTTAGGTTGAAAGTGATGTGAAGGCAAGCTGCTACTGCTTATTACATTAGATTTTTTGTAGGCTCCAACCCACAAGAGGCTCCTACCTCAAAGGAAGCTCCAACTTTGACAAGTATTCTGCAGGTTACAACCCACAGGAGGCTCCTACCTCAACAGGCTACAACCTGTTATTTTTCAAGCTGCAACATAGAAGGGAACAAAAATTTCTCAATCAAGTCACAAATGCTGGTTACCTCGTATACAATTATGCTGTCAAGTTTACTGCTGTACTGCTTCTTCTTTTCACTCTTTTTCTCTTCTGCTACTGCTCATCTACTCCTTAATGCAGACTCCTTTCCTTTCAAAAAAAAAGTTCTTTTTCCATTCTACATTGTATATTTTCTAAGCAAGCCATCTTGACTATTTGTATTCTTTGCAGGAATATGAGATGAAGCATAGTCTCTTGGACTTCCAAAAACTACTCACAAGCTTGTCTCTTCACTTTCAATTCTGAAAATTATTTGAATATAAAATAGCGCTGAACTAACGCTCAATCAGTAATAATTACAAGAGACAAATTATTACTTTCGCTCAACTTAATTTTTTCTCTTATGCAGCTAATGGTTTATGTTTGTGCGTAATCATTATTGAATTCCTTTTGCAAGTGCCGAAGATAGAATTTCGCAGATTTATTTATCAAGAATTCAAAACATTCTCACAACATTCAAGAATAATTACATGAAGACACCAGATATAAGTGGAAATCCCAAAGGGAGAGAACCATGAATTTTAGGTTGAAAGTGATGTGAAGGCATGCTGCTACTGCTTATTACATTAGATTTTTTGTAGGCTCCAACCCACAAGAGGCTCCTACCTCAAAGGAAGCTCCAACTCCCACAAGTATTTTGCAGGCTACAACCCACATGAGGTTCCTACCTCAATAGGCTACAACTTGTTCTTTTTCAAGCTGCAACATAGAAGGGAGCAAAAATTTCTCAATCAAGTCACAAATGCTAGTTACCTCATATGCAATTATGCTGTCAAGTTTACTGCTGAACTGCTTTTTCTTTTCTGCTACTGTTCATCAACTCTCTAATGCAGACTTCTTTCCTTTCAAAAAAAAATTCTTTTTCCATTCTACATTGTATTAGTATATTTTTTAAGCAAGCCATCTTGACTATTTGTATTCTTTGCAGGAATATGAGATGAAGCATAGTCTCTTGGACTTCCAAAAACTGCTCACAAGCTTGTCTCTTCACTTTCAGTTCTGAAAATTAATTGTAATATAAAATAGAGCTGAACTAACGCTCAATCAGTAATAATTACAAGAGACAAATTAGATTTGTATTATCTACATTTTTTGTTCAAAGAAATATATGTATTTTAACTTTTGTCCCAATATTTTATGTCCCACTTGACAATGTTTAGCCTTCACATTGATGATTAGCATAACCTTTGCACTTCACATCACTTTCAACCTTTTGCATTCAAGCATAAATTATCCCCAATTCAACATTCATGTGGTCAATGACATCAATGCCAACATTTCCAACACTCAAGCGATGTGTTGCTATAGATCCACTCGGCCTACATGATCATAGTCACAACCCAAGCATCCCCAAGTCAACTCTAGGTCTTCATACAAGTATTCAAGTAATCTAATGCCTTCTAGGGCTCAACACTCCCTATAGAATATCCAACGCCTCTCGTCTAGTGCAAAGTGTCCTCCAAGCAAGTAACATGTTGTCATGAGGTCTCCAACGCTCGAAAGAAGAAGGCTACATACCCATTTAGTCAAGGTCTACCAAATTAAGGGCAAGTCACCTCTACATGTACCTCAATCATGTAGTCCAAACTCCAAGAGTTAAGTTCCCTCCTCCAAGTGCCTAACACTCCTAGGTAGGCACCTTTCCTAGTTGAGCAATTGACTCCCCAGTTGTCTGCATTGAATGAGTTATTCAACAAGTTGACTAGAGTATTAGTTTCCTAGTCAAGGGTATCGCCCAAACATGATGATCATTGTCAAGCATCCACCCAAACTTCGGAAGTATGCCAAGTCATCAACAAGCCAATGCTCATCATCAAGTGTCCAACATCGATCATTAAGTTTAATGCCCTCCAAATGGTGTGTAGCATGATCCACAAAGTGCAGAAGAAGCATAATCAATGTCCTCCAAAGGACCATGACCATGTCCAGATCACCGTGGTGCATAAGTTTAAGGAATCAAGTGAAATAAACTAACATGCGTAGAAGAGTCATTGAAGCATAAATAATGGACCATATATAATGTCAAATCCATGTAAGTATATCACATTATCTTTTTTGAACTTCACACTAGCTTAAGATCTTTTACAAGTTGGTAGAATTAGGTATGGGAGGGAGATTATTTACCCTTATTAGTGCTTCCAATTACCCCTAGTAGGTGCTTATAAATGACAATGAAAGAAAAAATCTCAGGGGGAGGAATGGTTCCTAGGTAAACCCTTCAATTAATAGGTGTAAGTGATAAGTGATATGGTCAAGGGTTGACTTCATGATAGGTGTCGTAGTCTTGTACATGGGTTATGCAAGACCATTATCCATGAGTGCCTTTGTACTGGAGTTACCCTTTCCTTGGCTTTCTTTTTCCACCCCTTACTTAGCCATTTACTTTTCTTTAATTGGCTTGCTAAGCAAGCTTTCATTAATTCCATGTCAATCCCCTTTTAAGATGGACAATTCATTGCTTATAAGGGTTGGGATGTTTGCTTTAAGTCCCTTTTACTTTGATAGATGTGCTATACATAGGACTAGGGGTGATGGCCTCATATGAAGGGGTAGAGTTCAAGCTATATTGGTTTTTGATTTTATATTTCATTGCTTGCCTTTATTTTGCATTTTGACACTTGGTATTTGCTCTTTTATTCTTTCTTTCTTGCAACAACATCAACCTTTGGGCATTTCCAAGTCCCTTCTCATAAGATGAGGTAGGGAACCCATACAAGCAACTGACAACAACCATCTTAGAAGAAAGGATAAAAGAGAAAGGGAGAAATGACAAGTGCTTAGTATGGAAGGATATGGACATGCTATCTCTATCAAAGCCTCCTTTTCGTGCCCTTCCTGGATAGTGAAAGAAAATCCCTAGGGTGGTTACACTTTACTAGAAGGAAATGATGACCACCAAGGTGAAATAAAGAAACAAACATAACTTCCAAGCATCATGAACCATTATCTGACTTCAACCCATGATCCTTACTTAAATGTGTAATACATTAAAAATAAGCACTTTGTCTGGAACAATGGATACACCTCATGGTTGCAAACCCGCCTTTATTGGATGAATATTGATCAAGTGAATGAGCTAACCAATAATGAGTGAGAGGCATCTGAGAGGTCATTATTTGAGGAGCATGTGAGGCCACTAGGTGGAAATCTGCATCGTGGGAGAAAATTTTTCTCCTATGGTGATTGCTATATACAAGGGGGTAACAATCCCCTAAAGCATTCTGCCAATGAAGACATCGATCCATTGAAATTTGTATTATCATTGAACAAAGCAAGGAAATGTGTTGAATTATTGACCAACGTGTTTCACAAGATAGTGCATTAATTGAACATTTTAAATGTTTGTAAGCATATCAAGTGCCAAATGTTACACTACTTTCCAAATCTATGCCAAATATAGGACAATTGCCAAGTAAATGAATGAAATAAAGCTTTAACACTTAGTGCCAATAAATAATTATGGGTTTTCCAGGTTTAGTGAAAGGAGATACACTCAATTAAGATGATTTTGTTATGCACATTAGAGTTTATTGCAATAGGATGGTTAGATCTACAAATATAGCAAGTTGGAAACAAGATCTATACCAAAGATTTCAGCTAGCTAAGCTAGCTTACTTATGCCAACTTAAAGATTTTGTAACACGAGATAAAGGGTTAGCACAAGTGAAATTTAAGCCAAAAGTTTTAGCAAAAGTAAACATGGATCTAGTAGTCTCAACTTATGAAATTAATTATGGGAAAATTTTAGATTGTTTGTAAAACAATAATTAAAAGAAAAAGGGAAAATTAAATTGGGCATGGAAAATTAAATTAGTAGTCTTATCCACTCGAGTTCTTTCCCTCTTTACCTTCAATGTTGAAGTCCTCACACATCTCTGGAGAATGTTTAGTGTGTATCAAGCTAGGAAACTTGAACTCTACAAGAATCATAGGGAGGCTAAACTAATGATAGATTCAACGTAAGTATTACAAACTTAAAAAATTAAAGCATGAGTCTAGGGCAAGAAGTTAAAACTCTAAGGTATTCAACTTCAATATTAAAACACAGCACTAAAAAATTCCAAGGAAACAAGACAAACATCGTCATACCTTACTTGCATTGTTTACTTTACAATAGTTGCTTCCTCAATGTCTCTTGCATGCCAAAACCCTTCTATTATTATCCTAGAGTCTAGAATTACTAACTCAAGAAATAGAAAATGACTACTCCAAAATTTCAGCTAGCTTACTTATTCCAACTTAAAAATTTTGTAGCATGATATAAAGGGTTAGCAAAAGTAAGATTTAAACCAAAAGATTTAGCAAATAAAAGTAAACTTGGATGTAGCAATCTCAACTTCATAAATTGATTATGGAAAATTTTTAGATCGTTTGTAAAACAAAAAGTAAAAGAAAAAGGGGAAATTATATTGGGCATGGAGTCTTATGCACTCCTTGAGTTGTTTCACTCTTTACCTTCAGTGCTCACACATCTCTGGAGAATGTTTGGTGAGCCTCAAGCTAGGAAACATGAACTATACAAGAATCATGGGGAGGCTAAACTAATGTTAGATTCAATGTAAGTATTGCAAAATTAAAAAATTAAAGCATGAATCCACGGTAAGGAGTCAAAACCCTAAGTCATTCAACTTCAATATTAAAATTTAGCTATAAAAATTCCAAAGAACCAAGATAGACCTTGTCATACCTTACTTGCATTGTTTGCTTTGCAATCACTACTTCCTCAATATCTCTTGCATGCCAAAATCTTTCTATTATTATCCAGAAGCTAGAACAACTCACTCAAGAAATAGAAAAAGACTACACCAAAATTGATTAATGTGGCTTCCACTTGATTTCCAACCATCAAAAAGTGAGAGAGGCACCCTCCTTATATAGATAGAGGCCTCCCTAGTACCATACAATGAAAACCTTGAGCTATGACAATGCAATGAGGTCATACCATGTGTTGAGATGAAATTGTGAGCCTAAAACCATGTTCTTAAGTCAAAAGTACAAGAAATACCTCAAAACCATGGGAAAATACCTCAAGTTGTTACAACAAACCCTTAACCAATGGGGCATCCACCGTAAAATGAGCAAATATTCAAATAACTCCACACATGTGGTCCATAAGAGAGAGAAAACAAGTGCCCCCTCAAATTGTGCAACTAACTCTTTCTAGAACATGTGTGAGGTCAGAGAGGCCCAAGGACAAGGGTGCCTCACTAACTCACTCCATTGATCATGTAATAAATCCATTCACACGTCTAAGACCAAGTAAAGATGAGGTGTGACCCTTCTAGAAGCTTTACACATAAATAGACAATGGGAAAGAGACAATACTCGTTTATAAGGGTGGCTTTGTGAGTGTAGGAGGGAGGAAGTGCTCCCTTATAGAAGGATTCTCACGTGCCAAGTAATACATCTCCATGTGACTCGTGCATGCTCCATATGTTGATGATAAGTGTATAGATTATTGATGTGGACACCTTAGTGATGATGTGACATCTTTGTCATCATTCAATATGATGTTGCGAATCTCAATGCAATGATGCAAATACCAAGAAAAGTGACATGAATCCCAATGTAGGTGGATATAGCTTAATCAAGGTGGATAGATCCTAAGATAAGTACATTGATCTTGAAGCAATGCCATGGATCTTGAGGCATAGTGCATAGATGCCAATGTGGGGTGCCCACCTATAATGATGTAAAAGCTTCAAAACAATTCATTAGGCAATGCACATCAAGTAATTCTCTTTTAACATCATCTTATCATAGGTTGGTTTTAGAAATTTCCTAAGTTTACCATGGTGGGACAACTTTACCCCTATTACGTGTTTCAATTCCTATGACCAAAAAGTATTTCTTAGCTCACTTGGTTAGAAATAGGTAAAATGATAAATAATTTATGGAAAAAGGAAGGGGAACGTTATGTTTTAACCCTCAAAGTTATGAGTGATAAATTAATAATGTAAAAGATCGTTAAATTGGTCCAACTAGCCCTTTGGAACAATGAATCTTCATTATTTGTTCATGTTGGAACTATGAATCTTCATTATTTGTTCATGTAAACCTTTAAGAGGGAGTGTTGCTTAGAGTTACCACCTTGGCATTTATTTATTACTCTATTTTGTATTTTTCTTTAATTATTCTTAGTCCTTTTCTTTTCTTTTGATATGCATTTTTAGCATAGGTTTTTGGGATTGGACATTTTTAATGAGGTGGCATCACTGTTTTTTCATTTTTACTTTACATTCTCTTCATCTCTAGCCATTTTTTTGGCTTTATTTGACTTTTGCTTACATTTTTTTTCAATTTCTTCATTTAGCCCTTGCTAGATGGCATTTGATAAGTCAAAGGTAAACGAGGATAATATATTTTTATGAATGGGATGGTAGTGAAAGGGAAAGGATGGAAGTATTAAGTACGATTAGGATATGTGGTATGCTACTCATCTAGTTCACCAATAGTACAATTTAGAGTAAGTCTAGATAACACTTATCTAAGGACAACTATGGCCCCCCATGGTACACATGACAAAATAATAACTTTTTTATAGTTGAGATGTGTTATTATATTATACCCAATGTTTATTACTTTCACAATAAGGTTTGAAATCATCACACCATGTCTAAGAAAGGGACACACGTGATATTATAGCACATCAATTGAAAAGATTATGCATGACATTTCATCTGCAAGTGCACATAACAGCTGAGGTGTAAGGCATATGAGCGGATATACCATTGTTGAGTCATTTGATAGAACTCATGGATGATGTCAGGCTGGATGATCATATATCTTATGGAAGAACTAGAAGAACAAGTCTGAATCAACAAAAATGAACAGGAGAGCTGATCAAGCAGTATTATTGCACCCCTGAGAGGGTACTCTGGAAGTAGTTGCCCTTGAGGGGGCAACAAAACCCTTTTCTTTTTCACTTCTCAGTACTTAGCTTTAAAAATATGCTTTTGAAGCAACTAAGACAAAAGTATCCATGGCACATGTAGGGAGATTTGTGCTATTTTTGTGCAAATCCTTGGGTTGATGTGATAACATCCTTCCTCACTCTGGCATTAACATTGCTGATAGTGTCATGCCTTGTGGGCCCTCTTAGTTGTGATTGTTATATTTGCAATGTATTACAAGCTATTGCTATAAGTGCATATCCCTATGATGGGATTTTGTTCTTCATCAAGTACTCTATAATTCTAGTCTACTCTACCATTCTCTCAGTTTATGCCAGTTTCAGCATTTTTCAAGTTAAAATTTAAACCTTGATATGCATTATTGGGTTCGGTATGTGCGTTTTTCTATTCAACTATTTTTTTCTTGTATGATCCATTTTGGTCTAGCTTTACTTTCATTTCAAAGGCACACCATCAAAGTATCGAGCTGGGTGATTGTCT
Source organism: Pinus tabuliformis (assembly GCA_031772625.1). Taxonomy (NCBI): domain Eukaryota; kingdom Viridiplantae; phylum Streptophyta; class Pinopsida; order Pinales; family Pinaceae; genus Pinus; species Pinus tabuliformis. The sequence continues at coordinate 385,287,393 of CM062818.1, forward strand.
TGTGGATAATGTTGGTGTCTCAAAGAATAGTGGTTGGCAGGATCATCATCTCAGTTTAATTGAAAACATCAAGTTGCCATATTATTAGCACCATGACTTGGAATCTCAAGATAGCCCAGAGAACGAAATTGGATCACAGCCCAGGCTGCCTTTCGATAATGAAATTAATCATGCACATAACCACTTCTTTGGTGAAATCTGGCTTTAGTCGTGGTGGTATACCTCCCATCTGTGTAGAGAGCTCTTCTCTTCTGTTCCACCTCTGGCTTGAATACACAGATTAACTCAGCTTGTTCTAACAACTGAATATGGTGAAATCTGGCTTTAGTCGTGGTGGAATACCTCCCATCTGTGTAGAGAGCTCTTCTCTTCTGTTCCACCTCTGGCTTGAATACACAGATTAACTCAGCTTGTTCAAACAACTGAATGTGCTAGTGGTTGGCAAACTCTTAGAAGCAGGAATCTGCTTAAAACAACAGTTGTTGATTTTCCTATAGGATAGTCTGAAAGCCAACGTTCAAATGGACTGAAATCTTTCCAAGTATTTCATCTGGTTGTAGGTGGTGAATTAGTGGCTATAATACCTGGATTGAAAGGTTTGAAAATGCATTGTTGCTGGTAAAGTGTTTTCCTGATTGAAAGTTTTTTTAAAGTTTTTAACTAAATTGACATATTTTTATGATGTCTTTGTCATAGTGCCTGCATTTCGTCACCTAGCGTACATCAGTAAAATTTCAATTTTTAATTTTTAATTTCAGAACTATCCATGTGAAACAGACAAACGAAGGATAGTGGTATATATATATATATATTGAAAAGGATTTTCTATTGCTTCGGACAAATACAAAATTATAGGTCTCTATAGTGTTGGGAAGATTAGCATGAACTGAGGTGCGAGCATCTGTTAAGAAATATGCTGTGTTTGTTGAAGCTTCTAGCTTGATGCAGGTCAGGATCTTTTCAAGAGTTGTTACGCTTCGTGTGGATTACTAGGACTCTGATTTGGCAGTAGTCATCTACATTATTGTTGTACGGTCTATAGAACTCCTCTCAGTGACGCATTTTTTGACTGATGTTTTGTGCTATAGAAACTTGAATGCTGATAGATTTTAACTGTTATGCAGAGTCATCACGAGAAAGGGATGTTGCGTGGAGCAAGTGCCTATAGATAGGCAACTATGGGAACAAGGACATCAGCTAAATTTCCCATGGTGTTCCTCGAAGTGATTTTTCTAGTTTCAAAGAAAAAACTGTTTCATGTTCAATATGTAAATATTACAAGTATCTTTTTAAGGTTGGATCTGTTCATTTTAATTGCAAATACCGTGAAGGATCAATATGTGCACATCATTTTATAATAAAATATCAAACACAATCGCCAAAGCAGTCTGGAGGAAGATGCTAAATTTTTCTTTTATTTTATAGGTGTGACTTTTTATAAACTTTGATGTTCTTATCTGTTGTGAAAAAATGGTGTTTGAAATTTTTATTTCTAAATTATCTGCAGAAGAACATATTTGTTATTCTTTTGATGAGCAAAACTATGGATTTACTTAACATGTCCACTATTGTGAAAAAGTCTCATTCTTGCTCTGCTGAGTGGTGGCAGGAATAAATTTGAGGTGAAACCTAGACAATTTTTGCAGATGAAAGCCCTGTGCTTTCACATTTTGTGAGATCTTGACTGTTGAGAAATCTAGGGGCAGCAAGATAGGTGATTTCTCTTATTGATAACTGCTTGTGATGTGTTTTTATATTACTTAATTAACTTCTTCTTTCTCCTGATTATATTTAGTATTCTTTTCATCAAACAACTATGAAACCATAAAGAACAATAAGACGAGGGTACAAGATGTAGGTGATCAGCTAGGGCCAAAACCTCTCCACCTGAGAGGAAAACCCGCAAAAATTCTTCTCTTTATATAAAACTTCAATTGATGAATTCCAAGACCTATGACCCTTGACCAAGACTCTCCAAGTGTTGGAAATAATACTGAGAGGGGGGGTGAATCAGCGTTATCAAGTCACTTATTTTCTTTTTCAAACCCAGATCATATACGCTACTTCAGTTAGATAAAACCGTGTATATACGCAACTACAAAGAAGGAAACCCGCGTATGCAATGCAAATTTATAATTTAATTTATCTTACTGATGTTGATCATTAATCTGTGTATTAGGATCAAATAAACAGTAACCAGAAACAGTAAAACAGATCTGAAGACAATCACACACAAGAACACAAGATATAAGGTGGAAACCCAATGTGGGTGAAAACCACCTGCTGCAATTCGTCTCTATCTTCTTTTAATTAGAAACTTCTTTTTACAATGTATTGGTGTAGTCTTTTACCAGTACACACGCTGCAACCTGCAGAGAACTACAACCCTCTCTCGTTCTCCAGCTTTTCCTGGAAGGGAGCTACAACCCCCTTAGCTCTTGCACTAGCCAAGATACTAGTACGTAGGTGCTGGCCTACAGAAGGCTACAACCTTCTCTTTCTTCTAGGGACCACGTTTCATAAATTTTCAGACTGGATCCATGAACATCAATCAATCATCAAGAATTTCTGCATCAAACAATCTCCTTTTCACCAATTAGAACTGAATCAAGTAGATACTTCTCTGACAGCTGTACCCAAAACACAGTAACAGTAACCACACACCAAATTCTGAACCCAGAACACTGCAGCAATAAACAGAAGCAGCTAGATCACAACTCAAAAAATATACGCTACTTCAATAACCTGAAACCTGCGTGCATACGCTTCTGTGTTTGGAGAAACCTGCGTATACGCTGTTTTTATTCACTGAACCAGCGTGTATACGCGCCTTCGCTTTACTGAACCTGCATACAGATCTATAAAGGATAATTCACTCTTTCAAATATTCAGACCCAGATTATTAGATTTATAGATCAAGCATGCGCCACATATATCAGATCAAAATCATACAAAGATACTACCATTCAAGGCAAAAGATTATGAGCCATCAATATAACTTATCCTTCTCTTTGCGCTAAGGTTCCTCCTTCATTCAGATCCAGATCTGCACCATAACCTCACTCACCAATTTCAGATCAAGCACTTATTAGATATTCAATTAATTCAGATGGTCTTTTGCCAAATGATCTCCTTCATCTTTTATAGTTTTAGGCCTTTCACAATACTACGGTCCAAAACAATACCATGGACCCAATACTTGGGATCAACACTTCTGATGAAATACCATGGTCAAAAACCATAAGTTCAAATACCAAAGACTAACTACCACGGACCAAAAGTAAGTTCTCCAACATATACGCGCTTTTCCTTGTGTGAGAGTGCGTGTATACGCACACGCGCCTTTGTAATGTCTAACCCGCGTGTATACGCGGTTTAGTCTAGATGAACCTGCGTATATGTCTTTTCCTTTATTCTGAAAGCCTGTACTGAGATCTGTCACCAAAGAAAGTTGCCATCAAGGACAACACTTGTGCCATAGCTCCAAACCTGTGCCATAATGCCAACAATCTCCCCCTTTGGACTTGATGGCAACCCCAAGATCCTCAAAGTCATTCTCCCCCTTTGTCATCAAGGGCAAAGGGTTGTGCTCCCTCTGAGTACATGCTGAAATCTCTGCCCTGCTGTGCTGACCATGCTCCCCCTGACTGTAGGCAAACTTTGCAAAAAGATGTTCTTCAAGAAGAACCATGACTTATACATCATAAAAGACCTTCCTATCATCAAAAGACTTAATGCATATATCCATCACCCAACCAAGTGTGGATTATCCACCCAATCAAGTGGGGATACATCAGAAATTTACATATGACAACCAAGTACATTACATCTTCATCCCAGGCATAGTGGGGAAACCAAAATAGGCCGTTACATGACTTTGACACCATAAAAGAGATACATGACATAGAGACGAAATATCTAGAGCAAGACTTATGAGAGTCACCAATAACTGATAGCAGCAGCATCTGTCAATCACCATTCAGATCAGCAACCATGATTTCCTTCTGTTTTCCCTCTGCCTTTGTTCCACCTGAAACCAACAATAGCTGTGAACTAGAACCAAAAGCTTCTAAGATAATGCCAACAATGCATCATTAGAAGTTTATCCGCTCCCCCTGAACCTGTGCCAGATGGTCTCTGTCAGACCCATATCAGACTATCTTCAACCAGAGCTTGTCCCTACTGATATCCATCAAGCCTCCATATACGCGACTGTCTCTGCACAAACCGGCGTATGTACGTGGACCCTCCTTAGGAAACTCGCGTACACCCATTTTTCTCTGAAACAGACAAGTTTTAACAGCAAGATGATGCATCAACTACTCCCAGCTTCTGTCTGAGGTATTCAGAAGTTTCCATGGGCAGTGGTTTGATGAGTATATCAGCAACTTGTTCCTTAGAGGGAACATACTCCAGCTTGACCTTTTGTTCCAACACTTGTTCTCGGAGAAAATGATATTTGATAGGTATGTGCTTGGTCTTTGAATGCATGACTGGGTTCTTTGAAATGCTGATTGCACTTGTATTATCACATAAGATGGAGATAGGTGGAGTACAAGTGATTTGAAAATCCTGCAAGGTTTGCATCATCCAAAGGAGTTGAGTGCAACAAGATGCAGCAGCCACATATTCCGCTTCAGCTGTAGATAAAGCAATCGAACTATGTTTCTTGCTGAACCAAGATACTAATCTGGAACCCATAAAGAATGCACCACCACTTGTGCTCTTTCTGTCATCCACGCTTCCAGCCCAATCTGCATCTGTATAAGCATGAAGAGTGAGATCTGTATCTCTAGGATACCATAAGCCATAGTTTTGAGTTCCTTGAAGATACTTGAAAATTCTCTTCACTGCCTGAAGATGAGTTTCCTTTGGATTTGCTTGAAATCTTCCAACTATTCCCACTGCATGCATGATGTCTGGTCGGGTACCTGTCAAATAAAGCAGACTTCCAATCATGGATCTATAGGTTGGTTGATGCACTGCTGCTGATTCATCATTTGCACTGAGGCTGCATCCTGTAACCATAGGGGTACATACTGGTTTTGCATCTTCGATGACATATTTCTTCAAGATCTACTTGAGATACTTGGTTTGAGACAAAAAGATACCGCCTTCATTTTGTTGGATTTGCAATCCAAGAAAATATGTCAGTTCTCCAAGCAAAGACATTTCGAATTCTTTCTGCATCACCGAGGCAAAGCTTTGACTCATAGCTTCTTCATTGCTGCCAAAGATAATATCATCTACATACACAACAAGTATTAGCAATTTGTCATTTTCAATTTTTATATAAAGATTGCTATCTGCTGATCCTTTTGAAAAACCTTGTTGATGAAGATATTTGTCCAAACGGTAGTACCAAGCCCTTGGAGCCTGTTTAAGACCATAGAGAGCCTTTTTTAGTCTGCATACAAGATTTGGATCATTCGCAAGAATGAAACCATCTGGTTGTTCAATGTACACTTCTTTTTCTAAGTCTCCATTCAGAAAGGCTGATTTCACGTCCATTTGAAATACTTTGAACTTATGAAAGCTAGAGAGAGCAAGGAACATTCTGATGGCCTCAAGTCTAGCAACGGGAGCAAAAGTTTCTTTAAAGTCTACTCCTTCTTGTTGAGCATACCCTTTACAGACAAGTCTGGCCTTGTTTCTAATCACTTCCCCATTTTCATTCAACTTGTTTTTAAAGATCCATTTTGTCCCTATGACATTCTTATCTTTTGGTCTAGGAACCAACTCCCAAGTGTTATTCTTTTCGATCTGCTCAAGTTCTTCATCCATTGCCTTGACCCAACATTCATCTTTGCATGCCTCTTTTACATTTTGTGGTTCAGTGGAGGAGAGTAAAGCCAAATAGCTTGAGGCTTCTGCAATTGTTCTTCTTGTTTGTATACCTGCCTCTTTTTGCCCTAAAATTTGAGATTCTGGATGATTCTTCTGAACGTACCTGGATGGAGTCTTATCTTCTATCCTTATCTGTTCTTCTGGTGCCTCTTGAGCTTCTTCCTCATCATAGTTCTGATTTGATGTTGAAGGATAGTCCTCATCATCTTTGAGATCTTCGGAATTCACTTGCCTAGGAATGTTTCCTTCTTCATCAACCACTACATCAATGTTGTCAACAATTCTTCCAAGTCTTTTGTTGTAACACTTATATGCTTTGCTGTGGGGAGAATAACAAAGGAGAATGCCTTCATCTGCTCTAGGTTCAAACTTGCCAAGATTTTCATCATTATTTTTAATATAGCATTTGCTTCCAAAAATTTTGAAATGTTTTACCGAAGGAGTTTCACCATACCAGAGCTCATGAGGAGTTTGAGTGCTGTTCACCCGGACATTTGTTTTGTTGAGAATAACAACTGCAGCAAATGCGGCTTCACCCCAGAAAGTTGCGGGAGTTCCAGACTCATCAAGCATTGCACGAGCCATTTGTTGAACCGTTCTGTTCATCCTTTCCACTACATTTTGCTGAGGAGTCCTAGCTGTAGAGAATTCCCTTCTTATTCCATGTTCTTCACAAAAATCGAAAAATTCATTCGAGGTAAATTCTCCTCCTCGATCCGACCTGAGGCATTTGATTCTGAGATCTAATTCGTTCTCCACCAAGGCTTTGAATGATTTGAATTTTTCAAAGGCTTCGTCTTTGTGCTTCATAAGTCCTATCTAACACATCCTGGAATAGTCATCAATGAATAATATAAAGTATTATTCTCCTCGAGGTGACCTTTTCCTAGTTGGTCCACATACATCAGTATGGACAAGTTCAAGCGGCTTGCTGGCTGATCCTTCCTTTTCAGGGAAGTTAGTTTTGGTTTGCTTACCAAACTGACATGATTTGCATATTGTATTGTTTGGGATTCTGATGTTTGGAAGACCACGAACTGCCTGGTATTTGCATGCTTTCCTTATCTGTGAGAAACTAAGATGCCCCAATCTTCTGTGCCATAGCAAGTGTTCATCATTCTTGCTCAGATAGCATTGATGCTGTCCTTCTTTGAATATGTATAAATTATTTGGAGTCCTTACGCCTTTGATCACTGTTTTTCCTGTATCAAGGTCACGAACACTACATCCATTTGATCGAAATATTACCTCAGTTCCTTGATCACACATCTGGCTGACACTTAATAGATTATGCTTTAAGCCATCAACATACATGACATTTCCAGCTTTGACCCTTTCTTTCCACTGAACAGAACCTTTACCTTTTATGAGAGCAGGGGTGTCATTTCCAAACGAAATCTTCTTCTCATTCTCCAAGGCACTATATGACTGAAGTTTTTCTTTATCACCTGTCATATGTTTCGAACATCCACTGTCGATGTACCATTGATTTTCTTGTCCTTCTGCATATAAGGCTATACCACATCTTTCTGGTTGTGGTTCTTTGATTCTCCATGATTTGGCACTTGAGGCTTGCTCCTTCTGAGTTGTCCGCCGAAACCTGCTCCTGCATTCATAATCTTCATGACCGAAATTGTTACAAATAGAACATTTTATTTCATTTTCAAGAGCAAAGAAGTTGTTGTAGGTCTTTTTCATGATCCCAGTCATACTCCTTTGTTTATGAGCTTCTCTAGTCATGATTGTCTTATAGGCAACACATTGAGCTGCTTTGTGACCAAAGTTATGACATGAAAAACATTGGCCATTGAAGAAACTCATGTGATTATCAAATCTACCAGCCAAATGATTGTAGTTCCTATTGACATCCATTCTTGAGGCAAATTGAGAAGGTTTTACCTGTGGCTGGTTGTAGCTTCTGTTTGTCCTTAAAGTAGATTGCCCTCGATTTACCTGGTAGTCTTTGTTCATTCTTGAGGTAAATTGTCCCTGATTTACTTGGTGATTTCCATTGGGTCTTTGTTCACTTCTCCTTGCAGCATCAAGATAACTCTTGGAGGTAGATGGTTTCTGCGCTTGAGTTGTTTCTTCATTATATCCCAGACCTCTCTTGATTAGTGGAGAGCGCTACACTTTGATAATCTCATCTAACGTGTCAGATCCTTTAACAAATCTAAGATTAAGAGCTTTTGTTTTCTCAATCTCTTTTCTTAGTCCCATAATTTCACATTCTAACTTTTCATGATGTTTTTCCTTTTCAGCAAGTTGGAATTGTAGAGTATCTATGATCACATTCTTCTCTTCTAAATCAATTTTGAGTCTAGAAATCTCTTCATAAAGACTTTCTTCATCTATAGCATCCACAAAATCATCATCTTCAAAAGCCATTAAAAGTTTATATTTGTTACCTTGTTCATCTTCGTCACTATTTGAAAGTCTATCACTATCTTCATGAGTGTAATAGCTTTTCTTATTTACATTCTGTTTCTTGTTCCATCTAACAGGTTCCTTCCCCTTGTCAATCTTATCCTTATGAGGACATTTGGCAGCATAGTGATCGACTCTTCCACAAGCAAAGCATTTGAAAGGTAACTTACCTCTGAATCTTCCAGCACCCCGTTGAAGGTTCTTGACAAAATTTGATTCCTCCTCTTCTTCTGATACATGTCCTGACTCATAGTAATCTCCTTCGCCTGAAGCTTTGAAAGCAGATTCTCTTCTGTCTGATGGTCTTCCTTTCCTCATTTCATAAGCAGTCAGAATTCCGTGCAGCTGTGACATGGTAAGGTTTCGTAGATTCTATTTTTCTTCTATTGCAGAAACTTTAGATTCAAACCTAGGGGACAAAGATCTTAGAACTTTTTCAACCACAACAGCCTCTTTTATTTCTTCACCCAAGTTTTTCATACAATTAACAATATCATCTACACGAAGGAAATAGTTAGCTACACTTTCATCATTGTGCATTCTGAGATTTTCATACTGAATTCTGAGGGTTTGAAGTTTTGCTCGCTTTACCTGGTCATCTCCTTCATAGCTCAGAACAATCTTGTCCCATATTTCTTTTGCGGATTTATACTGCATAACCTTGACGAATTCTGATTGAGATAGACATCCTAAGAGAGTATTGACAGCCTTTGCATTTGTTTCATATTGCTTCTTACCAGCCGGATCTGTAGGAGTTGCTGAAGGAAAAGTGTACCCTGTATCTATGATATCCCAGACTTCAGTACCAAGAGATTGAAGATAGGCTGTAACTCTTACCTTCCAATAGACGAAGTTGGTCCCATCAAAAATTGGTGGCTTGATTGATGCTTCTCTCTCGTAGTTTCTCATGATGATGGATCTTCCTTCAAGCGATCAAGCTTCTTCAGAAGGACCTGCTCTGATACCAATTGTTGGAAATAATACTGAGAGGGGGGGTGAATCAGTATTATCAAGTCACTTTTTTTTTTCAAACCTAGACCATATACGCTACTTCAGTTAGATAAAACCGCGTATATACGCAACTACAGAGAAGGAAACCTGCGTATGCAATGTAAACTTATAATTTAATTTATCTTACTGATGTTGATCATTAATCTGTGTATTAGGATCAAATAAACAGTAACCAGAAACAGTAAAACAGATCTGAAGACAATCACACACACAAGAACACAAGATATAAGGTGGAAACCCAATGTGGGTGAAAACCGCCCGCTGCAATTCGTCTCTATCTTCTTTTAATTAGAAACTTCTTTTTACAATGTACTGGTGCAGTCCTTTACCAGTACGCAGGCTGCAACCTGCAGAGAGCTACAACCCTCTCTCGTTCTCCAGCTTCTCCTGGAAGGGAGCTACAACCCCCTTAGCTCTTGCACTAGCCAAGATACTAGTATGTAGGTGCTGGCCTACAGAAGGCTACAACCTTCTCTTTCTTCCAGGGACCACGTTTCATAAATTTTCAGACTGGATCCATGAACATCAATCAATCATCAAGAATTTCTGCATCAAACAATCTCCTTTTCACCAATTAGAACTGAATCAAGTAGATACTTCTCTGACAGCTGTACCCAAAACACAGTAATAGTAACCACACACCAAATTCTGAACCCAGAACACTGCAGCAATAAACAAAAGCAGCTAGATCACAACTCAAAAGATATACGCTACTTCAATAACCTGAAACCTGCGTGCATACGCTTCTGTGTTTAGAGAAACCTGCGTATACGCTATTTTTATTCACTGAACCAGCGTGTATACGCGCCTTCGCTTTACTGAACCTGCGTACAGATCTATAAAGGATAATTCACTCTTTCAAATATTCAGACCCAGATTATCAGATTTATAGATCAAGCATGCGCCACATATAACATATCAAAATCATACAAAGATACTACCATTCAAGGCTAAAGATTATGACCCATCAATAGAACTTATCATTCTCTTTGCGCTAAGGTTCCTCCTTCATTTAGATCCAGATCTGCACCATAACCTCAATCACCAATTTCAGATCTAGCACTTATTAGATATTCAATTAATTCATATGGTCCTTTGCCAAATGATCTCCTTCCCCTTTTATAGTCTTAGGCCTTTCACAATACCACGGTCCAAAACCATAATAAAACAATACCATGGACCCAATACTTGGGATCAACACTTCTGACGAGATACCATGGTCCAAAACCATAGGTTCAAATACCAAGGACTAACTACCACGGACCAAAAGTAAGTTCTCCAACATATACGCGCTTTTCCTTGCGTGAAAGTGTGTGTATACGCACACGCGCCTTTGTAACGTCTAACCCGCGTGTATACGCGGTTTAGTCTAGATGAACCTGCGTATATGTCTTTTCCTTCATTCTGAAAGCCTGTACTGAGATCTGTCACCAAAGAGAGTTGCCATCAAGGACAACACTTGTGCCATAGCTCCAAACCTGTGCCATAATGCCAACACCAAGACCAAGTCAAATATTTTCTTCTTGATGAGCTTTTCTTCCAACAATTCCTCAACAACTTCTGCAATTTTGTCCTCCAACAAATTCTTTTGCAACTTCGACCCCAAACAAAATCTTCTGCAACTTCGACCTCCCAACAGAATCTTTTGTAACTCCGACCTCCAGTAGAATTTTCTGCAGAAACACTAGCTTTGGCATGCGTGGAGATTATGATAGTTTCTTCCTTTCCTCTTCGCTTGAGTTGATTCTCTATCCTAGAGAACTTGACTTGCAAGGTGTACTTCTTGATGCCCTATCTTGACTTTTGCAACTCGACCTTTACTGCTGCAATAGGTGCCCTAATTCCTTCGCATGTGTGGAGAGTAATAGCCCAAAAACAGTATGAAGATCTATCTCTTCTTTTTCTTCTTCTTGTCCTTCCTTTCCTTGCACTTCTTCTTTCCTTTTGATCGAACTTATGTGTGTGAAGTGAGTGCCTTAAGTGAGGTCAAAGTCTCCCTTATATATAGGTCTTCTACTAGGTCGAATTGATCCTTTTAGGCCAACTTGTCCATTTGTGTAGATCGACTTGATCTTTGCACCACGACGAGGCTTGGAGGGTCTTTTGACTCAACTTTGACTCAAATACTTTTTCTTTACAATATGAACATGCCCCAATGGGTCTTCAATACATGACAATGAATCAATTGACTTGTAGACTAAATGACAAGCCCTAGAAGCACTCAATTGATGTTTGACCTAAAAATAAATTTCCCTTGCGCATGAAACCCATTCCTCATGAACAACAATAATAAATTTTTTTTTTCTCCTTACACTAGATACATAAAATCATGATTACATATGTCATTATGAAGACCGAACCTAGTTACATTATCAACACTCTCTCTTAACTAGGGAGGTATTCATACTACATACAAGGTACTTGAACATTCTCAATCTGAAGAATTCTCATAAGAAGAGTTGGATTGGTAAGTCATCTGTTTGCATCATACCAACAAATGTTGTCACATAACAAGACCTTGACTAACAACTCTATCTCTCCCAAAGATCAGAGCATAATGCTGGCGAGACCAATCACTAATAAACACCATCATCATTGTCTCTGAAGGCACATACCCCACCTGGGTGTTCACATGATATGTCCTTCCATGGCAATTCCTATCTAGGAATATCACATCCTCAAGGAATTTCGTTTGACTACTCTTATCTTGGATTCCCTACCTCATCCTCAAAGAGTATTGGATGCTAGATGCTTACTCAATCCTCCATTCTTTCTTCACGCAGTGAAGACAAGAATGATGTGTCTATCTCTCCCTCTCAGCTAGGGAAAATATATCCATCCCTGTTAATTTTAGGCAACAATGGTATGCTTTATGCTTTAGAGCAATTTTATTTCAATTTCTTGTTAGTCCAGTATCAATATTTAGATTAGCAATCATATCAACATGATAGTAAAATGCAGATAGAACATAAACATACACAATAGAAGACAAGCCAAGACAAGAGGACACAAGATGTGGCACCGGCTAGGGACAAACCCAAATGTGGGGAAACCCTCGATCAAATCTTCTTTTAGTCTTCAATAGTTCAGCAGAGAGAGATAATACAATTTACAAATCTAATAATTTATAACCGCAACAAAAAAAGCCCTAACCAGAAAAGTCAACGCTGGTCGATAGGGAAGATTTTACCCTCAACAAATTGGTCAACTTCAGTGAATTTCGGCCTCCAAACAACAATATAAAACAACCCTCAAAACAGCGAAATTTAGCCTAGTCAAAGTCTGGTCAAACAGCCCACCTGCGGTCAACCCTAGCTGTAGTCAACGCTGGTCAACTTGTCTTGAAATTTGCTCTTCTGAAATTTCGGCCTCCTGAAATTTCGCTCTCCTGAAATTTCAGACATGTGGAGAAAGAGACCCAAAAATCCGTACCCAATCAATGAGGAGAGAGAGAGAGAAGTGTGAAGATGAGTGTGTCCAATTGAGGCTAAGTCACGTTCTATTTATATGCAACGTTGAGGATGAATAGATGTGATTGTTGGACTTCTGAGCTTAGATAAGTTTGCTAGCCGACTTTGACAATTTGACCATAATCAAAATAAATTCATAAATGCATTTGTCCATGTTAGAACCAGATGATCTTTAGATCAATCCTAAACCTCTCGGAGAGAGGAATCTAAGAAAAATGTCAGTGGTCACAAACAAGATGAACCATGTGGAGTTTGGCCCTAGTTGCCAATTTTAACACTCCCTCTCAACTAGGGAGAACTCCATCTGCTAATCTGTACTATCTCTGCCATCAATGCACTGCTTTGCGCAGCTCTGCTCTGTTGAACTATGGAGAAGAAGTGGTCGAGAATGTATCATATCATTCTCTATTGATCCAAAGTCAATTCCAATCAAAGGAGAGTGTGTCATATCACTTATACTGACCCGAAGTCAGTTCCAATCAAAAGAGAGTGTCTCATACCACTCTTACTGACTGGAAGTCAGTTCCAATTGATCCCAGATCAACACTGGTCATCTTAGCATAGGGAGTACGGTAGTACACGATGCGTCCATCGGTAGTACTATAGTCCCTATCCTCATTTCCCTATTCATTGGCCAAATGAGATGTACTTCCCATGAGTCCCAGACTACATGGGTAGGATGTCTCAGCAAGAGAAGGATGAACGACTCATCTTGCCTACATGTCGCCAAGGGTTATCGCAGGGGAAGGCTGAACCACTCACCCTGTACACAACAAGCCACTAGGGGAAGGTTGAACCACTCACCCTATGGTGGCTCATCGCTCCAAGAAGTATCTCAAGACCCCAGAGCTCCCAAAGCTCAATGTCCATCTCATACAGAAACCTCATAAGAGGGTCTCTCCACTACTCCAAGTCGTTCTTGGAAAGACAAGAACTTGACCTTCCCCAGGGGCTTTGTCAGAATATTGGCGACCTGCTCATCAGTCCTAATGTGATGGACCTTTATTGTTCCTCGTTGTACCATATCCCAGATGAAGTGGTACTTGATATCTATACGCTTGGAGCGATCATGAAACACAAGATTCTTTGATAATCGAATCCCACTCTGGTTGTCGCAGAGGATCACGGTGGTATCCAACACATGTCCAAACAACTCACTGAAGAGCTTCCTCAACCAGACAACTTCACAGGAGGCCATACTAGCAGTTATGTATTCGACCTCGGCGGTGCTCAAGGCAACCGATTTCTGCTTCCTGCTCATCCAGGATATCGAAGCAGAACCCAAAGAAAAACAACATCCAGAAGTGCTCTTGTGATCCACCACACTGCCAGCCCAATCAACATCAGAATAACCATGCAACCTCACATCTCCGGCAGTGTATCTCAGTCCATGAGTGATTGTGCCCCGAAGATATCTCAGAAGATTCTTGGCACCAATCCAATGTATATGATGAGGCTCAACCATATATTGGCTCAACATGTTAACTGCAAAACATATGTCCGGACGGGAGTTCACCAAGGACATCAGTGCTCCGATGAGTTGACGATACTCATAAGCATTTCCAAATTCAAGGCCAACAACACTACTGCATAACATCTTAAAGTTAAGTTCCATCGGGGTAGTCACAGGCATCCCAAATCTTTCCAATATCTTCACAACATCTTTTTCTTGAGAGGAAAATTTCACTTGGCTTTTTCCAAACCTCCAACCCTAGGAAATAATGCACCGGTCCTAGGTCCTTCATTTTAAATTCAGAAGCTGACTCCCTCTTATATTTGTGAATGAGAGGTTCTGCACCTGTTAGAAAGAGGCCGTCCACATAAAGTACCAGAATGAGAGGTTTATCATTTTCGACCTTAAAGTAAAGGTTCAGATCAACTTCACTTCTGGTGAATCCCAGCTTCATCATATAGCTATCGATCCTCTCATACCAAGCCCGAGGTGCTTGCTTCAATCCATTGAGAGGCTTCTTCAACTTGCATACACGAGATTCCCAATCATGAACTTCAAACCCCTCGGGTTGTTCCACATGGACTTCCTCTTTGATTGAACCATGCAAGAAGGTGGTCCTGACATCCATCTAATGTAGGTTCCATCCTTGCGAGGTAGCAAGGGCTATGATCGAGCGAATGGTGGTGTATTGGGCAAAAGTTGCAAATATCTCATTGTAATCTACACCTTCCTTTTGAGAGAAGCCTCGAGCAACAAAGTGAGCCTTGAACTTTTCTGCACTTCCATCAGCTCCATGCTTGATTTTGTAGAGCCACTTAGAAGTGACAACTGATTTGTCCTGGGGTCTAGGGATCACATCCCATACATCATTCTTCGTAATTGACTCGTATTCTTCATTCATAGCATCCTTCCATAGTTGTTGCTTCACGAATTTTTCGAATGATGAAGGCTCATTTTGAATGATAATGCTCATGGCAGTCAAATATCCTTGGTACCTGTTCGACTTCTTGCTTTCATGGAAAGTCTCCCTTGGTGCAATGTGCCTCTCAGCATCTTCGAGAGTCTCCCTAAGCCATGAGGGTCTCCTCTTGGAGGAGGAAGGCTCATGAGGGAGTGGATCAATATGATCCATAAGTTCATCAACATCAGGCATCGTTTCATCCTCTTTTTCACCCTGATTTTCAGTGTCAGCTTCTTTATCCTTCCTTAAGATAGTAAGGTTGTTGATCTTACTGAGGGCCATATCTTTGTCGAAGGTGACATCATGGCCTATCTCAACATTGAACATTTCTTTAGGAGTCTTGGAGTCCAATGCTTGATGAGGGCATTAGTTTTGAACATACATGACAATATTTGTAGCTTCAGCCCATAGGAACTTTGGAAGGCCTTGATCATGAAGCATGGCACAAACTACTTTTACAATAGAGCTTCTTCCTTTCAGCCACACCATTATGCTCAGGAGTGTATGGGGTTGTAGTCTCCCTCTTAATGCCAGCTTCTCTGAAATAATCTTTGAATTCATTGGATTCGTATGCGGTCCCATTATCAGTCCTTAATATCTTGATTTTCTTCTTGAATTGGTTTTCGATCAAGGCTTTGAAGTGTCGGAACTAGGTGAACACTTCATACTTCTTCTTCAAGAAGTAGATCGAGGTCTTGTGAGAATAATCATCCGTAAAGGTGAGATAATATAAGTATCCTCCCAAAGAGTTTACGAGCATCATACCAGATATGTCGGAGTGGATCAATTGCAATATATCGGTGGTTTTGCTATTACTTGAGGGGAATGGTTCCCTTGTAAGTTTTCTTTCGGCACATCCCAGACATACACTTCCATGCTCTACTTTGAACTCGGGCATACCTGTCACCATCTATCTCACATCGGGTAGGGCCTTATAATGAAGACGGGAAAACCTCCGGTGCCATAGTTCGGATTGTAGAGATGTGTCACAAGATATGGCTCCCAATGGACTTCCTCCAACTTGATACAAAGTGTCAACCTTGAACCTAAGAGTAAAAACATCTTTAAAATTTCTTTTCCAAACACGTACTTTTCCATCGATAAATGCCACCTTGAATCCTTTGTCCTCCATCGCTTAAATGGACACCAGGTTTTTCTTGAGATCAGGGACATATAGTACTTCTTGCAAATGAATAGTGTTACCTTGATTCAATTGAAGGGTAACATTCCCTACTCCCTTCACGGGATAGGTGGAATCGTCTCCAAGGATGATCTCCAAGGTTGTCTCCTTTTCTATCATATTAGAGAGGGCTTCCCTGTATCTGGTGAAGTCCCTTGAGGCACCACTATCAATCAACCAATTTCCCAAAGTGTACGGAGGAGAGGTAGTGGAGAGGGCCGATATAAGATAATACTCTTTTTGCTTATTGCTAACAACATTTGATTCTTCATACCCAGAGTTCCTTGATTTCTTGGAGGGTCGACCATTTCCTTGATGTCTCGCATTCTTTTTTTGTTTTCCATTGGATCCGCCATTCCTTTGATCGTTGTTGTTGAAGTTGCCCTTGGAATGATTGTGATCATCATCATGCGATGTGTCCCTTCTATTTGGACACTCCCTTGCATAGTGGCCAAACTTATTGCACACAAAGCACATGCCCTTCCTTCCTCCCTTACATCCAGGATTTCCATGGAAATGACCTTTAGACCCTGCATTATTTCTCCTTTTGGCATGAGAGAATGTAATGGCATTGCTTCTATTAGAAGGCATTTCTTGCTCCACCATTCTTGTAAGGGCCTAACTCCTATTATTAGAGCCTCATTCTATTATACACTAAAAGATCTATTTTCCTGCTGATTTAAAAGTAATAAAATGAGCTTACTAACCTTCTTACATAGCTTTAAACATTTAACATCTTATCATTTTATCATAAGCAACATAACTTAAGGTGAGCATTCCATTGATATCAACTTAACAAGAGTAGTCCATGGAAAAATACCTGTTCTGGTGGTTGATGATGATACCTTTGTCTTATAGCTCCAGCTGAACGCTCCTTCTGACCGACCCAACCGGATTTACCTCCCAGCCAACTAGGAAATAAATTCCTAGCCCAGGAAACCTCCACAGGTTCCCTAGCCCTCCGTGCCCAAGTCCAACCAGATATAGTGTGTCCTCAAGAAGAATGTGCAAAACTAGATAATGATACTTTCCTCCTCTCAAACCCAAGAAACCTCCACAGGTTTCCAAGGTCTCCCAAAATCATAACAAGGCCAAACAATCACAACCAACCCCCACAATCCTAAGCAAGACTCCAACTCCCCCTTTCTTCCTTCCCCCTTCCCTTTTATACCCTCTTTCCTCAACCACCTCTCATTAATGTCATTAACTCTCACCCATCCTTGGTTGACTTCTCTTCTAAGCTAGGAGTACATTTGGAATTGTGACATGAATATAAAATTGAGAATTTAATGGGAAAGGATCATGTCTTCTCCCAAGTAATCTGAAAAGTACATTTGGAAATGTGAAGTGTAATTACATGGAGAGGACCATGTCTTCTCCTTAGTAAATGTGAGGGTACATTGGGGAATGTGAAATGAATAAATATATATTGATGATAAGATGGAGAGGACCATGTCTTCTCCTTAGTAAATGTGAGGGTACATTGGGGAATGTGAAATGAATAAATATATATTGATGATAAGATGGAGAGGACTATGTCTTCTCCCAAGTAAATGTGAGGGTACATTGGGGAATGTGAAGTGTAATTACATGGAGAGGACCATGTCTTCTCCTTAGTAAATGTGAGGGTACATTGGGGAATGTGAAATGAATAAATATATTTTGAATTAATGGAAGGAGACCATATCCTACATAATATTCAAATTGAAAAGGTAAGTGGGGAATTTGAATAATGGAAATCATAAATTTATTTTAGACCAATATTTCTCAATATTTTCAGATAATGTAAATATTAACACAATTTGTAAGATAAGATTTAAGTGGGGCATTACAATTCTTGTTTCTTCCTGAATGCATCTCAACATCAATTCTTCAAACCCTATAATTCGATCATTGTTGAGGATAGTGGTTCTAATACATACCACTCAGGTGGGAGTCCTCCAAGGGTGGTGAGAGTAAGTTCCCTGTCAGGAATGACCTCTCCAATTGAGAGTAGATCATTCTCGATCTCAGTGATCCTCAAGAAATAGCATTGAATATCCTCGTCTTTTCCCTTCTTAATATCCTTCAACTTATTCTTGAGAAATAGAATTTGATTAGCATTACTAACTTTGAACATGTCGACCAACCTGTCGTAGATCTCCATGGAGGTCTTCAATTCGGAGATGTAGGCCACCAGATGCTTGTCAATGGAATCCCTGATAATATTCTTTGCTTTGACTTCAACCCTATTGTACTTGGTCTTCACAACAACCGTTGCATTTGAAGGAGGTTCAGGGATTTTACCCTGCACAGAGTCCATCACTTCTTTTTCTTCCAAGGTCAAATCAAGAGACATTTTCCATCCATGATAGTCAGATTTATCATGGAGGTTGTCTTCAGCTGGGAAGTAGGATGGGTGTTAAGTTATGGTATGTTCTATGCTTATAACAATTTACTTCTTTTTCTTATTATATTCCACCGATTAGCAATCACATGTACATAAAGTAAAGTGCAGATAGAACATTAAACGATCGACCGAAAACAAGCCAAGACAAGAGACACAAGATGTGGCGCTAGCCAGGGACAAACTCCACAATGTGTGGGGAGACCCTTTGATCAAATCTTCTTTTATCTTCAATAATTCAGCAGAGAGAAATAGTACAATAAATCTGATTCATATCAGCAGTAGCAAACCTTAGATCAGTAGCATCAACATTAGCGGCTTCATTATCAAACTAGGGCAGACCATATCTCACAAACCGACAGTCGGATTTACTTCATTCCACCACCAAAAGTTGCGGCTTTCAAAGGAGGTTCAGATGAACCTACAACACAGTTCCAAAGATGAGATCTTCTAGGCCACTCAAGTCAATCTTTACTTCTGCAGTTGCAGCTTCAGTTTCAGCAGTTTCCGGCTTCAAACTAGGGCAGTCGATATCTTGCAAACCGTTCGTCGGATTGACTTCATTCCACCACCAAAAGTTGCGGCTTTCAAAGGAGGTTTAGATGAACCTACAACGCAGTTCCAAAGAGGAGATATTCTAGGCCACGCAAGTCAATATTTACTTCTGCAGTTGTAGCTTCAAATTCAACAACTTCCAACTTCACACGTGTGAGAGAGAGAGACCCATTTCAGCGCAGTAGAGAAGAGACTCATATCTGCGCAGTAGAGAGAGAGAGATGTGATGAGATGAGTGAGTCCAAATGAGGAAAAGTCTTCTTATATTTATACACAACGTTGGTGGGTGAATAGATGCGACTGTTGGGCTTCTGAGCCTACATGAGTTGTAGGTCGGCTTGATAATAATTCCATAATCAAAATAAATTCATATCTCCATGAATACTTATCGGAATTGGATGATATTTATATCAATCCTACACCTCTCGACGAGAGGAATCTAATAAAAATATTATTAGCCATGAATAAGATGACCCACATGAAGTTTTTCCCTGGTTGCCAATTTTAACACTCCCTCTCAACCATGGAGAACTTCATCTGCAATCTGTCTATCGGTCGTTACTATTCATCCATCAAATGCACTGCCAGCCTGACCCTCGCCCTGCTCTGATCTATTTTGCCTGTTCTGCTTTGTCTTGTTCTGCCCTGCACTGATTTGTACTGTTTAGTTCTATTTTGCTCTGCTCTTGCATTGTTCTTTTCTACTCTGCTTTTGTCCGAATTATGAAGAAGAAGAAATGATCGAGGATGTATCATACTGACTCAAAGTCAGTCTCAGAGTATGTACCACTGATCCCAGACCAGTCTCGACCGACCCAAAGTCAGCGTCATAGTATGGTACAACTCCTACCACTAGTCCCAGACCAGTATCATCCTCCACTGACTCAAAGTCAATCTCAGAGTATGTACCACTGATCCCAGACCAGTCTCAACCGACCCGAAGTCAGCGTCATAGTATGGTACAAATCCTACCACTGGTCCCCGACCAGTATCATTGATCCCAGATCAATGGAGGTCATCCTAGCGTAGGGAGTACGGTAGTTACAACGATGCATCCATCGGTACTACTATGGTCCCTAACTTCATTTCCCTGCTCATTGATCAGATAAGAGGTACTTCCCATGAGTCCCAGACTGCATGGGTAGGATGCCTCGACAGGAGAACTAATCAATCCTATCCTCACAGGAGAACACATCAATCCTGCGACAATTGCCATGGAGAACACATCAATCCATGCCTCATAGGAGAACACATCAATCCTGCTACAATTGCCATGGAGAACACATCAATCCAGGCCACCATGGAGAACACATCAATCCAGGCCTCACAGGAGAACACATCAATCCTGCTACAATCGCCATGGAGAACACATCAATCCAGGCTTCACAGGAGAACTAATCATCCTGCTACACAGGAGAGTGAATCATCCTGTTCCACAAGAGAGCGAATCATCTTGTCCCACAAGAGAGCGAATCATCTTGTTCTAGTGTGCACCACCAGGGGAGGGTGAGTCACCATGTGGTCAAATGTTGCTCCAGTAATTACCGCAAGCCCTCAGAGCTCCCAGAGCTCAATGTATGCAACATGCAGGACCCTTGTACAAGGGTTTCTTACCGACTCCAAGTCGTTTTGGAAAATCACAGATTAGATCTTTCCTCGGGGCTTTGACAAGGTGTATCAACCTGTACATCATCTTAATGTGATGGAGCCTCCTTGCTCATCAGCTTACCATATCCAAGATGATGTCTATCTGCTGGAGCAATCGACGAATACGGGATTCCTTAATAATCGAATCCCACATCTGGTTGTTATAGAGAATCACAGTGGTATCCAATGTAAATCCAAACAGCTCACTGAAGAGCTTTCGCAACCAGACTACCTCACACGAGGTTATGCTAGCAACAATATATCCTGCTTCGGCGGTGCTCAAAGCCACCGACCTCTGCTTCCTGCTCATCCAGGCTATCGAAGCAGATCCCAAGGTGAAATAGCAACTAGAAGTGCTCTTACGGTCCACCACACTGCCTGCCCAATCAACATCAGTATATCCAAGTAGTCTCACATCTTCGGCAGTTTATCTTAATCCATGAGAGATTGTGTCCTGTAGACATCTCAGAAGATTCCTGGCATCAATCCAGTGAGGCTGAACCAAATATGAGCTCACAATGCTAACTGCAAAAAATATGTTCGGACGGAGGTTCACCAAGGACATCAATGCGAATGAGTTTATGAAACTCAGAGGCATTTCCCAAATCTGGTCCGACATCACTACCATATAACTTCTAAAAGTTAAGATCCTCGAGGTAGTCACAGGCTTGCAGTCCATCATACCAAATCTTTCCAATATCTTTACCACATATTTCCCTTGAGATAGGAAAATTTCCCTTGACTTCTACCATACTTCAAGTCCTAGGAAGTAGTGCATCAGTCCTAGGTCTTTCATTTCAAATTCAGAGGCCAGCTCCCTCTTACATTTGTGAATGAGAGGGTCTACACCTGTTAGAAAGAGGTCATCCACATACAATACCAGTATGAGAGGCTTGTCATCTTCAACCTTAAAGTAAAGGTTAGGATCGGCTTCACTCCTAGTGAATCCCAGCTTCATTGAGTAGCTATCGATCCTCTCATACCATGCTCGGGGCGCTTGCTTCAGCCCATAGAAAGCTTTCTTCAACCTGCATACATGAGATTTTTGATCATAAATCTCAAATCCTTCGGGTTGCTCCACGTAGACCTCTTCGAGCCATGCAAGAACGTAGTCTTGACATCCATCTGATGTAGGTTCCATCCTTGTGAAGCGGTAAGGGCTATGATCGAGCGGATGGTCGTATATCTGGCAACAGGTGAAAATATCTCATCATAGTCTATACCTTCCTTTTGGGAGAAACCTCGAGCAACAAAACGAGCCTTATACTTTTCCGTGCTTCCATCTGCTGCATGCTTTATCTTGTAAAGCCATTTGGAAGTAACAACAGTCTTGTCCTGGGGTCTGGGAACTACTTCCCAAACATCATTCTTTATGATAGACTCATATTCTTCGGTCATAGCATCCTTCCATACTTGATGCTTGACGGCATCTGAGAATGACGAAGGCTCATTTTGTATGATCGTGCTCATGATGGTCAGGTATCCTTGATACCTATAAGGTTTCTTACTTTCACGAAAGGTTCCTTGGGGTGCAGCATGTCCTTCAGCATCATCAAGTAACCCCTTAAGCCATGAAGGCCTCTGCCTAGAAGAGGAAGGCTCATATGGAGGAGGATCAATCAGATCCATGGGTTCTTCTACATCAGGCATTGATTCATCATCCTTTTCTTTCGGTTCCCTGGTGTCGGCTTCTGGAGAGCTCCTCAAAGTCGGAAGATTGATCACCTTGCTGAGAGCCATATCTTCGTCAAAGGTGACATCATGACTAATTATGACTTCCCTTTGACCGGCTACATAGATTCTATAGCCTTTAGTATTTTCACCATAGCCCACGAAAATTCCCTTCTTTCCAGATGCTCCCAATTTATTTCTTTTCTCTTTTGGCACATGAAAGTATACAGGGCTTCCAAAAATTTTAAAATGAGAAACATCAGGTTTCTTACCGGTGAATTTTTCTTCAGGAGTCTTGGAACCCAATGCTTGATGAGGGCATCGATTTTGTACATATACGACAGTGTTTGCAGCTTCAGCCCGTAGAAACTTAGGAAGACTTTGATCATGTAGCATGGCCCGGACAGCTTCCATAATCGTGCGGTTCTTCCTTCCCACCACACCATTCTGCTCAGGAGTATGTGGTGTAGTAGTCTCCCTCTTAATGCCAACCTCAGGTATGCCTGAATGAACCAACTGTAATATATCGAAGGTCTTGCTTTGGCTGGAGGGGAATGGTCCCCTTTTGAGCTTTCCTTTGGCACATCCTGGACATACACCTTCTTTCTCTACTCAGAATTCGGGCACCCCTGTCACCATTTGTCTTACACCGAGTATAGCTTTATAATGAAGGGCGGCAAACCTCTAATGCCAAAGTTCGAACTGAAGAGATGTGTCATAAGACATGACACCTAGTAGACTTTCATCGACCTGATATAATGAATCAACACTAAACCCAAGAGTAAAGGCATCTTTAACATTATTTTTCCATATACATACCTTGCCATCGCTGAAGGTTACCTTGTAGCCTTTGTCTTCCCTTCCCGAGATGGACACTAGGTTCTTTTTGAGGTCAAGTGCATTTAATACATCCTGGAATTTCTGTCCTTCTTGAATGCTTGTCCTCTTCCTTGATTCCCAGCTCTCCTCTTACCTTTGCTGTTGAATTTGTCATTCCTTTGATTGCCATCAGAGGGATTTTGATCATCTTCCTAGAGTGAGTCCTTTCTATCAGGGCACTCCCTTGCATAATGACTTGCTTTATCGCAAATGTAACATCGTCATTTTCTTCTAGCCTTAGGTCCAACGTTTCCTTTTGATTTAGTCCCGGAATTATTTCTTTTCTTTGCATGAAAAGAAAAGGCAGCAAAAGGACCTTTAGGCATGGGCATTTCTTACACTTCTTCCCTTGTTTCTTCTTGAATGCATCTAGCCATTAATTCCTCGAAACCAGGAATTACATTATAGTTCAGAAGAGTAGTCCTGAACACATACCATTCAGATGGTAATCCTTCAAGAATTGTGAGTGCCATTTCTCTGTCAATAATAGTTTCCCCAATAGATAGGAGATCGTTCTTGATCTCAGTGATTCTTAAGAAGTATGCTTGCATACTTTCATCTTTACCCTTCTTGATTTCCCTCAGCTTATTTCTAAGAAACAAAACTTGATTTGCATCATTAACTTTAAATAAACTCACCAGTCTATCGTAGATTTCCTTGGAGGTGTCTAGATCAGAGATGTAGGCCACCAAGCGCTTGTCGATAGAGTCCCAGATGATCTTCTTTGTTTTGACTTCTCCATTTTTCCATTTGTTCCAGGCAGCAGCAGATGCATTTGATGAAGGCTCAACAATATTGCCTCTTACATGGTCCAGCACTCCTTCATCTTCAAGGGTTAGATCGATAGACATCTTTCATCCGTGATAGTCAGCTTTCTCATGGAGCTTGTCTTCGGCAGGAAAGTGTGTTGAGGACCCCATAGTTCTTTTAGGATAGCCTTGCCAATCTTCTCTTCAATGATTGCTCTTGCTCTTGCTCAGGCTTTGTCTTCACCTCAGCTCTGATACCATGTTAAGTTATGGTATGTTCTATGCTTATAACAGTTTACTTCTTTTTCTTATTATATTCCACCGATTAGCAATCACATGTACATAAAGTAAAGTGCAGATAGAACATTAAACGATTGACAGAAAACAAGCCAAGACAAGAGACACAAGATGTGGCGGCTAGCCAGGGACAAACCCCACAATGTGTGGGGAAACCCTTTGATCAAATCTTCTTTTATCTTCAATAATTCAGCAGAGAGAAATATTACAATAAATCTGATTCATATCAGCAGTAGCAAACCCTAGATCAGCAGCATCAGCATTAGCGGCTTCATTATCAAACTAGGGCAGACGATATCTCACAAACCGACCGTCGGATTGACTTCATTCCACCACCAAAAGTTTCGGCTTCCAAAGGAGGTTTAGATGAACCTACAGCGCAGTTCAGATGAGGAGATCTTCTAGGCCACGCAAGTCAATCTTTACTTCTGCAGTTGCAGCTTCAGTTTCAGCAATTTCCGGCTTCAAACTAGGGCAGTCGATATCTTGCAAACCGTTCGTCGGATTGACTTCATTCCACCACCAAAAGTTGCGGCTTTCAAAGGAGGTTTAGATGAACCTACAACGCAGTTCCAAAGATGAGATCTTCTAGGCCACGCAAGTCAATCTTTACTTCTGCAGTTGTAGCTTCAAATTCAACAGCTTCCGGCTTCACATGTGAGAGAGAGAGACCCATTTCAGCGCAGTAGAGAAGAGACTCATATCTGCGCAGTAGAGAGAGAGAGATGTGATGAGATGAGTGAGTCGAAATGAGGAAAAGTCCTCTTATATTTATACACAACGTTGGTGGGTGAATAGATGCGACTGTTGGGCTTCTGAGCCTACATGAGTTGTAGGTCGGCTTGATAATAATTCCATAATCAAAATAAATTCATATATCCATGAATACTTATCGGAATTGGATGATCTTTATATCAATCCTACACCTCTCGATGAGAGGAATCTAATAAAAATATTATTAGCCATGAATAAGATGACCCACATGAAGTTTTGCCCTGGTTGCCAATTTTAACAATGGGGAACCCATTGAACCTTTTGTCCTTGTCCAACTGTCTTTGGTAATTGCTCTTTCACTCTTGCTTGGGCTTTGTCTTCACCTCAGCTCTGATACCATGTTAATTTTAGGCAACAATGTTATGTTCTATGCTTTAGAGCAAATTTACTTCAATTTCTTTATTAGCTCAATATCAATATTCAGATTAGAAATCACATCAACATGATAGTAAAATGCAGATAGAACATAAACATAAACAGTAGAAGACAAGCCAAGACAAGAGGATACAAATATGTGGCAACAGCCAGGGACAAACCCCAATGTGGGGAAACCCTTGATCAAATCTTCTTTTAGTCTTCAATAGTTCAGCAGAGAGAGATAGTGCAATTTACAAATCTGATAATTTATAAGAACAACAAAAAAGCCCTAACTAGAAAAGTCAACGTTGGTCAATAGGGAAGATTTGACCCTCAACAAACCGGTCAACTTTAGTCAACTTATGCCTCCAAACAGCAAGATAAAACAACCCTCAAAATAGTGAAATTCGGCCTAGTCAAATTCTGGTCAAACAACCCACCTATGGTCAGCCCTAACTGCAGTCAACGCTGGTCAACTTGTCTAGAAATTCAGTCTCTTGAAATTTTGGCCTCCTGAAATTTCACTCTCCTGAAATTTCAAATGTGTGGAGAGAGAGACCCAAAAATCACACCCAATCAATGAGAAGAGAGAGAGAGAGACCCAAAAATCACACCCAATCAATGAGAAGAGAGAGAGAGAGAGAAGTGTGAAGATGAGTGTCCAAATGAGGCTAGGTCACGTTCTATTTATATGCAACGTTGAGGATGAATAGACGTCACTGTTGGGCTTTCGAGCCTACATAAGTTTGTTGGCCGACCTTGACAATTTGACCATAATCAAAATAAATTCATAACTTCATTTGTACATGTCAGAATCGGATGATCTTTAGATCAATCCTACACCTCTCGGAGAGAGGAATCCAAGAAAAATATTAGCTGTCATAAATAAGATGACCCATGTGGAGTTTGGCCCTAGTTGCCAATTTTAACAATTCCTCTAAGAGGAATGTACCCAAGCTCCTTCTTAGTTAGGGACTTGTTTCCAATGACAAATTTCTGCTCTTTGGTGGAGATCATGGTACCATTAGTTGCTTGTAGATCTTCTCCTTTCAATGTCATGAATTTCATCTTCGTCATTATGGAGCCTTCATCTTTGGTAGGGCATCGATCATCCATCACTTTCCTTCACGAACCACATCAGTCATGTCATCCTTCTCTTTATTGGAAAGTGATCTTTTAGTCCACATTTGGATTTTCTTCATACAACTACCTCTTCGAAGCCATGTTTCCTTTAGGGTCTTTCATCCAATCACATGAGTGCTAGTTGTAGGTGATACCTACAACTCTCTTTTGGTAGCTCTGTATCAACCCATCCAGATGTTGTTCAAAAATAAAAAATGAACATCAAATCAAAGTTACCTTTTGTGATGACTTTTCATCATGACATCTGCTTGCTTGTAATATCAACATCCTACACATTCATAGACACATCTTCAAGACTTCAGATGTCAAGGGTCTCCTTTCTTTACAGACCTTATTGGGGTCTTCTTCTTTTTGGAGATGTCATAATCAATTATTCTAGTTATCAGGATGTTGATTTCCTTTTTCTTACGTGATCATAGTTGCATCTTTCATGATCTCTTCTTCCTTCCTTTCACATATTGTACCCTAGGAACTCCCATCCATGGTTCCTTCATTTTTTTCAACCACCTGATATTCCATATGATGACATATTATGTTGATTTCATCTTGTGAATCATGCCTTCATGCATCTTTCCAGAAGAGATCCATTTGATCATGCTCATGAGGTAGAGCATACACCCAAGCTGTCTGCAACTATATGATGATATGACTTAATCTATTAAATATATACATACCTCTTTTCTCCTTTTGGTCATTTAGACTTCCTTTGGCAACTTCCTTTCCTTGATTGAAGGTACTTCAATCATTTTGACATTATGCACTCCTTTGTCACCATACCATCATCCTTCTAAACAATGAATTCCACACAAGGTGAAGTGATCAACAAGACACTTGCTTCTTCCGAGAGAGGTGGACCTTCTAATGAAGATTCCAATGGAGGATCTTGATTATCTTCATGGTGCAAATTCTCCTTCCTAATGATGATGATGCACGATGAATTATTTTTATCCTTTATCATGCTAGATGAATTTCTTTTACCCGTAAGTATTGCTTATGCTTTTAATGAGGTAACCAAGAGCTACTTTCTTTCTATGATGATCGCTATAACCATGTAGACTTCTACTTCAACTATCTTTTAAGCTTCTATAGGGATGTCACGAGCTCTTTTTTTAATCGTATTCTTTTAATATGATGTCATCGACTAATATGATGCATCCTATCATACTTACAATGCTTTCAACCGTGATAGCTATCTTTCACAAAAACTGAAAAAGGAGTAGGTAAAGGAGATTATCTCAGTCATAGTAGATATCTTTCACTTCCTCCTTTGATTTCTTCATTTCAGGTTCTTCCACTTCTTCGGTGATATGGGCTTCATTTCTTTTCTTGTTGTCCTTCTTGATTTCATGACAATTTCTCTTTAAGTGCCCATATTCCTGACAACCATAGCTTTGGATCTTCGACGTATCGATCTTCTTTTTCTGAGGACCAAACTTTCCTTTTCTCTTACCCATGGAAACAAATGGTTGAACTTGCTCATTTTATCCTACATCGCTTTTTGCCTTCAACCTAGTTTCTTCAATTTTACACAATGACCAAAGTTCACTGAATGGGGTAGCTTCCTTCTTTCCATAGATGCTTGAAACAAAGTTGCCCCATTCCTCTGGTAGTGCATTGAGCACAATTGTGGTCATCTCTTTATTAGACATTATTTCCCCCAACTCTTGTAGTTGATCCTGTATTTCTGACACCCTCATGAGATATGAGGCTATTCCTTCTTCTTTTGATACCTTCATCTTATATAGCTCGGTTCTTAGAGATATGACTTCTCCAACAATGCTTACAGAGAACAATTCTACTAACTTCTCGTAGATTTCTTTTGATGTTTCCAATTTTGCAACATAAGGTATGAGGGGATCCTTGATGGATTCTATGAGAATCCTTTGAGCCCTTACTTCCCCTTTCATATACTTAGCTAGAGCTTGAGCTTCTTCTTTTGGAGGTTTAGTGATTGAACCCTTAACATGTTCAATGACTTCATTTTCTATGAGGATCAAATCTGTCCTCTTTTTCCATGTAAGAATGTTTGATGAGCCAACTAATTTGTTGCTTTTCTTGCAAAATGAAGTCATTTTGATAGCGGATTCAAACATAAATATAAAGGTACTTACTTTTCAAGTGAAGATGCTTCTTTGATGATGATATCTTCAACTTGATGCCTTTCTTGATGATGTTGATGATAGAAGATGTCTTCTTGATGAAGATGTCTTCCTTCAAAAGTGATCCTTGACTCAAAGAGAGGGAGATCACCTTGATTCCTTGATGATGATGACAACGCCTCTTCTTGCTTCCTTGGATGATAGTGTAGAATGTGGTGGCTTTCCCAAGGTGCTTCAAATGTAGGGTCTTTCTTTGATTGAGTGGATGTCGGGTCCTTGAGGTCTTATTTTTCTTTGTGATGAAGATTGTTCAATGTGTAAGCTTCCCAAGAATGCTTCAATTGAAGAACCCTTCTTTGAATGAGCTAGGGTTTTGAGGTCTTCTTTGATGCTCCTTAATTACTTTCTTCAAGATGATGAGAGGGTTAGTCCTTCTTGATGATTGATGCTCTTGATGTTTCCCAGATGATCTTCTTGTGCTTTGGCTTGAGTATCCCTATTTAAGTTTCCTTTACTCTTTAAGATACCGTGTTGAGAAATCTAGGGGCAATAAGATAAGTGATTTCTCTTATTGGTAACTATTTGTGATGTGTATTTACTTTACTTAATTAACTTCTTCTTTCTCTTGATTATATATAGTGTTCTTTTCATCAAACAAATACCAAACCATAAAGAACAATAAGACAAGAGGAAAAAAGATGTAGGCAATCAACTAGGGCCGAAACCTCTCCACTTGAGAGAAAAATCCACAAAAATTCTTGTCTTCTAATAAAACTTCAATTGACGAATTCTAAGACCTATGACCTTTGACCAAAATCCTCCAAGACCAAGTCAAACCTTTTATTCTTGACGAGAATTTCTTCCAACAATTCCTCAACAACTTTTGCAATTTTTTCCTCTAGCAAAATCTTCTGCAACTTCGACCCCTAGCAAAATCTTCTGCAACTTCGACCCCCAGCCAAATATTTTGCAACTTCGACCCCCAACCAAATATTCCGCAACTTCGATCTCCAGTAGGTTCTTTTGTAGAAATCCTAGCTTTGGCACATGTGGATGTTATGATAGTTTCTTCCTGATTCTCTCTCCTAGAGAACTCGACTTGCAAGGTGTACTTCTTGATGCCCTAACTCGACTTTTGCAACTTGGTCTTTACTATTGCAATAGGTGCCATAATTCATTCGCACGTGTGGAGAGTAATAGCTGAATAACAATACGTAGATCTATCTCTTCTTTTTCTGCTTCTTGTCCTTCCTTTCCTCGCACTTCTTCTTCCTTTTGTATCGAACTTATGTGTGTGAAGTGAGTGCCTTGAGTGAGGTTGAGGTCTCACTTATATATAGGTCTTCCACTAGGTCAAATTGCTCCTTTTAGGCTGACTTTTCCATTTGTGTAGGCCGACTTGATCTTTGCACCATGACGAGGTCTTGGAGGGTATTTTGACTCAACTTTGACTCAAATAAATTTTCTTTACAATATGTAACATTCCCCAATGGTTCTTCAATACATGAAAATGAATCAATTGAATTGTACACTAAATGATAAGCCCTGGAAGCACTAAATGGGTGCTTGACCTAAAATTAAATTTCCCTTGAGCATGAAACCCATGCCTCAAGAACAACAATAACAAATTTATTTTTTCTCTGTACATTAAATATATAAAATCATGATTACATGTGTCATTATGAAGAGCGAACCTAGTTGCATAATTCAACACCGACATTTTGGCTAGGTTTTCCCAAAGTAAATTTTGTGTTCATTGTGTGTATGTTGTGGTATTATTTGTTTTAATTTATTTTATTATATCATTGGTACATTTCAGTGATTTGAGAGGTACACTTGTAATATTAAATTATAATATTAACTAAACAAAACATAATAGAGGAGACCTCAATGCCTTACACAAACTTGTAACATCTGTTGTGATGAATTGTTACGTGGAATATCCACAATAATTTCTAGGTCATTAGGTATAGAAATTTTCTTTGGGGTTTTTGTGGGATATTGTAGGATCCAAATTTTTTCTTATAGGAAGAAGTTTCAAATCCTAGCCATGGCAGATGAGTGCAATAGCGATCTAAGGGATGAGTTGTTGGAGAGATTTGCAACACTGTAAGCACAAGTCCCTAAGATCTCTGGAAACATGATGATCTCATCGTAGTGCTAGAGAGAAAGTTTGGATCATTTGAGTAGTCAAGAAGCTTTAATTTGGACATTGGCTCTAAAAGGAAATCTGAAGACAAAGTAGAAGAGACGCTAGAGAAATTGAGGCCAAGTTCCAACATCACATCTTCCCAATCCTTGCTCAAAGCGGAAGTGAAAGTGGACATCAAACCCTATCAAGGTGAGATCGATGCTATAAATTTGAATCTAAGGTTGCAATAATTAGAAGCCTATTTTAGTGTGCAAAACATAAGAGGAGAAAAATATATCATTTGTTGTACTGAATTTAGAAGGCCATGCTCAAACTTGGTGGGAAAGCCACATTGAGATGCTTAGAATGGAGGATGGTCCCTAAGTAACTAAGTGGGAGGTGTTTAAATTCTCATTATGTCCTAATTTTAGCCTATTTGGAATGGAGAGGACGCATTGGATTTGTCGAAATTACTTCTAATAGAAGCTCAGGTAGAGTGTACGAAAGTACACCAATGAGTTTAGAAAGTAATCCATTATGTTGGCAATATCTCTCATGAACATGGATGTGCTCCTCAAGTATTTGGGTGGTATCCACAATGATATAAGGAGGCAAGTGATTCTTTTCAAACAAACAATCATTGATGCAGTTTATGTGCAAGAACAATATGTGGATATGGATAAGAAGAAATGACAACTAAATGTTTCCAAGCAAATAGACCAATAAGATGCTATGATAAGGCGGGGAAAGAAGAAGTGGAAAGGAAAGAGTAAGAAGACAATGGCCATAGCACCTTAGTGAAAGGATCCAAGCGGCCACTATAGCCATTGTAATATCAATGGTTTTACTGAAGATGAGTGTTGGAAGCTACATTCAGAGTTGAATCTAAAGAACTACAAGGAGGAGGCCAAGAAGAAGAACACATAAGTCATGGATTTAGGGGACTAGGTAGGGAGTACCTTGGATGTGAACAAAAAGAATTTTTGCATTTTGGTGTTAGAGGTGAACTTGAGTAGCATCCATCCCAAGGAAAAGGAGACGACTAAACTCTTCCATGTTAAGATTGAGGTTAAGAAGACAAATATGTATATGTTCTAGTTGATTTTGGTTCACATGCCAAACTTATAGTAAAGGATCTTGTGAGTATTCTTGGGTTGGAAATTCATGGTCATCCTTCTCTATACACATTGGGATAGGTAGTAAGTATATTGTTAAGTTATGGTATGTTCTATGCTTATAACAGTTTACTTCTTTTTCTTATTATATTCCACCGATTAGCAATCACATCTACATAAAGTAAAGTGCAGATAGAACATTAAACGATCGACAGAAAACAAGCCAAGACAAGAGACACAAGATGTGGCGGCTAGCCAGGGACAAACCCCACAATGTGTGGGGAAAACCTTTGATCAAATCTTCTTTTATCTTCAATAATTCAGCAGAGAGAAATGGTACAATAAATCTGATTCATATCAGCAGTAGCAAACCCTAGATCAGCAACATCAACATTAGCGGCTTCATTACCAAACTAGGGCAGACGATATCTCACAAACCGACCGTCGGATTGACTTCATTCCACCACCAAAAGTTTCGGCTTCCAGAGGAGGTTCAGATAAACCTACAGCGCAGTTCAGATGAGGAGATCTTCTAGGCCACTCAAGTCAATCTTTACTTCTGCAGTTGCAGCTTCAGTTTTAGCAGTTTCCGACTTCAAACTCGGGCAGTCGATATCTTGCAAACCGTTCGTCGGATTGACTTCATTCCACCACCAAAGGTTTCGGCTTCCAGAGGAGGTTCAGATGAACCTGCATCGTAGTTCAGATGAGGAGATCTTCTAGGCCACGCAAGTCAATCTTTACTTCTGCAGTTGTAGCTTCAGTTTCAGCAGTTTCCGGCTTCAAACTAGGGCAGTCGATATCTTGCAAACCGTTCGTCGGATTGACTTCATTCCACCACCAAAAGTTGCGGCTTTCAAAGGAGATTCAGATGAACCTACAACAAAGTTCCAAAGAGGAGATCTTCTAGGCCACGCAAGTCAATCTTTACTTCTGCAGTTGCAGCTTCAGTTTCAGCAGTTTCCGGCTTCAAACTAGGGCAGTCGATATCTTGCAAACCGTTCGTCGGATTGACTTCATTCCACCACCAAAAGTTGCGGATTTCAAAGGAGATTCAGATGAACCTACAATGCAGTTCCAAAGAGGAGATCTTCTAGGCCACGCAAGTCAATCATTACTTCTGCAGTTGCAGCTTCAAATTCAACAGCTTCCGGCTTCACATGTGTGAGAGAGAGACCCATTTCAGCGCAGTAGAGAAGAGACTCATATCTGCACAGTAGAGAGAGAGAGATGTGATGAGATGAGTGAGTCGAAATGAGGAAAAGTCCTCTTATATTTATACACAACGTTGGTGGGTGAATAGATGCGACTGTTGGGCTTCTGAGCCTACATGAGTTGTAGGTCGGCTTGATAATAATTCCATAATCAAAATAAATTCATATCTCCATGAATACTTATCGGAATTGGATGATCTTTATATCAATCCTACACCTCTCGACGAGAGGAATCTAATAAAAATATTATCAGCCATGAATAAGATGACCCACATGAAGTTTTTCCCTGGTTTCCAATTTTAACACTCCCTCTCAACCATGGAGAACTTCATCTGCAATCTGTCTATCGCTCGTTACTATTCATCCATCAAATGCACTGCCCTGTACAACCTGACCCTTGCCCTGCTCTGCTCTATTATGCCTGTTCTGCTTTATCTTGTTCTGCCTGCACTGATCTGTGCTGTTTTGCTCTGCTCTTGCATTGTTCTGTTCTGCTCTGCTTTTGTCCGAATTATGAAGAAGAAGAAATGATCGAGGATGTATCATACTAACTCAAAGTCAGTCTCAGAGTATGTACCACTGGTCCCAGACTAGTCTCAACCAACCCGAAGTCAGCGTCATAGTCAGTACAACTCCAATGGTCCCAGACCAATATCATCCTCCACTGACTCAAAGTCAGTCTCAGACTATGTACCACTGATCCCAGACCAGTCTCAACCGACCCGAAGTCAGCGTCATAGTATGGTACAACTCCTACCACTGGTCCCAGACCAGTATCATTGATCCCAGATCAATGGAGGTCATCCTAGCCTGGGGAGTACAATAGTTACAACGATGCATCCATCGGTACTACTATGGTCCCTAACTTCATTTGCCTGCTCATTGATCAGATGAGAGGTACTTCCCATGAGTCCCAGACTGCATGGGTAGGATTCCTCGACAGGAGAACTAATCAATCCTGTCCTCACAGGAGAACACATCAATCCTGCTACAATTTCCATGGAGAACACATCAATCCAGGCCTCACAGGAGAACACATCAATCCTGCTACAGTTGCCATGGAGAACACATCAATCCAGGCCTCACAGGAGAACACATCAATCCTGCTACAGTCGCCGTGGAGAACTCATCAATCCAGGCTGCCATGGAGAACACATCAATCCAAGCCTCACAAGAGAACTAATCATCCTGCTACACAGGAGAGCGAATCATCCTGTTCCACAAGAGAGCGAATCATCTTGTCCCACAAGAGAGCGAATCATCTTGTTCCAGTGTGCACCACCAGGGGAGGGTGAGTCAGCTTGTGGTCATATGTTGCTCCAGTAGGAACCGCAAGCCCTTAGAGCTCCCAGAGCTCAATGTATGCAACATGCAGGACCCTTGTACAAAGGTTTCTTGCCGACTCCAAGTCGTTTTGGAAAATCACAGATTAGATCTTTCCTCGGGGCTTTGACAAGGTGTATCTACCTGTACATCATCTTAATGTGATGGAGCTTCCTTGCTCATCAACTTACCATATCCCAGATGATGTCTATCTGCTAGAGAAATTGACGAATACAGGATTCCTCAATAATCGAATCCCACCTCTGGTTGTTACAGAGAATCACAGTGGTATCCAATGTAAATCCAAACAGCTCACTGAAGAGCTTTCGCAACCAAACTTCCTCACACGAGGTTATGCTAACAATATATCCTGCTTCGACGGTGATCAAAGCTACCGACTTCTGCTTCCTGCTCATCCAGGATATCGAAGAAGATCCCAAGGTGAAACAGTTCCCGGAAGTGCTCTTACGGTCCACCACACTGCCTGCCCAATCAACATCAGTATATCCATGTAGACTCACATCTCCGGCAGTGTATCTTAATCCATGAGAGATTGTGTCCTGAAGACATCTCAGAAGATTCTTGGCATCAATCCAGTGAGGCTCAACCAAATATGAGCTCACAATGCTAACTGCAAAACATATGTTCGGACGGAGGTTCACAAAGAACATCAACGCGAATGAGTTTTTGAAACTCAGAGGCATTTCCCAAGTCTGGTCCGACATCACTACCATATAACTTCTAAAAGTTAAGATCCTCGAGGTAGTCACAAGCTTGCAGTCCATCATACCGAATCTTTCCAATATATTTACCACATATTTTCCTTGAGATAGGAAAATTTCCCTTGGCTTCTGCCACACTTCAAGTCCTTGGTCCTTCATTTCAAATTCAAAAGCCATCTCCCTCTAACATTTGTGAATGAGAGGGTTTGCACCTGTTAGAAATAGGTCATCCACATACAACACCAGTATGAGAGGCTTGTCATCTTCAACCTTAAAGTAAAGGTTAGGATCAGCTTCACTCCTAGTGAATCCCAGCTTCATCAAGTAGCTATCGATCCTCTCATACCATGCTCGGGGTGCTTGCTTCAGCCCATAGAGAGCCTTCTTCAACCTGCATACATGAGATTTTCAATCATAAATCTCAAATCCTTCAGGTTGCTCCACATAGACCTCTTCTTTGATAGAACCATGTAAGAACTTAGTCTTAACATCCATCTGATGTAGGTTCCATCCTTATGAAGCCACATGGGCTAAGATCAAGCGAATGGTCGTATATCTGGCAACAGGTGCAAATATCATAGTCTATACCTCCCTTCTGGGATAAACTACGAGCAACAAAATGAACCTTATACTTTTCCATACTTCTATTTGCTGCATGCTTTATCTTGTAAAGCCATTTTGAAGTAACAATTGTCTTGTCCAGGGTCTGGGAACTACTTCCCAGACATCATTCTCCATAATAGACTCATATTCTATGGTCATAGCATCCTTCCATAGTTAATGCTTGATGACATCTG
Organism: Pinus tabuliformis; assembly: GCA_031772625.1. Lineage (NCBI taxonomy): Eukaryota > Viridiplantae > Streptophyta > Pinopsida > Pinales > Pinaceae > Pinus > Pinus tabuliformis. The sequence continues at coordinate 385,323,601 of CM062818.1, forward strand.
AGAATGATGAAGGTTCATTTTGTATGATCGTGCTCATGATGGTCAGGTATCCCTGATACCTGTTAAGTTTCTTACTTTGATGGAAGGTTCCTCAGGGTGCAGCATGTCCTTCAGCATCGTCAAGTATCCCCGTAAGCCATGAAGGCCTCTTCCTAGAAGAGGAAGGCTCATGTGAATGAGGATCAATCAGATCCATGGGTTCTTCTACATCAGGCATTGATTCATCATCCTTTTCTTTCGGTTCCCTGGTGTCAGCTTCTTAAGAGCTACTCAAAGTCAGCAGATTGTCCACCTTGCTGAGAGCCATATCTTTGTCAAAGGTGACATCATGACTAATCACGACTTCCCTTTGACCGGTGGTGAACATTTCTTCAGGAGTTTAGGAACCCAATGCTTGATGAGGGCATCAATTTTGTACATATACGACGGTGATTGTAGTTTCAGCCCATAGAAACTTTGGAAGTCTTTGATCATGTAGCATGGCCCGGACAACTTCCATCATTGTGTGGTTCTTCCTTCCTGCCACACCATTCTGCTCAAGAGTATGTGGTGTAGTAGTCTCCCTCTTAATGCCAGCCTCAGATATGCCTGAGTGAACCAACTGTAATACATCGGAGGTCTTGCTTTGGCTTGAGGGGAACGGTCCCCTTTTGAGCTTTCCTTCGACACATCCCGGACATACACCTTCTTTCTCTACTTGGAATTCGGGCATCCCTGTCACCATTTGTTTTACACCAAGTAGAGCTTTGTAATGAAGGTGGGCAAACCTCTGATGCCAAAGTTCGGACTGAAGAGTTGTGTCACAAGACATGACACCTAGCGGACTTCCATTGACCTGATATGAGAATCAGCACTAAACCCAAGAGTAAAGGCATTTCCATATACATACCTTGCCATTGCTTAAGGTTACCTTGTAGCCTTTGTCTTCCATTGCTGAGATGGACACTAGGTTCTTTTTGAGGTCAGGTGCATTTAATACATCCTGGACTTTCTAGCCTTCTTGAATGGTTTTCCTCTTCCTCGATCCCCAGCTCTCCTCTTACCTTTGCTGTTGAATTTGTCATTCCTTTGATTTGCCATCAGAGGGATTTTGATCATTGTCCCGGTGTGAGTCCTTTCTATCAGGGTACTCCCTTGCATAGTGACCTGCTTTATCACAGATGTAACATCATCCTTTTCTTCCACCCTTAGGTCCACCCTTTCCTTTTGATTTAGACCCAGAATTATTTCTTTTCTTAGCATGAGAAGAAAAATCAGCAGGAGGACCTTTAGGCAAGCGCATTTCCTGCTCTTCTACCCTTGTTTGTTCTTGAATGCATCTAGCCATTAATTCCTCGAAACTAGGAATTACATTATTGTTCAGAAGAGTAGTCCTGAACACATACCATTCAGATGGTAATCCTCCGAGAGTTGTGAGTACCATTTCTCTGTCAGTAATGGTTTCCCCAATAGATAGGAGATCGTTCTTGATCTCGGTGATTCTTAAGAAGTATGCTTGCATACTTTCATCTTTACCCTTCTTGATTTACCTCAACTTATTTCTAAGAAACAAAAATAGATTTGCATCATTAACTTTAAATAAACTCACCAGTATGTCGTAGATTTCCTTGGAGGTGTCTAGATCAGAGATGTAGGCCACCAAGCGCTTGTCGATAGAGTCCCGAATGATCTTCTTTGTTTTGACTTCTCCATTTTTCCATTTGTTCCAGGCAGCAGCAGATACATTTGATGAAGGCTCAACAATATTGCCTCTTACATGGTCCAGCACTCCTTGATCTTCAAGGGTTAGATCAATAGACATCTTCCATCCATGATAGTCAGCTTTCTCACGGAGCTTGTCTTCGGCAGGAAAGAGTGTTGAGGACCCCATAGTTCTTTCAGGATAGCCTTGCCAATCTTCTCTTCGATGATTGCTCTTGCTCTTGCTCGGGCTTTGTCTTCACCTCAACTCTGATACCATGTTAAGTTATGGTATGTTCTATGATTATAACAGTTTACTTCTTTTTCTTATTATATTCCACCGATTAGCAATCACATCTACATAAAGTAAAGTGCATATAGAACATTAAACGATCGACAGAAAAAAAACCAAGACAAGAGACACAAGATGTGGCGGCTAGCCAGGGACAAACCCCACAATGTGTGGGGAAACCCTTTGATCAAATCTTCTTTTATCTTCAATAATTCAGCAGAGAGAAATATTACAATAAATCTGATTCATATCAGCAATAGCAAACCCTAGATCAGCGACATCAGCATTAGCGGCTTCATTATCAAACTAGGGCAGACGATATCTCACAAACCGACCGTCGGATTGACTTCATTCCACCACCAAAAGTTTCGGCTTCCAGAGGAGGTTCAGATGAACCTACAGCGCAGTTCAGATGATGAGTTCTTCTAGGCCACTCAAGTCAATCATTACTTCTGCAGTTGCAGCTTCAGTTTCAACAGTTTCCGGCTTCAAACTAGGGCAGTCGATATCTTGCAAACCGTTCGTCGGATTGACTTCATTCCACCACCAAAAGTTTCGGCTTCCAGAGGAGGTTCAGATGAACCTACAGCACAGTTCAGATGAGGAGATCTTCTAGGCCACGCAAGTCAATCTTTACTTCTACAGTTGCAACTTCAGTTTCAGCAGTTTCCGGCTTCAAACTAGGGCAGTTGATATCATGCAAACCGTTCGTCGGATTGACTTCATTCCACCACCAAAAGTTGCGGCTTTCAAAGGAGATTCAGATGAACCTACAGCGCAATTCCAAAGAGGAGATCTTCTAGGCCACGCAAGTCAATGTTTACTTCTGCAGTTGCAGCTTCAGTTTCAGCAATTTCCGGCTTCAAACTAGGGCAATCGATATCTTGCAAACCGTTCGTCGGATTGACTTCATTCCACCACCAAAAGTTGCGGCTTTCAAAGGAGATTCAGATGAACCTACAACGCAATTCCAAAGAGGAGATCTTCTAGGCCATGCAAGTCAATCTTTACTTCTGCAGTTGTAGCTTCAAATTCAACAGCTTCCGGCTTCACATGTGTGAGAGAGAGAGACCCATTTCAGCGCAGTAGAGAAGAGACTCATATCTGCGCAGTAGAGAGAAAGAGATGTGATGAGATGAGTGAGTCCAAATGAGGAAAAGTCCTCTTATATTTATACACAATGTTGGTGGGTGAATAGATGCGACTGTTGGGCTTCTGAGCCTACATGAGTTGTAGGTCGGCTTGATAATAATTCCATAATCAAAATAAATTCATATCTCCATGAATACTTATCGGAATTGGATGATATTTATATCAATCCTACACCTCTCGACGAGAGGAATCTAATAAAAATATTATCAGCCATGAATAAGATGACCCACATGAAGTTTTGCCCTGGTTTCCAATTTTAACATATATAGAATTCAAGCTCTGCATAATATAAAAGAATTGTCATAAGTGCAAACTACATTGATGAATTAGTGGTAGATATAATACCACTTGATGTGTGTGGCATAGTGTTTGGAAGTCCCTACATATACACAAGGAATGCAATATTCAAGACAAGAGAAAACCAATTCTTCCTGGTTAAGGATGGGAAGTCCTTCGTCATCAATGCACACAAAGGTAAATCCAAGATCTCATTAATAATTGCTAATAAAGAAAAGAAAATGATTAGCTCAAGTAGGAAATTTATATTGCTTTTATTGAACACATAATTGGTAGGGATGAATAAGAAAAGTGAAGGCATGCTTACATGGATGTACTAAAGAGAGGAAATTCCAATTGGAGAAGCTCTTCCATGGATAAAGAGAAGCATTCCGAGAGCTTAAAGGGTTACCACCTAAAAGGAAAGTGGAGCAGGAGATATGACTATATCTTGACTCTCCATTGCCAAACATAGGATTGTACATATATTCCATATTGGAAATGGATGAAGTGAAGACAGTGGCAACACTTGTCAGAGTAGGGAGTTATTTGATCAAGTACCTCACATTGTATGTCACCTCTTGTCATAATGCCTAAGAAGAACGAGGCTTGAGAAGGTGTATTGACAACAAAGCTATAATAAGATCACCTCAAGAATTAATACCATTTTCCAAGGATTGATAACTTGCTAGATCCATTATAGCTTGCCAAGAATTTCACTAAATTGGATCTCAGATTAGGGTAACACCATGTATAAGTAAAAAAGGAAGTCACTCAGAAGATTTCCCTTAAGAGGAGTGAAGGTTGATATGAACGATTGGTAATGCCTTCTTGTTTGTGTTAAGGCATCGACTACATTTATGTGTTTGATGATGTATTTTGGTATTTTCTATATTCATTTTTTTTAGTGTACTTTGATGATATATTGATTTTTATCTCTTCTTGGGAAGATAATATCTCAAATCTCATGGAGGTGTTGGAGACCCTGAAAAAGAATCAACTACTGGAAAACCTTAAGGAATGTGAACTTCCTCAACGATCCTTGATGTACTTGGATACATGATTGGTGGAGGGAAACTCAAGTTTGATCCTACGAATATGGAGGCCACCATCAAACGACCAACTCCTACTAATGTCATTGAAGTTAAGAGCTTTATGTGGGTAACATAATACCTTTGGAAGTTTATAATGTCCTTTTTTGTGGTCACTGGACTGCTACATCCCATAAAAACCAACAACAAGAGTTAATGATAGGGAAAGAACCAACATAATGCTTTTGAACAACTAAAAGTAATGATTAGTCAAGCACTAGTTCTTGCTCTACCCAATTTGTAGAAGTCTTTTGAATTGGAGAAAAAGGCATGTGTATATGTGATGTAGGAGGATCTCTAAAAACCAAGAAAAATTGGTCTCGAATTCTTATGTATATGAACTCATGTCGAAGATCTCATTGAGAGATTTCCAATGCTCCGTGGATTGAGTCAAATAAACGTCATATGAAGAAGTTATGGCATTTTGAAGTTTTGGCCCAATAGGCAAAATGTTGGCAGGGTGTACCATGGGGCAGCATCGCAGGAGAACATGTGGCAACATGGATTGTACAAATGCTGAGATGTGGCAGGACAAGTGGAAAAAATAACACTTGACACATGGTAGGTGAGGTAGCATAGTAGGATGATGTGGCATTATTGATGTGACATGTGTGATGATATCACAAAGTGATGTGGTAGAGGTGCTGACATGGTAGGTTGACTTTGCAACAACGTGTAACAATTAGAGTGAGACATGTCACAAAGCATGCTAACGAGGCCGACAAGTGGCAACACCACAACACAACATGTGGCATTGTTGATGTGGCACTAACATGGCAATGATGTGGCTCTAGCATGGCGTTGACATGTTTGGAATGTGGCAGATGATTGGGCGTCTAGGTGGCTGGCACACAGACCAACTAGAAGCTGCCATGTGGCAACCTAGATTGGTCAAGTTGGGCTAAGGTTGGATTAAAAGAAAAGTCTATTTACCATGGAAAGGCTGGGCGGGTGGTTTAAACCCCTGACCTCATTAGAACAAACAAAACACCTTTATCTGTTGAAGAATCTAGGGCAATGTAGGTTAATAATATTCTTCTAGTCATGATAACTATTTGTGAGGTGTTTTTAATTTTTCTTATTAGCACAATATTTAATATTAGAGTGTGTCTTCTTAGTTCATCAAATAACTATCAAAACAAAGAGACAAGAACACAAGATGTTGGCTTTCTTCCAGGGCCAAAACCTCTCACTCTTTGAGAGGAAAACCTGCACAAAATTCTTCTTATAGAGATTCCAATTGACGAATACCAAGACCATGACCCTTGACTTATTTAGCCACTCCAAGACCAAGACACCAATCCTCTTCTTCGTCATAACTGAGGTCATCATACTGCTACTAAAGTCATCTTTGCTGCTACACGAAAGTCGTCATTATTGCACCACTGAGATCTTTACACCTTGCTGCACCTTCACCGAGATTATTGCTGCACTTTCACTGAGATCAATACTACTCCTTCATAGAGACCTTTACCATGACATCGAGACCTATATACTGAGATATTTAGAGCGCTGCATCGATATCTTCATCAAGTTCATAAACTTGAAAGTATGTCTTCATTAAGATCATGTTTACCACTATGCCGAGATAAGAGTGTCACTTCATGATCCTTCTCTTCATAAGCATGCCGAGACTATAAGGTTGCTTTAGAGATCACCGAGACTGTGATCATTAGGACTATAAGGAGGAGGAGAAACCTCATCATGAGATGCCCATCCAAAAAGCAGAGATCTCTAAGATAGCAAGGTCTTGAGACTGTAATTACTTTCTGTAATTACCCATGAAGGTGTAGAGGAATCCGAGTTCTGTACCCTACTGTACCCATCCGAAATCCTATACCTTTGTACTCATCTAAAGTTGCAGAGATGAGAAAAATTGTTTGCCTGTAATGCAGATCTTACACGCTTATTTATAGTGGTTTGACCCACATATTAAGCCGACATGACAATGAACTATTGTGTCTCCTTACTTGAACTGACATGATTGCTTTTTATTCATTTTGCAGGCCGGCATGACCAAGAGGATAATGCTTGTCATTTGGAGGGTTTCTTGACATTGTTTATGACTCAAATACATTTGATACATGCCCAAGAAGGGTTCTTCATGACATTGACTCTTTGAACTTTAAAGATAAATGCTAAGGCTCTCAATGGGAGCCATCTATACATAAAAAATCTTGCTGATGAAACCCATGAAGAAAGCATAATAATAAATTCATTTTCTTGTTTACAAAAATCATAATTGCAATGTCATTATGAAGACCGAACCTAGTTACCCTTTCTTCAACACTCCCTCTTAACTAGGGAGGTATTCATAATGGTACTTGGTCATTCTCAATCTGAAGAATTCCTCATAAGAATTGGATTGGTAACCCATCTGTATATCATCATAGTAACCAACATTGTTTCCACAACAAGGCCTTGACTGACAACTCTATCTCTCATTAGCTAAGAGCACAATGTTGGCGATACCAATGACTACAGACACCTTCATCATTGTCTCTCAAGGTACATACCCACTTGGGTGTTCATTGAGTATGACCTTCTAGGACTATCCTTATTTTTGAGTTCCCAACCTTCAAAGAATATCGATCCTCTTGCCTACTCTTATCTTGGATTCTCTACACATCCTCAAAGAGCATCGGATTCCATATGATTACCCAATCCTCCATTCTTTCTTCCTAAGTGAACACAAGAATGTTGTGTCTATCTCTCCCTCTCAATTAGGGAGAATACATCCATCATGTGTCTACATTTCTCTTCATGGCCTTCAGTAAGACTTACCACTGTTAGTTCTGGTCTAGTGCATGACACATGAAATAGAAAACACAACTATCACTCCTTAATTAGGGGTGACCCAACCCAAGCTCCCTCTTAACAAGGAAATCTCCTTTTCATCAACAACTTCTTCTTCATGGGTCCTTCCATTGCTTGATCAAATTATTTCCTTGATGTCATGAAATTCAATTGAGCTTCTTCCTTGTAGGGAATTGGCCATCCATCACTTTCCTTCTTGGTTTGTTATGTCATTCCTTTCTTCTTGGAAAGTGTCCTTATTGATACATATCTGGAACCCTCGTCATATGAATACTTCTTCCTCATCATGTTTCTTTCAGGAATTTCCATCCACCACATGAATGTTAGTTGTACTTGTACTTACAACTCTTGTTCCAGTAGCCCTGCATGAACTCATCCAGATATTACTCAAGAAATCAAAACATAATAGTAAATCAAATTGTACCTTTCGAGATGGCTCTTCATCATGACATCTTCTTGTAGGTATCAACATCCCGCATACATGTTGACACATATCCCAAAGATATCCATTGTCAAGGGTCTTCATCTTTTCAGACTTTCATCAAAGCCTTCATATCCTTTCAGGATATTTCCTAGTCAAATCTTCTTGGTCTTTTGGATGTTGATCGCCTTCATAATGGGTGCATATCTATTCCCAAGAGCTTTTAATTATAGTTTCTTAACTGTAGTCAACCACCTCATACTTCATATGAGGACATATTATGTTGATTTCATCTAGTGTGACTTTATGCCTTCCTGCATCCTTTCAGAGGAGGAGATCCTTTTTCTCTTGATCATGCTTCTCAAGATAGAAGTAACGATCCATGTTACCCGCAACCATATGACATGACATTATAATATTAAACACATGCATACATACCTCATTTTACTTTTAGGTCATCTAGGCTTCTTTCAACAACGTCCTTGATTGAAGTGTCTTCAATCCCTTGATCTGCTTCATTTTCTCATGTCATCATACCATCATCCATGAATTCCATAAGTTGGAGTCCCTGATGAAACACTTGCTTCCTCTCTAGATTAGTGAACCCTCCGATGAGGACTCCATCAGAGAACCTTGAGGATTTTTCATATCCCCATTTGGCAGATGTGTCCTTTTTGTCTTGATGTATGATGAGCCTTGTCTGGATGACATCTTCCTTTCCTTCAATGTCCAATTAGGTTCCCAAGAGCTGTATCCTTCATGTTTGATTGCCATGGATTTCCTTCATGGTTCCCATGGTGATGTCATGAGCTCTTGTTTCCATGATGCCGTGATGTATCTTATTATCATGGTCATATCTATAACAAAAGCTTATGATAGGACCCTTTTGTGAGGGGTACCATCTTAATCATAGTAGAGATATGTTACTCCCTCTTTTCTTGGCCCTTTTCTTCAACTTCCTTCATATTTCCGATGATATGAGCTTTCTTTTCATAATATTTCCATAGCACTATTTTTGTGAAAATTTCTATATAGAAATTATACTATAGTGATTAATATTATTTCTTCTACTTATTATCTCAGAAATAAGTTATTCACAATGTTCTTACGACAAATATCGAAATATATTCTACCGCACCCTTCACAATTAAAAAATTGCAAAAAGTAAATGTAAGGAAAAACACTGGCACAAGTATAATCACAATGACACAGTGATTTTTTTACAATCGTCCCCGAAAAAACCCAATGTGGGAAAACCGGTGCAACAGATGAGGGTTTTATTATTCTTCAACAAATTATCATGTACAAATTACAACCATCAAAATAGGAATGATAAATTTTACAGAGGCTTCCTGACAAATTTTTGACCCAGGTGAAGCACTTCCTCTTCCCTAGAATCCTTCTATGTCTTTCTGCGTCAAACTTCTCACACTAGCCCAACGCTAAGCTACCCAGCAAGCTCTATGTTAATCTACCTCTTCGTTATCTCTTTCTGCGTCACCCTGTTCCTGCTCTGCGTCTTGCTGCCTTGCACTCTATGAAGATGATGATGCCCTCTCTTCCTTTCTCACCTGCAACTCTCCCTCTGATTCGATTTTCTCTTGCCAAACTTTGACCAGTGAGAAAATCGATCTTACTTGGGTAACTTAGTATCTTCCTCTGGTGTGTTCTTCAAGTGCCCATAAAGCCTCCTCTTATAATCCTCTCGTTGATCAATTAAGGACCCAGATTAGATTCTAATCAATGGTTAGGATCATTTGACTTGATCTCTACCTTCTTCTAGAAGTTTTGCCCACAATTTAGATTAATACCCTTTAATTATTTTAATTTCCTAAGTTTAGACTTAGGGTCCTATTAAAAATAATTAATTATTATAATAAAACTGTCTCCGGGTGGAATTTCCTAAAAATGATTTTTGGGTATTGGAGAATGCATGTGTCTAAGCCTTCTTGCAAATTTTGAGGCCTAGAGCACATCCAATGCTACCCCAAATCAACACTCCCTCTTAGTGATGAATGTGCTCTAATAATACACTGTTGCTACATACTACTCTAACTTTGAGGCATCGTCCTTTGCACTGCTGATGACTGACATGTTGTTCACCAACTACTGCGCTGCTATTGTAACTGAATTACTGCTGACACTGCCACTGCCAACATTGCATCCGTACTACATCTCCCTCTGAATGTCTGCATTTGTGCTGCTGCTGGCACTACCACTGCCAACTGTCCCTGCACTGCACTCTACTGCTGCTATTGAAACGAATTTTCTACTATACCCATCTGCTCTCTGAACTGAGTGACCTTAGCTCTTTCGAGAGCCTTTGTGTGTATATCAACTACCTGCTCTCCTGTGGGGACATACTGTAGCTATACTACCCCACGCTGAACACAGTGTCTGATAAAGTGACAATGGATATCTAAATGTTTCGACCGATCATGAAATACTAGATTCTCAGAGAGTTTGATACAACTTTGATTATCACAGTAAACTTTGGTCGCCTCTATCCTTTTTCTTAACAAGCTCACAAGAAGTTTTCTAAGCCATATAGCTTCACACGTAGCTATGCTGATTGCCATATATTCTGCTTGTGTTGAGCTCAGAGCTACCGATTTTTTCTTCCTACTACACCAAGATATCATACCTGATCCAACATTGAAGCAATACCCCGAGGTACTTTTTTGGTCTACTGAATTACCTGCCCAATTTGCATCTGTGAACCCATTCAAAATGACGTCCTCCCCTCGGGAGTAATTCAACCCATATCTGATTGTTCCATGTACATACCTAAGAATGTGTCTAGCTGCTGCCCAATGCACCCTTTTTGGTTCCACCATGAACTAACTAAGAGTGTTGACAACAAAACGAATGGCTGGCCTAGTGTTGACCAGATACATGAGCGACCCAGTGAGCTGCCTGTACAAGGTGGGATCTACTGATCCAGGTGGATATTGGTGGCCACCCGCCAGGTCCACCTGGACCCCCACCATTGTCTTTCTCAGCATTTTCAGTTTCCTTAATTGTAGCACAGTTTACTATGTTTAGCAGTTTTTCGGGTCCTGAACTTCCAGAGCCGTTTTGAGGCCCTAAACGACGTTTTTTTGGAATTCTGGGGCGACCGAGCCCTATGTTGCCTCCCAAAGTGGTAGTACTCGGATAGATCTTTCTAACGAGCTATCGTACGCGTCAAACGGAGATCGTATGCCAAAGTTACGACCCCGGGAAATTGATGTACCAATTTACCCAAACGGGGCCCACAATTTGGCGTTTCATCTTCTAGGGTTAGGTTTCGGTATGTGAAGGGTTTTCCATTGTTTCCCAACAATAAATAGGCCTTCGAGCCTCATTGTAATACAGTTCAGAGGCATGTAGCCGCACATCTCTTCTCAGAGATATGCTACCATCGCCCTAGCTGGTTTCTTTCCATTTCTGTTTGTAAGCATATTTCAGTATTTTACAGTAATGAAATGAAGTATTATTTCCACTACATCTCTGTGTTTATGGTTATTGCATCTCTGTATTTATGGTTATCTCTGTAATCTATTGCGTTCCTGCTTAAATCCGGATCATCTACTTCCTTGTCTCTTGATGCATCTATTTTCTTCCAGTTGGTGATCATAGGAGCAGCCATGGGTCGACAATCCTACATTCTGAATCTCTTTGGAATTTCTGTAGCGTATCTTCCTTGTCCAAGGAAGATCTCCCCATTCTTCTGCGAAACTTCCAACCCCAGAGAATAATGCATCAACCCCATGCCCTTCATGTCGAATTCAACTTCAAGATTCTTCTTGCAATCCTGGATGAGTTTGGATGACCCAGTTAGGAACATGTCATCTACATATAATACCAGAATAAGTGGCTCATTCTCTACCATCAAATAGTAGGAATTGGGATTAACGTCACTCTTGAAAAATCCCAACTGCTGCAAGTAACTATCAATCTGACCATACCATGCTCTGGGTGCTTGCTTGAGTCCATACAATGATTTCTTTAACCTACAAACATGAGTTCTCTTCTCATGAGTTTCGAAGCCTTCAGGTTGTTCTATATACACCTCCTCTTCTATCACCCCGTTCAAGAATGATCTCTTGACATCCATCTGGTGAATCTCCCATCCCATTTGAGTTGCTAGGGATATAACATATCTAATAGAGGTGTATCGAGCAACTGGGGTGAAGGTCTCTTCATAGTCTATTCCTTCTTTTTTAGCATACCCCTTTGCCACAAACCTTTCCTTGTACTTCTCTATACAACCATCCGCAACATACTCGATCTTGTAGATCCATCGTGATCCTACAACTGATCTATCTTCTGGTCTAGGTACTACTTCCTAGACATCATTCGTCATGATGGAGTTGTACTCTTCCACCATGGCATCCACTCATACTTGGTGTTGAACAACTTCCTGAAAGCTAGATGGTTTTTCAACCTGAGCTACCAATATCTGGTATCTATCAGGTTGTCTACGCTGCCTTTTCTCGGTTCTAGGAGCTCCAACAAACTCCTCTGCGTCCCTCAGTGTCTGTCGTACTTCTCTGTTGGTTCTACCACTGGTGGTGGGAGGCTCAACCAACTCCTCCTCTTGATCTTGTTGTTCCATTTGCTGAGAACTATCTGCATTTCCTCCTTCTGAGGAAATACTGGTACTGGTCACTATACTCGATCCAAGTGTCTGTCCTCTTGCCTGTCCTCCTTGCTGCCCTGCTGCTCTTGGACTAATGGAACATCTCATGACTTATCTTCTGTAGGCATCTCACGAGATTTCCTGAAAGCTTTGTCCTCCATGAACTTTGCATCCCGTATTACTACAGTATTCCTGCTGATAGGAATGTAGATTATGTATGCCTTTGAGGTCTCGTTGTATCTTACGAGATACCCCTTTTCTGCAGTCTGATCCAGTTTATTGCGCTTCTTATCTGGAATGTCACAATAATCCACTCTTTTGAATATCCCGAGATCACTGATTTCCAACTTCTTCCTTGTGAAGACTCCTTCGGGATTTTTCTTCCCCAATGCTCTATGAGGAGTTCTATTCTAGATATACACTATTGTCTTGCAAGCTTCTTCCCATAAATACCTTGGTAGATTCTGATCATACAACATAACTTTGGCTGCCCCAACAATAGTTCTTTTTTTCCGTTCTGCTACTCCATTCTGATCCAGATTATATGGAGCCGTCCACTCTCTTTTGATGCCCTCCTTTGCGCAGAAATATGTGAAGTATTTGTCCGTATGTTCTCCACCATTATCTGAACGCAATAGCTTTATCTTTTTCCCTGTCATATTTTCAACAAGATCTTTAAACTCTCGAAAACACTAAAATACCTCATCCTTGGTCTTTAAGAAATAGATCCAAGCTTTTATGGAGTGATCATCGATAAAGATGATGAAGTATTCACCACCACTAAGAGCTCTTGTGGACATAGGACCACATATATCTAAGTGTATTAATCCTAATACACATTCTGCTCTATTGTTACTTCTGGAAAAAGCTGCTTTGGCGTACTTCCCTAGCACACATCCTCTGCATAAGTCATCATGTTCACTATTAAGGACTGGTACTCGTGTAACAGTCTCTCTGAACATCCTCAATGCTCCATGGTTTAAATGCCCCATTCGCCTATGCCATAATTCATTTCGCTCCTTCTCACCATTAAAGTTGCTTCCTATTAGTGCCATTGGTGATTTAAGTTGCAATCTATACAACTTGTTGCTTCGAATCCCAATTTGCCTTTTCTTCTTCCATCTTGGATGCTTGATGTATACTTTCTTTCCCATGAAGTATACAATATATCCCTCATCCTATAACTTTCCCATGAAGTATACAATATATCCCTTGTCCTGTAATTGGGACACTGAAATCAAGTTCATTCCTAATCATGGCACATGAAAAACATTGGTGGCTTGGATGATGGTCCCTGCTTCCGTCTGAAATGCTATGGTGCCTCTCCCTACTGGAGTACATTTCATTCTGTTTCCCATAGTATTTTGGAATTCCATTTGTTCTTCTTGATATCTCGATAAATGTTATCATACTCTAGTCATATGAGCTGAAGTCCCACTATCAATGTACCAAACATCCACTGATGCTGAATTTGCCAGGCATGCGAATTCTTTATCTAATTTGGTAGATAAATCTGAGACACTTTGAGTATCCATATTGTGCCAATTTCTGACGCTAACTTGCCCCAACAACTGCTGCAAGAAAAACTATGTCCCACTTGAGACAACCCTTCTTGTTGAATCTTATGCTGCGCTGTTCCTTCTACTACAGACAAATTTCGATTAGAAAGACTTACCTCTTCATCGACTCACTCAGAGAGAGTTTTCCCACGAAATCCAATCCTCTTGGCTTTGAACTGCAAAAGCCCCTTGGAGATTCGAATTACTGCCCATGCAGGAATTTCGAATTCCCTTCTCCTTTCAACACTCGATCTTCCAACTTCTTCCTTCTGCTTCCTTTTAGCTTTGATTCCATGTGTGTGAAAATTTCTAAATAGAAATCCTACTGCAGTATTTAATATTATTTCTTATACTTATTATCTTATAAATAAGTTATTCACAATGTTCTTATGACAAATATTGAAATATATTCTACAACAGCCTTCACAATTAAAACGTTGCAGAAAGTAAATGTAAGGAAAAATACTGGCACAAATACAATCACAATGACACAGTTATTTTTGGACAATTGTCCCCGGAAAAACCCAATGTGGGAAAACCGATGCAACAAATGAGGGTTTTATTATTCTTCAGCAAATTCTCATGTACAAATTACAACCAACAAATAGGAATGAGAAATTTTATAGACTCTTTCTGACAATTTTCTGACCCAGGGGAAGCACTAATTCTTCCCCGGAATCCTTCTGCGTCCCTCTGCATCAAACTTCTCGCACTGACCCAACATCAAGCTGCCCACGTAGGCTCTGCGCCAATCTGCCTCTGTGCTGCCTCTTTCGGCGTCACCCTATTCCTGCTCTGCATCTTGTTGCCTTGCACTCTCTGAAGATGCTGATGCCCTCTCTTCCTTTATCACATGAAACTCTCCGTTTGATTCAATTTTCTCTTGCCAAAGTTCCACAAGTGAGAAAATCGATCTTACTCAGGTAACTGAATATCTGCCTCTGGTGTGTTCTCCAAGTGCCTATCAAGCCTCCTCTTATAATCCTCTCCTTGATCAATCAATGATCCATATTAGATTCTAATCAATGGTTAGGATCATTTGAATTGATCTTTGCCTTTTTCTAGAAGTTTCACCCACAGTTTAGATTAATACCCATTAATTATTTTAATTTCCTAAGTTTAGACTTAAGGTCCCATTAAATAATTAATTATTTTAATAAAACTGTCTCCGAGTGGAATTTCTCAAAAGGATTTATGTGTATTGGAGAACGCATGTGTCTAAGACTTTTTGCAAATTTTGAGGCCTAGAGCACATCCAATGCTACCCCGAATCAATAGTTTTACCTTTGTTTGAGGACCAAACTTCCCTTCCTTTCTGCAAATTTTTGAGTTCTTTAACCTTCAACACTTTTCCCATCAACTTGTCTTTTTCTATCTTCCATAGAGACCACAAATTGTCGAATGAGGTAACCTTCTTGTTCATGGACATTTGTTACCTTGCTTATTAGTTAGAACAATGATGATTATCTTCTTATCATCTCCCCCAGATCTCCCAATTGAGATCTCATGAAGATATTCCCTCATTCTTTGATACCTTCAATCAGGCCTAAGTGATATGACCTTATTTACTACATTTCAGAGAGTATATCTTCAAGCATTTCATATATCTCTTTTATGTCTCATTTCTTGCTACACAGGGATGAGAGGACCTTAAGAGTTCCCTCCCATGAATCCAAAGGAAACCTTTTTCCTTGATATGTTCACTGACTTCTCTTATCTATGAGGATTATTACAATTCTTCTTATTCCATTCATGGACCTTTGATGACCCATCTAACCTATAGATATCCTTGCAATCATGAAGTCATTTTACCGTATTGATTAATGAAAATACTTAATTGAGATGTGAAGATAAAATATTCACCTTGATCATACTGGAAGGGGTTGAAGCAGATACATTAGAGCTTCCTCTTGAATGATATTCTTTTAGGGCAAGGAGATGATCCTTTCTTGAAGATGACCATGCCTTATTTCCTTCAATGTGCTTTGCCTTCTTTTGTAGTGTAGATGAAGACTGCTTCTAGGGTTTCAACCTTCTCCAAGATGATGTAATCTTTGTTTTTGAGGTCCTTTTAGCTACCTTACTTTGTAGATAGCTTGATGAGGGTCTTAGGGGACTTTTGATGATGACTATGGAGACAAAAGTTCTTGCTGTTGTAGATTTCTTCTTTGATTTAGGGCTTGATCCTTCAATGTAGATCTTGATATCATACTTATTCAAGGAAAAATATATTATTTTATAATATATGTCAATGCATTTCTTGCTCATTTAAGTAGGTCTAGCACATGTCAAAGTGCTATAGGTGAGTCAAATAGTCAAGATAAATTATTGAAGGCCTTAAGGGCATGTTACACTATGTATAAATATATATTAAAGTCAAAGGGAAACCTCCAAGCAAAGTCAAGTCTGATCCTATGTAATGACACCTTCAAGACGCTCCTTCAAGCATGCTACACCATCATCGAAAATGTGTGAATTCTGCTAATCAAATCAGCCACCAAACGTCCCTCCAAGTCAACCTACAAATAACCCTCTAAGTCGGCCTGCTAACAGTCAATGATATCGGCCTATAAGTCGGCTTAAATGGAGGGACAATCCTCTATTTATAGAGGCTGTCCACTCCAAATGAAATGCACCAATTGTGCTCGGATCAAATCCACAAGGAAAAGAAGACTAGAGAATTAAGAAGGACAAGAAGAAAGGGTCTACAAGGTGCAACGAATAAAGGATAAGGGACAACGAAGATAAATGATTGTTCCTAGGGCTAGAAACAGTCACACGTGCGAGAAAGAGGAGGAGAAATCTACGAATGCTACAACAAGGACAAACAAGCCATAATTTTGTGTTGTTTGGGTTTGATACTATACTCACAATATCTCTCAAGACAAGCGAAGGAGCACCTCTCTCTAACGAAGGAAGAAAGACCTAATAAACTAAGGATAATCTCCACATGTGCGAGAAACTAGGGCAGCAGAAGAGCAGAACAATCATACACTCAAGAAGGATCTCGGTTGGTCAAAGTTGAAGTATACTTGAGCAAGGGATCAAAGAAGAACATCTCATCTAGAAGACTCAAAGAAGAGGAACAAGATTCATAGTAACAAAGTGCCGGAAGAAGGAGGATGAAGTGTCGGGAAACAAAGTGTTGGAAGAAGTGCCGAAAGAAGTGTCAGGGTATATGGTGCAGAAAGAAGTAAATACTTGACTTGTGCTTGGAGGATCTCTTAGTCAGGGGTCTAGGGTTTGGAATTGATCAATATAAGCTTCAATAAGAGAAATTCACTAAAGGGTTTTCCTCTCAAGAGAAGAGAGGTTTTGGCCCTGGCAGAGAGCCAACATCTTGTGTTCTTGTTTTTATGTTTTTGGTAGCAGTTTGATGAATTACAAACATATGCACTAATAAAAAGAAGAATAAGAATAAGATAATAAAAAAAGTAAAAAGACTCCATGAATTGTTATCAAGTAACGAAGAATCAAACTACACTACTTTGCCCTAGATTCTTCAACAACATCGAGATCTATATACTGAGATATTTAGAGAGCTGCACCAAGATCTTCATCAAGTTCATAACCTTGAAACTATGTCTTCATTATGATCATGATTACCACTATGCTGAGACAGGGAGTGCCACATCAAGATCCTTCTCTTCACAATTATGCCAAGACTTTAAGGTTGCTTCAGAGATCACCGAGACTGTGATCATTAGGACTGTAAGGAGGTCGAGAAACTTCTTCCTGAGATGCCCATTCGAAGAGTAGATATCTCTGAGATAACAAGGTATTGAGATTGTAATTACTTGCTGTAATTACCCACGAAGGTGCGGAGGAATCCGAGTTTTGTACCCTACTGTACCCATCCGAAATCCTGTACCATAGTACTCATATGAAGTTGCAGAGATGTCCGAAATTGTATGCCTGTGATGTAGGTCTTACACATCTATTTGTAGTGGTTTGACCCACATATTAAGCTGACATGATAGCGAATTGTTGTGTCTCCTTACTTGAGCTGACATAACTGCTTTTTATTCATTTTGCAAGCCAACATGACGAAGAGGATTGTGCTTGTCATTTGGAGGGTTTCTTGACATTGTTTATGACTCAAATACATTTGATACATGCCCAAGAAGGGTTCTTCATGACATTGACTCTTTGACCTTTAAAGATAAATCCTAAGGCTCTCAATGGGAGCCATCTATACATGAAAAATTTTGCTCATGAAACCCATGAAGAAAGCATAATAATAAATTTATTTTCTTGTTTACAAAAATCATAATTACAATGTCATTATGAAGACTGAACATAGTTACCCTTTCTTCAACATTACTAACATACCATTGTATATTGTTGTGAAACCAAACAATAATGGTTATATTTACACTGCAATTTTTATCCATATGGAATTCTGCGAGTTCAACCCCACAACTTCCTCGCCAATTGCCAAACATTTTAACTAATGCATTGTGCTAATTACTTTTTTTAGGGTGACAATGATCCACTATTTGAAGTGTAATATTATCCATGAAGGCTGAAAAATATCAATAGTTGGAGGTTTGACCTCTCAATCTCTTCTTTCATAAACCAACACTTTCACCATTGCAATAGTGGTTGTTGGGTTTGAAACAACTTGCACATGATTTTTTTTGTTCTAAAAGTGCAAAGGATGAATCTTGAACAATGGGAATCCAAAGCTTGATGATGGAAAGTTTGGGAGTCGACCCTACGAGATGACACACATAAACCATTATTCTAGTCAATGCCCCGAATGGTTGGGTTTTGAAACTTAGTGCACAATATGTGGCTTTATTCCAGAGTCAAAGACCAAACTCCGAGGATGGAGAGGTTGAGAACGAAACCTAAGACCCCTCGAATGTAATCCCTGCACATTAATCAGTGCACCACAATACATTGTTTTGTCATGATGGGTGCAATTAGGTATTTTATGCCGAGCCTAAGTCTATGTAGTTGAAAAAATGGGGCTTTTAAAGCCATTGCCGAGCAACCTAAGGCTGGAGAAAAACTATCCATTGTAAAATTTTCTAGGTTACCAATGTGTTAGGGAGTTATTTGTGGATGGAGTGTGCAAGCTGAGTTAGTTTTGTTTTGAGACATAGTATATGTAGAAAAAAAAGCTAAGCCAATTGCGAGCACTTTTCATGTAGATTTAGACCGAGAAGAGCCTAACATTAGTGGAACAATATTGCTAGAGCTAGTGAAGACATTGTGTTGCAGGATTGATTTTTGTAGTTGTTGTCGCGCAGATTGACACGACAACCCTCAGACCGGGGGCTGTCACTCTGATCCCCGATCCCTCCGTTTAAGCCTGTCTCTCGCGGTTAAGGGGGGTAGACCCTATGAAATGATGAAGACCAACTGCCAAACAGTTGGGCTGGGAGACACGAGACACGATATGATAAGCACTAGATGGATTTAAAAAGTAAAAAGACCAGTGCCTTGTGGAGTAAATATTTAATCGTTTAATTATCAGATGCTGCAATAATATAAACCATGCAGAGCAAGCATTTATCATGAAAGCTAGAATGACGCAAGATATCAGTTGAAACAATAACGTTCTTGCAATATCCAGTAATTTAAGAAAATTTTCAATAGATGCTTTAAACAATCATGCAAATCATAAATTATTAACCAGGTACCACATGCAGCTAATCTTTAAGATGATCATTCATGTACAGATAATAAACATTTATTCCACATCAGTATTTCGAATCTCAAAATGATATTTTCTTGAGAACAACTGGATCTGGCAAACAAGAAAATTTTCCACAAAATTTTTAATTTTTTTTTTTTTTTAATTAAAACTAAATTAAAATCAAAATAAAATAAAACCCAACAAAATCCTAAACTAAAAGTTAAATTAAAACTCAAATTATTAAAAAATCTACTTTAATCTAACTTAAAAAATCTAACTAAAAACTTTATTAAATTAAATCTAACTTTTTAAAAAATAACCTAAAACTGAATGTAAACCAAAATTTGCCACAAATTTAAAATTTTAAAACTTAAAGCTAAAACCTTAAAAAAGAAAAATTAATAAAACTAAACTAAAATTAATCTAAAGAAAACAAAGCGTAACATTTAAATTTAAAATCTAAAGTCAAAATTTACGTAACTAGAATCTAAGTAAGTGAAAATTGAAACCTGTTTTTATTTCTTTGATTTTATTTATATATAAAAAAAACTTACACAAAAGAAAAAAAAAGAATTGACGAATGCAGACTTGCGTACCTAGCCCATGAAATTTAAACAAAAAATTTGTTAATAGCTCGGTGTATACAGGACGACGGCGATTGAAAGGAAAACGCGTGGTGGTTTGAAGGCCGACGTTGTTGACTCAATGCGAGGGTCATCAAAATCGAATTTTTCTGCGTGATGGCTTGCGATGTTGGGCTTAACACATGAAACCTCCTGCGTAACCTTTCCAGAACTCTGACGGCGAACCAAATGGAAATCCCGACCACGTAGAATGAAATCTCGAGAGCACGTTTCGACTGTCAGTGGCCGAGAAAGAAATTGAAATCGGTTTTGAGATCACCGCTGTTTCGTTGATACACAGATTTTGCTTCGCTTGTACGCAGATCAACCGGACGGCAGCGTGGAGACGTATATTGATTTTCAACGATTGAAACGCATAGTGTTTGAATGCTTCTCCCTTCGATTTGATTCTCTGCGACAAATGGAAATTTCGATGGCTACTCACCATACCACATATCTGAGCCAAATCGTGATCAGATTTATTAAAACCGAGAGTGACCCTTGCTGCGTACGCAGAGAGAGACTCTCACTGTTGACGGCTCAACATTTCTGAAATCCCACGAAAAAATGCCCACCGCTCATGTGATTTCAAAACATCAAAGGATTCGATCAATATAAATCAATGCCCTCACGTGGTGAAACAGATAGATACGCATTCAACAGTTTCGTTTGGTGGCAGATGGGAATGATTCCTCGTGCATACGCAGAGAGGGCCTTCCTCTACCTTTGTTGATGGCAGGAAGCTATTTGAGGATACATCTGGAGAGACCCTGTTCCTGTAATTGCAAAGAGACAAAACCCTAATGAAAACTGTATAAAGCAAAAAATTTGAAACCCTAGATCAACTTGACTAATTTACAGATGTTGGCCCCTTAACAGCCAGATTTAGCAATGAGCACAGAAATAATTTAAAGAATAAAAATTTCAGGTTTTCACTGTGAAGAACTTCAGAAAATCTCTCATGCAAATTAGAAAAATAAACTGAATGATAGACCCAGGATCAAATCCAATTGGGCTCAGCAAAAAATGCTTGCGGGAGTTGGCTGGTTCAACCGAGAAATTCCCCTAACGCCCGGCAATCTTCTTCAGTAAGATTTTTCCTGCACAGCTCACTTCAACCATCAGTAAAGAGGGCAAAAATGCTGCTAGATCTCAAAAAGTAATGGAGATACCTGCCATTACTTCAGAAACCCTAACACCACTCAAACCCTAGCAAGTGAACAAGATACCTGTGCTCACAATACTCTACAATAAGCTATTATTAATGGCTGAAAAATAAAATATGCAGAAAATTAAACAATCTCACAACATTTCCAGAGAGTAACACCAGCTAGATTTGGACCCCAAAGTCTTCTTTTATTAACCAGAAACAGATTACAAGAGAGCTTCTTCAGTACCAGACTCACAGATCCAATGAATTGAAAAGACCCCTAGCACCCTATTTAAAGGAAATGATCCCAACGGCTAGTTCGAGTGATCCATGTCAAAATGATCTCGATCGTCGATGAGGATCGAGACATCTCTTAATCTCATCTGTCGAAATTGTTAACTTATTATTAAAAATAATATTTTGCATGCATTCACTCAAAATACTATTATTTTATTATTTAGGGTTTTTTGCTTTATTTTATAATTTTATTTATTTTATTTTTTAATTTTTAATTTTTAATTATTTTATTAAATGGATCATCGAACTAAGCCTTTGGAAACATCACCTAGGACCTAGGAA
The DNA here is from genome assembly GCA_031772625.1 of Pinus tabuliformis. NCBI lineage: Eukaryota > Viridiplantae > Streptophyta > Pinopsida > Pinales > Pinaceae > Pinus > Pinus tabuliformis. Next base: position 385,345,512 of record CM062818.1, read on the forward strand.
TTAGGACTCATGAGGGGAATAAAACATTTTCTAACCCTCAAGACACATTACATCATGACTTTTACAATTTACATCTTAAGGGGGAAAACCCCTTTATCATAGACCCTCATAAATCACCCAGTTTCTGCGACACAACTATAATCTAGCAGATTAACACACTAGGATTCTCCTAAAGTTCTAATAAAAAAATGCATCCCGGCTTTGGGGTCAGGCTGAAGGAAAACTCTGCCGATCATAGATCGGTGAGACGAAAAACCTTCTGGGACGTAGATTATCATTGGAAAGTTAGGTCCACCTAGGCAATTTTACATAAAACGACTCATATCTGCTAAGATTATTTACAATTCATACATGCAGACTGGGTTTACAATTAAAATGATCAAGCTGCTGATGACTGCAGGATGGCACGGATATGTTGATCAGGTGCTACCCCTTTCTGCCAAGAAAAAGGGGGTGTACTGCATGGGTAGTTGGCCAGTAGTGGTCAACATCTGGCTCTACTTGGGGACACGTTGCTGCTTGCAGGAATGTGAGAATCCAGAATCTGCATCCATACAACACAAAAATAAGTAGCGTCCAACCAAAAAATCATCATATACATTAAGCACAGGAAAGATAAAAGCTCTTCATTTATTAACTATCTAAAGCAGAAATAAAAATGCGGAAAGACAAGGAGTAGGGTTAGAAATACGATGAAAAGGATGCCCCATGGCATCAGATGTGTTCAATATAGTGCATACTGAGCATTTGCCTGCTTTCAGGAAAATCTGTCGGCTGCTTGTCGGATGTGCCATGTCCAATTTTGCATATGGTAGGACTTTTTCCTATCCGAAAATCAAGCTGCTCGCAGACATCTGATGCGTCAAATCTTCGTCTCATTCTCTTTCTCTTGCGCTTTTTCTTTGTGGCTGGTTGAATTACTGATGATATGGAACTTTCTGTTTCAAAACTATTAGATGAAGTATGTAAGATATGCATGCCATGTCTTTCTTTATCTTGCATCTGATCTTTATTGTTTTTAAGTCTATCTGGATCACATTCAATTAACCATCTTTCAATCGAATCAATGACCTCCTCATAATAAGATGGAGCTTGTTGCAGCAAATGAGAAGGCTCCTGATCTGTTGATGCCCCCTGGTTTCTCTTATCATCTTACCATTGTTGAAATTTTTGAACCTGTATTTTAATGGCATCCATCTGACTAGAATGTTCAACCTTTATAGCACTGATTTGCCTGGCATGGTGTTCTTTCATATCTTTTATTACTTTATCATTCTTTTCCTTTATGTCCATCAAGCAATGTTGCATGGAGTTTATTTCTTCTTTATGAATTGCTTGCATGGTGGCCAACTGATTATTATGATTGAATGTCATGATAGTCATTTCTTCATCCATAGTTAATAACTTGTTTTGCATAGAATCAATTTCCCTATCATGATCAGCTTTCATGGTCACCACATTTTCCTCTAATCCTGACATCTTGTTTTGCATGATTCTAATTTCTGTTTCATATTTAGTTTTCATGGCCTTAATTTCTTTAGCACGCTGATTTTGCACAATCTCCATCTCCCTATTACGTTTTTCCAGGTGGGTGCATAAAGTTTTGACATCATTGACATAATTATTTTGATTGCTTTCCATATTTTTTACCAGCATCATTAGATCTTGTATAATTTGCTTTTGCTCTTCCTTTTCGTTGTCACTTATCCCTGATTTTCCATTATCATGGAATTGATCTGATATAGTTCCGGTGGATGACACATTCTGATCTTGAAATCTTTCTTCAACAGCTGGACCTTTTATAGGATTACTTTCTTTCTGTTGCACAATTTTAGGGGCAGAAGGCAAGCTGTTTGGATAACCATATCTATCTTTAAAAGCATTGACAATGTTTTGTAAAGAAGTGAAAGAATCCTTAGGAAAATTGTTAAACCAATTCAAAGCATCATCTTCTAAAGAAAGGACAAATAGACGCATCTTGATATCTTCATGATTAAACTGAGGGGGTCTACAATATATGATCATTATGCGAGTAAACAAGCCTAGATGCCTTCTAACAGCGATTGAATCACCACCCGAGAAAATAGGTAATTTAGAAATGGCCTCTTCCGGAAAATCATGGAGACGTTCAGTAAAACGACATGGCTTAAATGAATAATCCATGATGAATGATAAGGGATTAAAAGGATGATAGAACGAGACCTCTGCTCAAGAAAGTCAATAGATGAAGGAAGTGGAGTCGCCACTTGAACAATGAATCTGATTCTAAGATCCAGAAAACAAACAACAAGCAGATATAAAGAAGGGCTCTTGTTTGGGAAAAATGAAGAAATGGAGTCGCCACCCAAACAAGAAACACACCGAAGAGATGCTGATGATATGACGAAAAATAAGGCAATAAAAGATCCAAATGATAACTCCAAAAGGTCGAATCTGCCAGCTCAAAACGAGAGATGAGAAAGATGAGAAGATGAATGTCGATGAAACTCCAGGAACTGAAAAACTCTGTCCCCGGCAACGGCGCCAAAAAATGTTGGCATTTCCGGCTCAAACGAATGACAGAAAGATGCACGATAAATGATAAAAAGTCGTTGAAACACCGAGAATAAAGTATCCCCGGCAACGGCGCCAAAAAATGTTGTCGCGCAGATTGACACGACAACCCTCAGACCGGGGCTGTCACTCTGATCCCCGATCCCTCCGTTTAAGCCTGTCTCCCGCGGCTAAGGGGGGTAGACCCTATGAAATGATGAAGACCAACTGCCAAACAGTTGGGCTGGGAGACACGAGACACGATATGATAAGCACTAGATGGATTTAAAAAGTAAAAAGACCAGTGCCTTGTGGAGTAAATATTTAATCGTTTAATTATCAGATGCTGCAATAATATAAACCATGCAGAGCAAGCATTTATCATGAAAGCTAGAACGACGCAAGATATCAGTTGAAACAATAACGTTCTTGCAATATCCAGTAATTTAAGAAAATTTTCAATAGATGCTTTAAACAATCATGCAAATCATAAATCATTAACCAGGTACCACATGCAGCTAATCTTTAAGATGATCATTCATGTACAGATAATAAACATTTATTCCACATCAGTAATTTTGAATCTCAAAATGATATTTTCCCGAGAACAACTGGATCTGGCAAACAAGACAATTTTCCACAAATTTTTTTAAATATATATCTATATATATATATATATATATATATTTTTTTTTAAATTAAAACTAAATAAAAATAAAAATAAAATAAAACCCAACAAAATCCTAAACTAAAAGTTAAATTAAAACTCAAATTATTAAAAAATCTACTTTAATCTAACTTAAAAAATCTAACCAAAAACTTTATTAAATTAAATCTAACTTTTTAAAAAATAACCTAAAACTGAATGTAAACCAAAATTTGCCACAAATTTAAAATTTTAAAACTTAAAGCTAAAACGTTAAAAAAGAAAAATTAATAAAACTAAACTAAAATTAATCTAATGAAAACAAAGCGTAACATTTAAATTTAAAATCTAAAGTCAAAATTTACGTAACTAGAATATAAGTAAGTGAAAATCGAAACCTGTTTTTATTTCTTTGATTTTATTTATATATAAAAAAAACTTAAAAAAAAAAAAAAGAATTGACGAATGCAGGCTTGCGTACCTAGCCCATGAAATTTAAACAAGAAATTTGTTAATAGCTCGGTGTATACAGGACGACGGCGATTGAAAGGAAAACGCGTGGTGGTTTGAAGGCCGACGTTGCCAACTCAATGCGAGGGTCATCAAAATCGAATTTGCCTGCGTGATGGCCTGCGATGATGGGCTTAACACATGAAACCTCTTGCGTAACCTTTCCAGAACTCTGACGGCGAACCAAATGGAAATCCCGACCACGTAGAATGAAATCTTCGAGAGCACGTTTCGACTGTCAGTGGCCGAGAAAGAAATTGAAATCCGTTTTGAGATCACTGTTGTTTCGTTGATACACAAATTTTGCTTCGCTTGTACGCAGATCAACCGGACGACAGCGTGGAGACGAATATTGATTTTCAACGATTGAAATGCACAGTGTTTGAATGCTTCTCCCTTCGATTTGATTCTCTGCGACAAATGGAAATTCTGACGGCTACTCACCATACCACATATCTGAGCCAAATCGTGATTAGATTTAATAAAACCGAGAGTGAACCTTGCTGCGTACGCAGAGAGAAACTCTCACTGTTGACGGCTCAGCATTTCTGAAATCCCACGAAAAAATGCCCACCGCTCATGTGATTTCAAAACATCAAAGGATTCGATCAATATAAATCAATGCCCTCACGTGGTGAAACAAATAGATACGCATTCAGCAGTTTCATTTGGTGGCAGATGGGAATGATTCCTCGTGCATACGCAGAGAGGGCCTTCCTCTACCTCTGTTGATGGCAGGAAGCTATTTGAGGATACCTCTCGAGAGACCCTGTTCCTATAATTGCAAAGAGACAAAACCCTAATGAAAACTGTATAAAGCAAAAAATTTGAAACCCTAGATCAACTTGACTAATTTATAGATGTTGGCCCCTTAACAGCCAGATTCAGCAATGAACACAGAAATAATTTAAAGAATAAAAATTTCAGGTTTTCACTGTGAAGAACTTCAGAAAATCTCTCATGAAAATTAGAAAAATAAACTGAATGATAGACCCAGGATCAAATCCAATTGGGCTCAGCAAAAAATGCTTGCGGGAGTTGGCTGGTTCAGCAGAGAACTTCCCCTAACGCCCGACAATCTTCTTCAGTAAGAGTTTTCCTGCACAGCTCACTTCAACCATCAGTAAAGAGGGCAAAAATGCTGCTAGATCTAAAAAAGTAATGGAGATACCTGCCATTACTTCAGAAACCCTAACACCACTCAAACCCTAGCAAGTGAACAAGATACCTGTGCTCACAATACTCTACAAAAAGCTATTATTAATGGCTGAAAAATAAAATATGCAGAAAATTAAACAATCTCACAACATTTCCAGAGAGTAACACCAGCTAGATTTGGACCCCAAAGTCTTCTTTTATTAACCAGAAATAGATTACAAGAGAGCTTCTTCAGTACCAGACTCACAGATCCAATGAATTGAAAAGACCCCTAGCACCCTATTTAAAGGAAATGATCCCAACGGATAGTTCGAGTGATCCATGTCGAAATGATCTCGACCGTCGATGAGGATCAAGACATCTCTTAATCTCATCCGTCGAAATTGTTAACTTATTATTAAAAATAATATTTTGCATGCATTCACTCAAAATACTATTATTTTATTATTTAGGGTTTTTTGCTTTATTTTATAATTTTTTTTTTATTATTTTATTTATTTTTTTATAATTTTTTAATTTTTTTATAATTTTTATTTATTTTATTTATTTTATTAAATGGATCATCGAACTAAGCCTTTGGAAACATCACCTAGGACCTAGGACTTAGGACTCATGAGGGGAATAAAACATTTTCCAACCCTCAAGACACATTACATCATGACTTATACAATTTACATCTTAAGGGGGAAAACCCCTTTATCATAGACCCTCATAAATCACCCAGTTTCTGCGACACAACTATAATCTAGCAGATTAACACACTAGGATTCTCCTAAAGTTCTAATAAAAAAATGCATCCCGGCTTTGGAGTCAGGCTGAAGGAAAACTCTGCCGATCATAGATCGGTGAGACGAAAAACCTTCCGGGACGTAGATTATCATTAGAAAGTTAGGTCCACCTAGGCAATTTTACATAAAACGACTCATATCTGCTAAGATTATTTACAATTCATACATGCAGACTGGGTTTACAATTAAAATGATCAAGCTGCTGATGACTGCAGGATGGCACAGATATGTTGATCAGGTGCTACCCCTTTCTGCCAAGAAAAAGGGGGTGTACTGCATGGGTAGTTGGCCAGTAGTGGTCAACAGTAGTGATGCAATAACGCATATGAAATGATTCACATTATAATAATGGAGCAGTTTCTCAGTTGAGTGGGATCGGAGACGTAGCCCAAATTAGTTGAACTCTGTTATCAAGTTGTGCCTCTCTGTCTCTCTCCTCGATGTTCATTTTGTATATGCCCTTTTTAATTGCTCATTAGTTTTTTTTGGATTTACAATAAGTCAAATCCCACATTAAATAATCATAAATCAAGTCATAGATTTTGGATCAATATGCTATAGGAGTAACCTTGATGTATGGAGAGAAGTCAACATGCTATCATTTTTAAATGTTTCATTGAACAACCTTGAACTACTCCCCATATGACAAGGAACTCTTGGCTTTGGTGCACATTATTAATAAATGGAAGCACTATTTGTTGTGAAAATAAGTCATCATCCACACTAATCACCAACTTCTTAAATATTTGTAGGCACATGGTAATTTTTGGTAGACAAAACACTACAAGTGGGTTGGATTTTTAAAACAATTTTATCTTAGCATGAGTATAAGAAGGGTAGTGCTAGCAAGTTGGTACACATGATTTTAAGGCCACCGACACCCAAGATCATAGCCTTGGGTACTCTTATGCACATGGAAGCTTTCATCCATGACACGTGCTAAGAGGAATACATAAAATATGAGGAATTCAAAGAGATATTTCAATAGTGAAAAAACCATACTTGTGAAGAAGATGTTAGTAAGGTTGGCTAACATCTCCAAGTTGGGTTGCTCTACACATTGAATAAGATTTGTGTTCCTAAAGAAGAAAGATTGCAACTTATCAATGAGCCTTACACCTCCAAGTTTGTAGGTCATTTCGATGTTGAGAAAACAATGCCAACTTATAAAGGTATTTGTATTGGCCTTGAATGCAAGTTGGTACACATGATTTTAAGGCCACTGACACCCAAGATCATAGCCTTGGGTACTCTTATGCACATGGAATCTTTCATCCATGACACGTGCTAAGAGGAATACATAAAATATGAGGAATTCAAAGAGATATTTCAATAGTGAAAAAACCATACTTGTGAAGAAGATTTAGTAAGGTTGGCTACCATCTCCAAGTTGGGTTGCTCTACACATTGAATAAGATTTGTGTTCCTAACGAAGAAAGATTGCAACTTATCAATGAGCCTTACACCTCCAAGTTTGTAGGTCATTTCGATGTTGAGAAAACAATGCCAACTTATAAAGGTATGTGTATTGGCCTTGAATGCAAAGGAGATGTAGGTTGATTTATTAGAGGATGCATATTTTGTTGTATCAACGAACCCAATAATAAGAATTAAGGTTTATACTTCCCCTTCTTTGTACCAACTATGTAATGGGAGAGCATCTCCATGGATTTTGTGGGTGGTTTGTTGAGTACCAGGTGGATTTGTGGTAGTGGATATATTTAGTAAGATGTGCATTGTCATGCCTTGTATAAAGATCAAGCACAAAGATGCAATAATCATGTTTTTTTATACCAATGAGTATCATTTGAGTTAGAGATACTATATTTACTCATGTCTTTTAAACTACACTTTTGGAGAAGATGGACACTAAGTTGAAGATATCTACAAATTTTCATCTAGAAACATATGGATAGGTAGAATTGGTGAACATGAGATGGGTTCAAAATTTGTAGATTTATAATAATAAGCATTCAATAACTTGGGATGATAATTTTGTATACTCAATGCTCTCATAACAAAGTAGTCCATGCTCCCCTTTTCAAACTCGCTTTGGATATTCACGAGCTTTGCCTTTAGATGTTGTATATAGATGGCATGGAAAAGTGAGGGAAGATACCTTGGGAGAAGCATTGAACCCTAAAAGATTCATTGACAAGATCACATAGGTCCATTAGAAAATACATTAGACATTGAAGAAGTCATAGGAAAAGTGCAAGGCTTGACACAATCAACTCATAATTGAGAAGACATTCAAGGTAGGAGATCAATTCTAGTTGCACTTGAACAAATAAATACTATGGGATCTTGGTAAGAAGATTGGTGTTTGCATCATGGTACTTTCAAAGTGTTGGGGCATGTAGGTGATAATGCCTACAAACTTAGTATACCTCCATACTGTTGATTTGTATAGCTTTGGAGGTACTCCAAGCCCTACGGTTCAGGGTTTGGAGGGAAAAGCGCCATAAGGGTCACTTGTGGGCTTGGAACCCAAGTATAGGGTTTTTCACTGAATCATGTTTTGGGCATTTCTGAGAGCACATTTCTACATGTGATGGCATGAGACGATAGAGGGCGGAAAGGATAAAACAACGCTTCAAGAATCATCGAATTCCGAGTTGTAGAAGTAGAGAAATGATTTTTTGAATTTGAAAAATAATTATTTAGTATTCAAGTCATGTAGGCTTGAAGTAAAATTGTCCAAGAGACATGTCCCTTCATGAATTCGTGGATTCCACATGTTGTGTATAAATATGACGTGAAGTGGAGGACTATTCCTCATCCATCTTGTGCAATACATACCTAAGAAAGAAACTCGCATAGCTCTGAATTAGGGATGCAGCAAGAAGGCCTAGACAACGTGGAGGAGGAGGAATGTTCATGAACTGAATAGGGGTCCGAAATCTGTAAAAGAGGCCGAGTTTGCTGTGTGGGGTGCATATTGTTTTAAGGGTGAAACAGGGCCATCAAAAGCCTATTTTGGAGGCCGCAACCCAAGGAGGAGTAGTGAGGTTGTTTGGGGCTACTTTGGAGGGTGGATAGTCCTCCCAAGAGGCTGTTGCAACCCTAGTTTGGGTGCTGAAGGGTTCCATAGTCCTCTTAGGGATACAATCCCGTGTCTTAGGATGTAAATTACCATAGTAAAGCAGTATAAAGGGAATCAAGTACATGGAGGACAACCGTAGCAAAAGGAGAAAATTCTGGGCTAGTTCGTTGGGTGGTTAAGGGATTATGGTTAGGGCCCTAACAAGTCCCAAATTGCAGCGTTGCAGCAAGTCGGCACAACAACATTTGGTATGCATTGGGTCATAGTTTGGTGACTAGATTTGGAAAAATGTTGCGGCCTATGGGAGTCGTGTATTGGGATTGCCTTGAGTGAGAATAAACCCCAATTAGGAGCAGATTCCACAATGTAGTATTGGGTGCCATTGATCTGGTGGAGGGAAGTGTGTTGGCTACCCAAAGTAGCCCTAAACAAGCTATCTTGAAGTGACTAACAGGAGTTGAAGATTGGGTGAAGTTTGCAGCCTTATGAGTAGCTCCTTGATGGATGAAAGAGGCTACTAGAAGGCAGATTGGAGCTCGGGAATTGGCCAAGCTAGAGAGCAGATTTATGAGCCAATGTAGATGCAACAATGTTAGGTGGAAACCCTCATGGAGTCTCGATGCATAGTGGCCTTGATGGAATAAGGCACTACTAGTGAGCAGTACGGAAGCGAAGGACTGACAGGATAAGATACAACATAGAAACTGCAATGAAGTTTGTCATTGTATCTTGTATACCATAAACTGTTGTATTATTCAGATTTAGTTTGATATAACAAAGATTGGGATTGTACAATATTGTACAATTTTGTTAAAAAGTGTGTATATTTGTGAATATGTGATTTACTGCTTTATATTTTCGCTGTGCAAATTAGTTTATGGTTGAGATTCATGGTTTGGTAGCGTCAGTGATTTTAATATTCTATCCTAGACCCAAGATTGTGGAAATTCAAAATGGTATCAAAGCGTGTTTGAGCTACTTTGGAAGTAAGTAAATCAGAGTTGTGCATAACAAAGTAAATGTGAGAGGGAGTTGGTCACATTGTGAGTGAAGTGTTCATACAATGTCAAAGTTGCAGGTGGGTCTTCGATATGAGGACAAGTTGGAGGGGTTTTCCAACTATACTCCTTGGAAGGAAAGGATCAAGTTGGTCTTGCAGGTGAAAAAGATCTGGGAGTTTGCTGAGAAAGAGATTAAGAAGCCAACCAACCATAAGGAGCTGGAAATATACGAAGATTTGGATGCAAGAGCAACATTGATCATCCTAGATGGTGTGAAGGATGCCCTAATACCGCATTTGTTCGAGAAGAAAAACGCACATGAGATGTGGATGGCTCTTCAGAATTTGTTCCATAATAAGAATGAGAACCAAGTACTGGGATTAGAGGATAAGTTGAAGTCCACCAAGATGATAAAGGGTGAAAGCATGACCTCATATTTGACGAGATTGTCTCAGGTCAAAGTTGAGCTTGCTGCTATCAGTGTGACTATCTCAGATGGAGATATGGTAAGAATTTCCCTGAAAGGGTTCACTGAAGAATGGAAGCCCTTCATTAAAGGGATCGTTGCCAGGGAGAAGCTACTAGACTGGGATAGGTTGTGTGATGAATTCATTCAGAAAGAGTTGCGAGACGAGGATTTTCATCCAAAGAAGAAGTCTTTCGATGCCGACGTGGCACTTGCAGCGCGAATGAAGGGTAGGAAAACGAAGGACTTGAGTAAAGTCAAGTGTTTCAACTGTGGCGAGATGGTCATTATTCGTCGAGATGTCTGATGAAGAAGAAGGAAGATGATGAAAAGAGGAAGGGAAAGCAGGCTGCGAGTGTTGCCACTTCAGCTGAGATAGCTGATCTCACTAGGATATTAGAAGAGGAGGACTTTGCTATGATTTCTCATTTCTCGTAGGGTGCTATCAATGAGGATGGATGGTACATGGACAGTGGTGCGGTGAAGAATATGACAAGGTCACAAGAGGTTTTTGAGACTCTAGCTGAATGGGACTCAAAGTTGCACATGGTGTTGGGCAATAAGAGTCAGTTGGAGATCCGAGGATCGGGTGTTGTGCCATTCAGGATGGAGATAGGACATGTGATGAAGGTCCAGGATGTACTGTTTGTACCAGGACTCTGATATAACGTGATTTCTGTCTCGATGATCGTGAGGAAGGGGTTGAGGTCTTGTTCAGGGATGGGAATGCAAGACTCAGGCCTAGAGGCTCTAAGTCCAATGGGATTGTACTCAGAGTTAGAGAGCATAGTCTCTACAGGTTGACGGGCAAGCCTGTGGATAATTGAAAGAAGCAGGTGGAGTAGGTGCATGCTTAAGAGGAGAAGGTATAGGTTCCCGAGAAGAAGGTACACCTTCCCGAGAAGGTCAAGGTCTTAGAGACTCAGAGGGAGTCTAGTTCGAGAGGTAGCTTGCATATTCAAAGGGAGACTCTGTAGTCCAAGAAGAGTACGTGGTCAGTGGGGAGCAAGGGTGCTCCTACAACTTCCAATAAGGAAACATGGAGAGAGTGGAAGACGTTATAGGATAAGAAGAAGAAGCAGGGTGCTTCCAGCAGTGACAACGACACTTCCAAGAAGGGCGTAGTTCACCGTATAGGGATTGTTGCAATTGTGAGTGCCAAGAGTTGGTAAAGTGTTGCGAGTAGTGATTATGATGATGATTTACTTCCTATTCTTGGAAGTGCCTTCCTCGCTAAGAGGGAGTGTTGATTTGTATAGCTTGGGAGGTACTCCAAGCCCCAGGGTTCAGGGTTTGGAGGGAAAAGTGCCACAAGGGTCACTTGTGGGCTTGGAACCCAAGTATGGGGTTTTGCACCGACGTGTTTTGGGCATTTCTGGGAGCAAATTTATAGATGTGATGGCATGAGACGATAAAGGGTGGAAAGGAGAATCCAACGCTTTGAGAATCATTGAATTCCGAGTTGTAGAAGTGGAGAAATGAATTTTTGAAGTTGACAAATAATTATTTGGTATTCAAGTCATGTAGGCTTGAAGTAAAATTGTCCAAGAGACATGTCCCTTCATGAATTCATGGAGCCCTCATGTTGTGTATAAATATGAGGTGAAGTGGAGGACTATTCCTCATCCATATTGTGCAATACATACCTAAGAAAGAAACTCACATAACTCTGAATTGGGGACGCAACAAGAAGGCCTAGACAACATGGAGGAGGAGGACTGTTCATGAACTGAACAAGGGTCCGAAATTTGTAAAAGAGGCTGAGTTTGCTGTGTGGGGTGCATATTGTTTTAAGGGTGAAACGTGGCCATCAAAAGGCTATTTTGGAGGCCATAACCTTGTTTATGGAAGTTGCAGCCCAGTGAGGAGAAACGAGGCTGTTTGGGGCTACTTTGGAGGGTGGACAGTCCTCCCAAGAGGTTGCCGTAGCCCTAGTTTGGGTGCTAAAGGGTGCCACAGTCCTCTTAGGGAGATAGTCCTGTGTCTTGGGCTGTAAACTACCCTAGGAGAGCAACATAAAGGGTAGCAAGTACTTGGAGGACAACTGCAGAAAAAGCAACATATTCTAGGTTAGTTTGTTGGGTGGTTAAGGGACTGTAGTTAGTGCCCTAACCAGTCCCAAAATTGCAGCATTGCAACAAGTCAGAACAACAACGTTTGGTATGTGTTGGGTCACAGTTTGGTGACTGGATTTGGATCAATATTGCAGCTTGTGGGAGCCGTGTATTGGGATTGTCTTGAGCAAGAAGAAACCCCAATTAGGAGTAGATAGTATTAGGTGCCATTGATTTGGTTGAGGGAAGTGTGTTGGCTACCCAAAGTAGCCCTAGACAAGCTATCTTGAAGTGACAAAGAGGAGCTGAATATTGGGTGAAGTTTACAGGCTTATGAGTAGCTCCTTTATGGACGAAAGAGGCTACTAGAAGGGAGATTGGAGCTCGGGAATTGGCCAACCTAGAGAGAAGATTTATGAGCCCGTGTACATGCAACAAAAGTGACATGCAACATTGTTAGGTGGCAGCGTGCCTGGAGTCTCGATGTGTAGTGGCCTTGATGGACTAAGGCACTACTAGTGAGTAATACGGAAGCGAAGGACCGACAAGACAAGATATGACATATAAGCTACAACGAAGTTTGTCATTATATCTTGTATACCATAGGCTGTGTTAGCCTCCTATACCAATAGGGTTTCATATTTCATGATTGACAGTGGAAGTGCCAAAAATGATCATCTTTGATGATACAAAGGTTCCATTTTTGTGAACTAAGCAAAAAGTTAAAAAATGTAAAGAGGGTATGCCTTAAAAGAATAATCAAAAGGCAAGAAAATGAAATGGTCAAAAGAAAAAAGAATTGAAATGAACCCCAAAGAAAGACCAGGAAAGTGGCTAATCAAAATGCCACTGCTATCTTGAGGCATGGCTCAACAGTTCAAGCTGGGCCATGCCATGTTTTGAATTGCTTGTTGTAGAGTAGGTAATGAGTACCTGTTCAAACAGTTTAAGCTTGACAGATGATTAGCTGGATAGAGAAAGAAAGGAGCCCACTAGCTTAATCTGGGCCCTTGGAAGATATAAGGGTAGATTTAGGTAGGAGAGCAGCAAAAAGAAAAGAGCATATGAGGGTTTGCAAGTCTAAGTGCACCCTCCCTGAAGTAACAAAAAATGCTAGGTTCTAAGTTGGGTAGGTAGCCAGAAGTTGTAGAATCCTGATCATATTCAATGTTGGCCTTGATCAAGAAGGAATATGTTAGCAGTTGCAAAGGTATCTATGCATCATTTTGAAGGCAGAATAAAGAAGCATGTCTAACTCCCCTTATTTTTCCCCAAAGACTCTCTTTCTAACATCCCATGGAGGACTTCAGGATTTTCCTAAAAAATCCTCCTTGTATTTCTTCTTAGAATTTTCATGGCAAGTTTTCACTTTCTTCTCCGAAAAGAAGCTACATTTCTTGTGTAAAATCATTCCCCATCAACTCTTAAAAATCTAAGTTTACTTACTAAACTTAGTTTTCTATTCCTCAATTCCAATCTCTCATATCCCCAATTCACATTGACTTCTAACCCTATTATATAACTCCCTAAGTGCCCCTCTTCCCATACTACTATAGCACTATTGTGAAAAAGCCCAAATAATATGTAAATTCCCCCCTTGGGCATTATAGCCATAGTTTCAAAGTTTGGACAATACTACAGAATCAAAGGTTTCTGATATCTGGGTCACTTTGAAAGATTGGGGATTGGATTAACACTTGGTTAATTTAATAACCCATTCCCACCCTTCTCCGCTATGCAAACCTTCAACATTGCATTATTCCCGCCATGGTATAAATCTTGCAAAAACCCACTTTTGTTCGGTTTCCAAAGTATATATTTCGGGGCGCTGCACCGCAAAAAACAAAAAATATTATTAAAATCTCCGCCGGGACCCGCCGTATCCACCCATCACCTCCGCAGCCCGTCGACCGTCGGATCCGGGCCCTCCCATCCGACGGCCCACAGCAATATCGGACCACCCCCGATGCCTGAACGTTAGCGCCCGAAATCTGTCAGAGGGTGACGTCAGGGCTCGGACGCGTGTCGCTTCTGCATTTTGTCGGGCGGCCTCCTGCCAAAACCACACCCGTACCATGAGCGGTCCGATATTACCGCTTACCGCCCTCCGATTTCCGCCATACGTCACTCCTACGTCACCCCCACGTCATTGCCGCTTCAGCATAACATTACCGCCCGATCCGCCACGTCACCTGTCCACGTAGAGCTGCTCCCCGGCCGCCATGTCATCATTCCGTACCTAACCCCACCTATGACGTCATGCTGACGTCATCCAACAAAAGGCGCCAAAGGCCGAATTTCCATATTTTTCCCAAAAAAGTCATTTTTCCGCATTATTTACAAAAACACTCACTGTACTTCTGCATGGGCGGTTACGTTGCTTATCCACCAACTCTCAAGACTGCTTCCTTGCTGCTGGCACCGTGAATTCACCTGTATATCAACGCCATTGTCATATTCTACCTAGGTATTTATCAGTTTCCCTCTGCGTGCCTTAGTTTTTGCATAATTCACCGAAGCAAATAAGAAAAGAGGGAAAACACAGGAATTGCTAGGAACCTTCAGTAACCGAGCTTCATTTCCCACTGTAAGCCCAAAATCCACCTACAGAGGTTCCACATTGTGCTAAATTATCACAATTTCTCAGCCTATTGCGCATTCGCAAATCTAAACCTCTGCTAGACAAATCCACCGGGAAAGCAATTCTCAATCCCAACATTTGCTCATTGAATCTCTCCCAGGAGCATTTCAACTCAGTTTATCCCTTATTTACCTTGTCTTCTCTGCAAATTGCCCCCCTTGTTGAAAATTCACTGCTCTATAGTGCTGTACCCAGAAAATCAAGCTCAAACACAACTTCAAATATCAATTAACCATGGAGACCCTGTGGCATTAAACATTGCACCATTGAATGCCCCGCATAAGGACCTGGAATGGCTAGCCCTGGCAGACAGAGATTATCAAATGAGAGGCACTGTAGAGCTGTGTAACAAATACCACGTAGAAACAGTTTGTGAGTTAAGGAAGAAACACAGAGATGGTACAGACCTCCTGGGAATCTGGAAATCCCATTTGCCAATCTACTATCTCCCTCAGGTCAATGAGTTTCCTGACTTGATCCACCAGTGCTGCACAAACTATGACCCCAATCAAAGGGCTGTTTTGAGTCCTTCAGGCTCTGTCTTGTTCCACATTTCTCCTGAAGCTATCAACCAGATGCTACAATTTCGACCTACAAAGCCACTGGCCCCTCTTACTATGCAGCTTCTACTAGAACAAGGTGCCAAGCTCTCCAGCTCACAAGTTACAAGAATTGGCCAACTGTTTATGCTTCCAGAGTTTCAGCCTAAGCAGCCTCCCCCTTATCTGCATGTCTGGTTCAATGACATATGGAAACTGTTAGTAGACATGATATCCTCCATCCTGGGGTTCAAAACCAGTGAGTTTGTAAATGAGACAACATTGGTAGTGCTATCTATTTTTGCCCCAGGATAGCCCCCTGCTGTCCAATATGACTATGCTTCATTTATAGCCAACAAAATGCATGAACAGTTCATGAACTTGGAAAGAGAGAGGGTTTTCAAGTACACCTCCTATATATATCATCTGATATTGTACAATCAGCCTGATGCCTTTCCTCTTTTCCTCAAGAAACTAGATCCAAAGGGAAACAAAAGGTCTGTAATGTTCTGGACATCAGTCTGCCATCATATTCATTACTCACCATATACATACTATGAGTTTGTTGACCTCTTCATTCACCCAGCCTTATCACTGCTGCAGAGTTCCCCTCCTCCTAGACTCACTGATGATATGCAGAAAATTCTCCAGCTCTCTAAGAACTATAGCATTGGAGATTGGTACTTTTACCAAGACCACACAGTGATCAGAGTATATGGTTGTGAGTTAGCACCATACAGGCTACCAAAGTATGTTCCCATGAGACTCTTTGCACTAGAATACTTCAGGCAGTTTGGAAATGCAGATATGATTCACTTCCATAGCAGAAACAAGAAGGCACAGTTAAAAATTAAGCATCAATTGGGTCCATTTATCTTTAATAAGAGGGAAGAAGCTTGGGAAGAGGCAGACAAAATGCTAAAGGGCCTCCTCCTCAAGACCAGTTTCTATTGGGCACCCTATGACCCTAACCATTTCATAAGCCTCAGAAGAATCAAATATAGGCTTGCCACTTATGATCATTTTAGCATTCCAGAAATTGAAAAATATGCTAACCAACTAGAGTGGAGGCAAGGCACCTTAGTGGAAGATTATTCTGAGGAAGAATTAGCAGAGAAGGCCATTAAAACTTTAGAAAAAGCAGTTGACTTGGAATATTTTGGACAGGTTTGGTCTTCTGGCACTCAGCATCTTGGAGAAGCTGCCTCTTCGTCCACCGTTCCCAAGCAGCCTGCCAAAACAACTGACCAAACAACAGACATGGCTAAAGGCAAAGCAGTGCAGCAAGAAGAGTTACCTCCAAGTATGGAACAACAAGCAGAGCAGCAGGAAGGTACAGCCAAGGAACCTTCCCCCACAGAACAACAAACACAAGAGAAAATCCCTCCGAGACAGGAGGTAACAGTTGAATCCTCGGTTCTACAAACACCTGCTAATGAAGAAAGAACAAGGAAAAGGGACAGACAAGAGGACACTCCTCTTACAACTTCAACGGATCAGCAAGGGGAAAAAAGGTAGAGGCTAAACCCCTTTTCAGAGGAGGAATTACCAGAGAGACCAATTGATACAATGCCCCCTCCTAGCATTGAAACATCGGCCAGTTCCTTACAGCAAGGACAAGACATACCACATGGGGCAGAGGTGAGCTCTTCAAGGCAGCGATCAAAGGTGGACTCTAGCATCAAGCAGCAGTTCATAGACATCAAGAAAAGGAATGAGCCCCTCAAACACCAAATCTACAACCAACTTTTGAAAATGGCACCAACCAATCAGCAAAGATTAATGTCTGCTTATGACATTCAAGAACAGAAAATGACTCTTAGTCATTTTAGGCCTACTATGCAGCAACCTCAAACAACTGCCGACTATATCAGAACAAATCTGGAAATTTTTGCCAAAGACATCCACCCCTTGGATCAGATTGAGCTACACAGGCAAACCGGGGAGATGTTATATTCTACATTAGCTGATAAGACCCTACTAGCACACCAATTACAAAACTCCTTACACAATACTGCTGCTCAACTGGAACTGGAAAAAGCATCATCTCAAGCCAAGGACAACAGAATCAAATCCTTGGAAGAGATCATTGTAGAGTTGGGTCATGATCCAAAGAACCCTAAGGGTGTGTAGGCACTACTAAAGAAGAGAGATGAAGACATAGCAGCTATGAGAAAGCATATCAAGCTGCCAGCTACCCTTCACCCTCAGACTGGAGAAGTGGCAGAGCAAAAGAAGGATCAGGATGTAATGGCTCTACTCCTAAGTTTGTACAGAAGATTGATGGAAACAGAGAATGCACTGGAGGTAGCATTGAAAACAAAGCAAGCTGAATTACCAATGCAGCCAGCACAGGCATCTACAGCAGGTCCTCCCACAGGACAAACATCAGAGGCAGCCCCTTCAACAGCAGCTCCAGCAACAGCACCAGAACAGGAACCCAGTCTAAGCATGCAGAACATGATGAAAGAGCTTGAGGCTTTAGAAGCACAGATGGCTGAACTAAAAGAGGCCAAGGATAAATTGGCTATCATTGAAGAAAAGTATGATAAATCAAAACAAAGTGTAGCTGAAAAAACAAGAGAGGTAAGGGCTCTTGAGAAGAAAATAAAGGAACTGGAAAAAGAGCTCTCTCTTGACAAGGTTGTAGCTGAAATCAAGAAAATCCTGTGGGCCAATATTAGTCAATCCATTTTAGACCAGTGGCAATATATTGAAACTATTCATGAACACTTGGATCTTATAGGCAGGGCCAAAAAGGAAAGTCAAAGAGAAAGAGCATCTCTAGGCAATATGCCTGAAATAGCCAACAGGATGATCAATGTCCTGAACAATCGCACTGGCCCCCAGCTGGCAGCAATGGGTATCACTAACAGAACTGATACCATTTTACTGGTAAAGAGAGTGCTCACTTTGAGAAATCATGTACAGACACTAGATAGAAGGTGTCAAGAAATGCAGACAGAGGTGAATAAATTCATTGAGAAAATTACAGCACTACATGACAGAGGTCTCCCCAGCTTAGTAACCAGTGCAGGAAGGTTACTATCTCATGAAAACTATGCTAAAAGAGTTGATACATATGTCACAAATCAGATCACTGCATCAGCAAGTGCCCCAGAGGAAACAGGGCCTCCATCTGGGCAGAGTTTCTATGACAAAATAGAGAATTTATTTTTTATTCTAAATGAGATCATACATCTTTTTGAAATGCCTCCGAACTATTACAAATATACTGAGGCAGATGAGACTCTTGGTATAATTCTAAGACACCAACTGCCTACACAGGAATGGTGGACGAACATGATACAAACACTGCTGTGAAGAAACAGATTGTTCACCAAATTTTGTATATCAGTCACAAGTCAGCGTTTTCAAAAATTGATATATTTGCTTTGACTGGGAAAAAGTGAAAAAGGCCAACTCAGCAATCAAGTTTGACCACCAAGCAGGACCGATAGATGCAGATGACGGGGCTGAGATAGCCGCAGCACGACAAAACAGTAAAGGGCATAGTACTCAGAATCAATGCGATGCACCCAACCGACCCAGTTGCCTCCAAAAGTCAAAAAGCTTCTGACAAGAGTGAACAGTCATGCATTGTTCATTTAAAGTAGCAATAACTGTTGCATCTGCTATTCTGGAAAGTTGGTAAAAACAGTTATTGAGCAAATGACTCATCGTTAAGATATTTTGTAAAACGATTGTATATATATCCCCATGCATAAACTTATTGGGGTTGTTGATTTTTCTTCTACGGAGCTATGCTGTAAATTCAGACTTTCAATACAAGAAGCTAATGGAATTTCCGAAGTTCTGAGTTGTTTGAAGTGTTGTGGTGTGCTTGTTTGCTGCTACAGGATTCCTGCGCTATTTCATGTCACAATAAGTTTTCTGAACCATGTTATTATGTATTCTGCTCTTTCATAATCCACTTATGCTGTATGTTTCATAGGTTTAGCAGTAGAGAAGAAGAATAGTTCAGGATTTGTTCATTGAACACCCTGAACTCAATCTATGCTGTTATGCATGTTTTCTTCAGAATTAGTTATGAATGTGTAATTCTTAATTGCTCACATTTACACTAAATCTTTCATGGTAAATACTGTTCAGGAATTCTAATATGCTCCTGAGTAATATTTCGTTTCTCCATATCACCAGCTTAGTGAAAGATTCTTAGTTGTCTCTCACTAGCTGGAAACAGTCCATATTACACTATTTAAAGATTGTTTCATGAATACCCATATGGCCCTGCAGTTTCATCACTCACTCAACGCCTCAAACAACACATAATCACAGACTCCAATGCCCAATGGACTGAAACCTCTGAAGATTACATTTTAAGCTGTTAGAAGACATCATTCAACCAAAACTTTAAACAAAATTCAGTACATCATAACTAGCCTGAACATTACTTAAACAAAGCTAAATTCTAAAGAGAGAGCCCTCTCCGATTGCAGGTAGGCTAGGACCTGTGATCCAAAGATTGGTCTATGGTTACCTCGGCCGTATTCCCTTAGGAGTCAAAGGGAACAACCTGAGTGATAACAGGCTGTTGTATTATTCAAATTTGGTTTAATATAATGAAGACTGGGATTGTACAATATTGATCAATTTTGTTAAAAATTGTGTATATTTGTGCATATGTGATTTAGTGCTTCATATTTATGCTGTGCAAAGTAGTTTATGGTTGAGATTCTTGGTTTGGTAGGGTCAATGATTTTAAGATTATATCCTAGACCCAAGGTCGTGGAAATTCAACACATACAAGTGCGTTTACTCAATAGTGAATATGTAAAATCTAAAACACTATGAGCCTTACATGTTAGATTAGCAAAATGATGGAAAAGTCTACCTAACATGAAGTACTCAACACCATAAGCTTGGAGAGATTAATACATGATACAATCTTACAAAAGAAGTCCATAACAATTAGATGTAGGCAATAAGAACTTTGATAGGTTGGGTTAAATGGACAACATCTAAGGAAGGTTGAATGGTACTCCAAATAGAAAGTAGAGAAGGACATTTATCATCTCTTTCAGTAAAATCTTATAAGGACCAAAAACCTAAAAAAATGGGGATGTATGATTTAAAATAGACTATATAATTTTTCATCTATTTTGGTGCTTTGTAAGTGGAAAAATTGAAGTCATGGGCTTGTAGGGCCCATTTTAGGGTTAAGTCTTTTTGGATTTCTACGCTCGAAACTTCTAGAGTCCATTTGGCGCATCTAACATTGCAAATATCACTTTAATTGGAGCATGCATGAGGAAATTATACTTCCCACAAGTTGACATGTGCTTTGACCATCATACTACCAAGTGGACGGAATGTTAGTGCCCATTATTCATAAACATGGAGCTAGTTAGGCACAAGATTTCAAGAAGATTTAGGAGGGTTTGAAAAACTAACCTTAATCAAGAGTTGACGTGTTGAGAAATCAATATGATTGTATATTAGGGTTGATTCCTCTTACTTCATAATTACTTGTGAGTGTTTTTTGGATTTTATTACTTTATTATGTCTTCATCATCAAACAATTACCAAAAACATAAAGTGCATGAAGATCACAAGAGGCAAAAAAAACACAGAACAAAAGATGTAGGCTCCATGCTAGGGAAAAACCCCACAAAGGGGAAAACCCAAACAACTTCTCTTCTTATAGAATCAGCTGAAAGTGAGACATTCAATGTAACAACCCTGGTGAAAATTCCATGTAAAAATATATAAATACCACGGATTATGGGACACATATTCCAAGTTGAATGGTGGGCAAGACATCCTAGGGCGTGTCCATTTGGTTGTTTATGGCTAAGGAAATTGGCAAAGGCAATGGATAAGGAATTAAAGAGGCAAAAAGGTATTTTGGCACATTTATTTATGAAAATAATGGAAATTGGGAGAAAAGGAAGGTGAAAGGTCACATGTTGCATGTGAGGAGGAAATTGAAGGAAAATAATGGAAAATGAAGAAAATAGAGGCCTCATTAATAATAAGGCTTCTGAAGATCAGTGGGCAAGACTTGGTCAATTTAGATTTGGAGCTCCCTCATTACTCTCTCTCTCTCTCATATTCTTGGACACTTAGAGTTTTCTTGGAGCACTTTGGCATTTGAGCAAGAAAGGAAAAGAAGGCAAGAGGAAGCAAAGATCAAGTAGGGAAACACAGGATCAAGCAACTACAACAAGTTTCATTGCAGGTATCAACTTGCATGTGTATTTTCCTTGCTAGATTTGGCATGCATGAGATTTCATGTGTTTCTTTTTTACCATGGAATGGGTTTTGCTAGGTGTGACAGTATTTTTAGCCTAGCCATTTCCTGATAGCTTTGATGAGATGGGTTCTCTCATGTGTTTTGTGGGGGATGGTTAGATTGGATTCAAAGTTGAGTGGGTTGGATCTCTGAATTGACAAACACATGGTGGTAGTGGTCCCTGAACCAAATGGAGGATTGTAGTGCCCACTCTATTTCCTGACCCTAATACGACATTATCTTAGACACTTTTTCTTCGAGGACCTCAGATTGAGGATCTGGACCCATGACACTATTATTAGCGATTGAGATATTCATGGTTGTGATGTTTATGAAGGCTTTCCATTGATATTATGGTAGCATGAATGGTTATGTATCTTATCTATCAGTATTCTGATGATTGCAATATTAAATAGTTAAGTTGGTTTCTATTTGAAATTATGATGAGGGTAGTAAAGAATATGTATGCGCTCTACTAAAAACATAATGAGGATAAATTTTATGGATAGGTATATTTCTACGATGTTACGATGTTGATAGCTTAATGAATATGCATGTTTCCATTGATGATTATTGATGATAGCCATGAGGGATGTGTCCCCTATGTTACCTATTTCCTTTAGTACAAACTTACAATGGACAATGATGTGAATGACCAGGAATTGTTAATGATGCTAGTATGATAATTGACTAACATTGAGAAACCTTGTTACTGATGATGATTGAGTATGGCAGGAAACCATCAGAGGCACTCGCATATGACATGTCGATGACACCTGGTTTGATGAAAATTTATATTACTTTATCTTTGAAAGTCTAAGTCGATCTTGGAATCTGCCATATATGTTTAACTATATTCTGATGATATATTAATGGTTGCAGGCACAGATTAGTTGCTTGACCGAATGACTCACATATGGGTGATGGGGTTGTACAAGTGGATGGAACTACATGGGAGGGGTGGGACAGAGTCCCTAATCTCACCCACTAGCACTCCCGCCGTGACTTGGGCTGGAAGGGTTGAAACACCTTCACCTTGAAGATCACGATGCCATGAGGGCAGGTTCCAAAGTTGGGACGCTCATGAGGACTTTACCGGGGGGCGCGCATCAAGGTGGATTCCTTGATCCCCGACACCATTAGTCTCACTATAGCAGGCAACATAAGAGATGATAGTGGTCTATGACGTTGCATTATACTTTCCCCTCGTAATCACTGGATGCTTGAAGGGCAAGTGGTGTGGCACCCTTGAAACTTCAGGGGAATTTCTTGAAGGGCACGACCAACTTGGCACCCTTGGCATCACAAATAAACTATTAGGTGTGGCACCCTTGGAACTTCTAGGGAATTTCTTGAATGGCACAACCAAACTGGCACCCTTGACATCACAAATAAACTATTAGGTGTGGCACCCTTGGAACTTCTAGGGAAGTTCTTGAATGGCACAACCAAACTGGCACCCTTGACATCACAAATAAACTATTAGGTGTGGCATCCTTGGAGCTTCTAGGGAAGTTCTTGAAGGGCACAACCAAACTGGCACCCTTGACATCACAAATAATCTATTAGGTGTGGCATCCTTGGAAATTCTAGGGAAGTTCTTGAAGGGCACAACCAAACTTGGCATCCTTGGAATCATTAAAAATAAATATAAGCAAGGAATGAAAACTAGGTAAATTTACATCAAGGGTAAATGATGATTAGAAACCAATGTAATTAAATAAAAAATAAAACTTGGAATAAGGAGGATCATAGGAAGAATTAAAATAGAGTACCTTAAAAACTCTACCCTTCCTATTTTGGAAAATACTAGGAAGATTATGTGGTTTAATTAGGAAAAAGGGGAAAGACAAACATAATGGTAAGGATAAAGATTAATCCTAAACTAATTTAAACCTAATTAAGAAAAGAGGAATGTGAATTAAAATGAGAATAATAAATTAAATTTAGAGAAATGTAGAGAAGCTCCATGTGTCAACAACCAACATAAGAATATCCATCTAGGAGATAACCTGAGTTAAATTAGGGAGTAGATTGGGGATAAAATCTTGACTCATTAATTGACTTCAAGTAATGAACACAAATTAAGGAATAAAAGGGGGGAATAAAGAGACAACTAGGAGAAGAAATAGGAATCTTGTTGAGGTGAGGAAAATATTAGTTTTAAATAAAAATTTAAGTAAATAATTTTGGGAGACCCTTGATGTGAGAATGACACATGGGTGGGTGAATAATCAAGCTATTGAATTATAAAAAAAAAAATTAACTATGCATGACATGACAAGTGTCACCTATGAGGACTCCTATAAAATAAGGGGCAAGCCATGGGAGAAGGGACCTTTGGGAACCCTATGGTTGGATGGATGAGATGATGTCAGAGCAGTGATTACGAAGCTATAGTGAGTTTGGTGAGGTAGAGGATTTTAGAGAGGGGACTCTTGAGCCAAGGTGTGCTCTCCTCTACCAGCTAGTGCTTTCCTCCATTGTACAACCCCATTGCAGCTTAGGAGTCCGCGGGGAAGAAGAGTACCCAAGGAGTAGGCTGGGAGGTTAATTGGTGGGTCTTCGTATTCGGATCAAGTGCGTCATCGTTCACTTGCGGAAGTGACCAGCTACAACTGAATACCAGCAACAACAGAGCAAGTGGAGTCTCGCCTTCTGGTGAACGGTACATATGTGTTTCATTACTATTGATCTTAGTTAAAAGTATGAAAATGTTATGATAAGTTTCTTTTCTGGTTGTATTTGCTGATTAGTAATATATATATATATATATATATATATATATATATATATATATATATATATATAGTCTAGATATGGTCCTTACACTTGGTATCAGAGCTAGGTTGAAACCTCGAGACCTATGGGCCCATGCATGCGTGACTGGTTTTGATAGATAGTTACTACATTCTAAAATTTTGTATGAGGATTACCATCAAACTCTTAGGTTTCAGAATATCTCTACAACTTGATCTTCAGGAGTTTAAATTTATAAGATCTTATAAAATCATTTTCTATAGTGGTTTGGGGTTATGAAAATTTTGTTCGGTGTTAATTTTTTTTTTTTCCTGAATCGCAAGCCCTTTTCAACAAATTTTAGGACGAAACTCTAAAAAGACCTCCTCTTTTCTAAAGGAAATTTACGAAATTTCCAGGGTTCAGTTGCTTTCTTACAAACCTTTGTAAATTTTTTTTACAACATATTTTACAGATCTGGAGTACTGTAAGGAAGCCGTAAGCATTTTGGGTATAATTTCATTGAAATTTCATTGAGTCGAAAGCATAAAGATTACCATTTTTGCCTAGTTATTTTTTTTGCAACGCAGGAGCAACTTTTACAAAATGTTGATTTTTTTTTTAGACCTCGAATTTCTGGTATGACGATTACGCAACCGAATCAAGTCCATAAATTTCTTCCGAACCGCATAAACTAGATTGGACTCTATCAATCTACAGCGGATATAAGCCTCCCAGAGGAAAACAATCAAGATATTGCCCTTTGTCGACAAGTAGAAAATACTAGGATGCTCAAGAATGATGTTTCGAACATTAAGCTCTGACCAGGCACCCACCCTTTCTGAATCATTTGATCATAAAAAAAAACTGTTGGCCTGTTGCAAATTCCCTTGTTTGCAGAAGCAAATGACCATGGAATTGAAAGTAGAAGAATCCGGGGAGATACCTTTGCTTGTCATTTCTGTGTAGAGTTCATGAGCTTGACTGAACAGATTATTGCTTACCAGTTTTTGAAGAAGATAATTGCAATTGAGCAAATCAAGAATGAATCCATGTTGAGTAGCATAGCTGAAGGTGCTCAAAGCCTCTGCAATCATACCATATTTTGCATATTTCCGAAACATTCGGCTCACAGCTCCTTGTGCTACAGCAATCATGTTCTTAGTCCGCAGCAGCTCTACCATACGTAGGCAATGCTCTCTGTGTTCGTTCCTTAAAGAGCTCTGGATGGGAATTCCAGGCGCGGTATCTCCATTGGGCTCTGCAATGAGAGCCATGTATTGTGGTGATTGAAGTCTGTGTAATCTTCATCAATGACTGGAGTGATGCCATTTATGTTGTTGCCACCGTTGCTTCTCATTCTCCGAAACAATCTTAAAAGTTCATGAATAATACCCACTGCTCTTTTCTCAATCACAACTCCCCCACCAGACCCAGTACCAACGTTCTCATATGGAAACGAATAAGGAAGCCTTTTCCAATTCTTCATCCCCTTTCTTCATCCTGTCCTTAAAACCTTTCTGGATTCTAAAATTAGTAGGGTATTGAAGCTTGAATGCATATTTCGTCTTGTTTGGATGTGCTCTCGGGCACTTGGAGATCTCAAGGACTATTGCTCATCTGCTGCAATATCCACACTTGTAATCTTTCACAAGAATCAACCTTCACTTGTTTGTCAAATAACCCTGTCTGCGCACGTGGGCATTTGCGATACCTCAGTGAATGCGAACTTTCAAGGCTTGAATAGGGTTTTTGTGTATAGCTGGTGGTTGATTATCAATGGCAAAATTTCCACCACTTTGAGAATTGGGCACTCTCCTTAAATCTTTCCAAACATTCTTCTGAGTGCATTTTCAATTTGAAACTTTCCAACCACATGCTTCAGGAAACTCCAGCAATGACTTGAAATCTTTTGACAATTTCAACTTCTGCTGTGTCTCATCTATGAAGGATTTAACAATTTCACTCTGCCCTTTCACTAAGTTGATATCGATACCCAAGAATCTTACAACGAAACATAAACTCACTATCAATATCACTCTGTCATATCAGTTTTTTGCCTGGCAGTGAGAAATGGCAGCTTCAATCTCTCCCAAAGATTCATGGAATGCTGCTTGTAAGTGCAATAATTGAAAATTAGGCTTCAATGCTATTGCCTTTGAAAACTTGGAATTGCATTTATGTACCATTTTATTCATCTTGTTTCGATGAGAATCTGAAAGAGATATATACTACGGAATTTTTGTTTGTAGATGATTGTCTCCAGGACTATTGTAATGACTTTTCCAAACCCATAATATGAATACCATTTCTGGTAGGTGAAGTTGGTCCATTCTTGCAAATATTTATGTTGTTCCTTTCCAATTTATTTAGGGACTGCGCAATACCTCATAATGCTAGGTCTCAA
This sequence comes from Pinus tabuliformis, assembly GCA_031772625.1. Taxonomy (NCBI): domain Eukaryota; kingdom Viridiplantae; phylum Streptophyta; class Pinopsida; order Pinales; family Pinaceae; genus Pinus; species Pinus tabuliformis. The sequence goes on from CM062818.1 coordinate 385,372,295, forward strand.
TACCCTATCCAACTCTCATCAAGTATGCATGTTCATGATATTTCCAGATAGCTTACATCTGCAGCATCGACTTTATTGGCAATGATATTAAGATTGCCACTGTTAACTTTGAGAACAGAGTCAAATTCTTTTGCAAACAATACCTCAAAGCTTCCTAAATGGTGTTTTCCTTTAATATACAAGCTTTTGAAATAAAATTCTGCATGTAAAACTAATTTTCCTTGAATTGAATCACACTGAGAGCTTCCTCGAATTCCTCTTATAACCCAATTTTAAATAATTCTGCGATTTGGTTGAAATTGGAAGGCATTGTACCTTACAACCCAACTTCCTGGACCTGAAAATTCACAAACAGTGATAAAGTCTAGCACTTGCCCAAAAATCTTGAACATCTCTCCTCCGTATATTCAATCTCGATCACCCACAATTTTCTTGTAGCTTTATCTGTGCCATTGATGTCATCCTTCCTCTCACACCAGGAGATACAAAGCATGAAGAGGCAATCTTTGCTTGACACTAGCTTTGGGAAATACTCTAGAAGACGAACTGGAGACTGGGTAATTTGAATCCCAATCCAACCTCTTTTTTCAAAATCATAAGCTGCAAGCTTATCGGACTCGAAATCAACATAGAATGTCCCATTACGAACTACACTTGTGCAGACAACCCCATGAGCAGCAAGCAATCTTGCTATTTCCCTTCACTTGTTGGTAACTGGGTCATAGATCTCTGATCAACACTAAATTTATGAGTGGCCCCAATGCAACCACTGTCACTTCTTAAGGGAATAATTCACTTTCTCACTGAGAAAATTTGATACTAATTGTGCTTTGGGCAGGACACCATCCTTTCATTCCAAACATCATTAGCTAAGTCAGAAGATACCTTCCATCCCTTCTGGCATTTGGGTTTGAAACCATGACCCTTCCTTCACTGTCTTTACCCAATAATCGTAAGAACAGGCAGATACCTCAAAGCATAGCAATGATGGTAAAGAGATGATGGGAGAAGAGTGAATGGGAAAATGAGTTGTAGGTGGGGCAGGGTGAGGTGATGTTGCCATTTATATGAACATCAAAGATGGCGTGTTGACCATCCTGTGCATTCAATCTTTCAGCTTCCTCTGCACTCACTCTTCGGCTTCCTCTGTCTCTTAAAATTCATCAACACTCACAGGACACGTTAATGTGGAAGAGAGGCCGTATTACAATAATGTTTCATATTAAAGAAAATATCAGAGAGCCCCCCCCCTTTTTTTAATGTTCATATAGTATACATTAATAATCCTGCAATCGCAATTGAAACCTGGCGGATGCCCCATTAACATAGTTAGAAATATATAATGGGTGGTCCCACCAGCCACGTCACTATCTCAATCAAAATTGCAAGTTTCTGGAGGTCTTTTATACATCGTGCCTATAACATCGCCGATGGCCGATTGCTCCTACTGGATGCGATATGATTATAAACTATTTTTAATATTGGGCCTGTATATATATATCGCAATCACAGTTTATAGTGTGCCATTCCTTTATAACTTGTGATGCATAACCTTCGATACGGTGGACGCGATATAGCATTAGGGTGTATTACAATGGTGATGACGTAACCCGCTCGGACATAGTTCCCGAGGTTTAACTTTATCAGGTTCATTCTCCACCATAGATTTCAACCCCCAAAATCCGATGGTCTACAGTGATTTCGGGTGGACTACTTGCACGAGAGTTACCCACCCGAAATGAGCAGTTTTTCTCTCTCCTCTAGTTGCTACGTGTCAACCATTGAATGGAATCAGGCGCTCTCCTCTAAATACCACTTACCATTTTGCATCCGCCCGAAATCCCACTTATAGCTTTAAATCTGCCTTCCTTCGTTGACTAACGCCCGAGCTTGTTTGTACCCGATGACCGTAGATCTTCTACCATCGATGGCTGCGACACCTTCTTCGGATTCCTCTTCCACTACTGCTTAAATCAATCTCCGCCGTTCATTTCTTGACATCAGTCTACGCGATTTAATCTTGGCCGATCATTTCCTTTGACCTCGTCCATTGATCTCCAAGATCCAATGGTTCCTGTGCGTTCAATCTTAATCTGCCTCCTCACTTTGACTTTGATTCATTTCTTCAGTGTTTTTCCTGTGGTTTCGGGTTTTCTTTAGGGTTTTGGCCTTTCATTTTTCTGCTGCTCAACTCTCTCTGAGCTTGCCTTCTACAAATTCACACATCACTGATTCTCTCTAAGCTTCACTCTTATTCTTCAACCAGATTCAAAGACCCATTATGATTCCTCTTTGCTTCTTTTGATGTGTCTCCTCCGAAATCTTCTGCTTTTACACTTGCTTCTCTTCTCTCCTTTGATAGCTCTGCTCTGATAGCTCCTTGGCTTCATATTGACATTAATGACAATCTAGATCAACTCCTCCTTCTTCCCATGTGAGAGCTGCTCCTTGTGTGTACCCAATCAACTAAGGAGGGAGAAGAATGTGAGAGATGAGATGAGTGAATAATGCCTCAAGGTAACTTGCATTTATATAAATCATTGAGGACATGTGCCACACATTTAGTTGCTGGCCGACCTTGACAAATTGTCAAGTAAATGCAAATAAATTCCTATCTCCATAAATACATGTCAGAATCAGATGATCGTTAGATCAATCCTACACCTCTTGACAAGAGGAATCCAAGAACAATATCAGCTGCTATAAAGAAGATGACCACATGGAGTTTGGCCCTAGTTTCCAATTTTAACACTCCCTCTCAACTAGGGAGAACTCCATTTTCTAATCCATCTAACTGTCGGTACTATCTCTGCCATCAAATGCACTGCCCTGCATTGCTCAACTCTGTTCTGTTATGTTCTTCTCTGCTGAAATATGAAGAAGAAAGATCAAGGATGTATCATACCATCCTCTACTGACCCAAAGTTAGTCCCGAAGAGTGTGTCATACCACTCTTACTGATCCCAGATCAGTGCCAAAAGAGAGTGAGCTCTATCACTCTTATTGACCCGACGTCAGTTCCAATTGATCCCAGATAAATGGAGGTCATCCTAGCATAGGGAGTACCATAGATACAATGATGCATCCATCGATAGTACTACTATGGTCCCTAAGCCCATTTCCCTACTCATTGGCCAAATGAGAGGTACTTCCCATGAGTCCCAGATTGCATGGCCAGGATGCCTCGATAGGAGAACCACTCATCCTGTCCATAAGTTGCCACGAGGTCTCATAGAGGAAGGCTAAACCATTCACCCTGTACGCAGTGCACCAGTAGGGGAGGGTGAGTCGCCTTATGGTCACTTGTCACTCCAAGATGTACCCCAAGCCCCTCGGGGCTCCCAGAGCTCAATGGATGCATCATACATGACCCTCATAAGAGGGTCTCTCAATGACTCCAAGTCGTTCTTGGAAAGTCAAGAATTTGACCTTTCCCAGGGGCTTCGTCAAAATATCGACGACTTAGCCTTATTTCCCCTCGCTGTACCATATCCCGGATAAAGTGGTACCTGATGTCGATATGTTTGGAGCGATCATGAAATACTAGATTCTCTGATAAACGAATCCCACTCTAGTTGTCACAGAGGATCATGGTAGTATTCAATGTATATCCAAACATATTACTAAAGAGATTCTGCAACCAGACAGCCTCACAAGAGGCCATACTCGCATCAATGTACTCTACCTTAGCGGTGCTCAAATTCACCGACTTCTGCTTCCTACTCATCCAGGATATCGAGGCAGATCCAAAAGAGAAACAACACCCGAAAGTGCTCTTTCATTCCACCCCACTACCTGTCCAATCAACATCGGTATATCCATGTAGTCTCACATCTCCGGAAGTGTATCTCAACCCATGAGTGATTGTGCCACGAAGATATCTCAACAGATTCTTGGCACCAATCCAATGTGAGTGGTGAGGCTCAACCATATGTTGGCTCAACGTGTTGACTGCAAAACATATATCCGGATGGGAGTTCACCAAGAACATCAATGCTCCTATGAGTTGACGATACTCGGTAGCATTTCCCAAAATAGGCCTGACAACACTACCGCTTAACTTCTTGAAGTCAAGCTCCATCGGGGTAGTCACGAGCTTGTAGTCCATCATACATAATCTTTCCAATATCTTCACCACATATTTTCCTTGAGATAGGAAAATCTCCCCTGGTTTCTGCCAGACTTCCAGTCCTAAGAAATAGTGCATCATTCCTAGGTCCTTCATCTCAAATTTGGAAGCCAACTCCCTCTAACATTTATGAATGAGAGGGTCTGCACCTGTCAGAAAGAGGTCGTCAACATACAACACTAGTATGAGAGGCTTATCATATTCAACCTTAAAGTAAAGGTTTGGATCGACTTCACTCCTAGTGAATCCCAGCTTTATCAAGTAGCTATCAATCCTCTCATACTAAGCTTGGCGTGCTTTCTTAAGCCCATAGAGGGATTTCTCAATCTGCACAAGTGAGATTCCTGATTATGAATCTCAAATCCCTCGGGTTGTTCCACATAGACTTCCTCTTTGATCGAACCATGCAAGAACACGGTCTTGACATCCATTTGATGTAGGTTCCATCCTTGCGAAGCAGCAAGGGCTATGATCAAGTGGATGGTGGTGTATTGGGCAACAGGTGAAAATATCTTGTCATAATCTATACCTTCCTTTTGAGAGAAGCCACGAGCGACGAAACGAGCTTTATACTTTTCAGTACTTCCATCAGCTCCATGCTTTATTTTGTAAAGCCATTTCGAAGTGATAATTGTTTTGTCCTCGGGTCTGGGGACCACATCCCAGACATCGTTCTTCATGATGGACTCGTATTCCTTAGTCATAGCATCCTTCCATACTTGATGATTTACGGCTTCTATGAACGATGATGGCTCATTTTGAATGATTGTGCTCATAATGGTCAAGTATCCTTGATACCTGGTCGACTTCTTACTTTCATGAAAAGTCCCTTTGGGTGCAATGTGTCCTTCGAAATCATCAAGTGTACCCCTAAGCCATGAGGGACTCTTCCTAGAGGAGGAAGGCTCTTGCAGAGGGGGATCAACAGGGTCCATAGGTTCTTCCACTTTGGGCATCATCTCATCTTTCTTTTCCTCCAGTTTCTTGGTGTCAACTTCTTTAATTTTCCTTAGGATAGGAAGATTGTCAACTTTGTTAAGAGCCATATCTTTGTCAAAGGTGACATCATGGCTAATCTCAACTTCCCTTTGACTAGCCACATAGATTCTATAGCCCTTAGAATTTTTGCTGTAGCCCACGAAGATTCCCTTCTTTCCAGATGTACCTAATTTATTCCTTTTCTCTTTCGTCACATGAAAATATATAGGACTTCCAAAAATTCTAAAATGAGATACATCAGGTTTCTTACCAGTGAATATCTCTTCGAGAGTCTTGGAACCCAATGCTTGATGAGGGCATTAGTTTTGAACATATACGACGGTATTCGCAGCTTCAGCTCATAGAAACTTCGGAAGCCTTTGATCATGGAGCATAGCACAAACAGTTTCCACAATCGTAAGATTCTTCCTTTCCGCCACACCATTCTGCTCAGGAGTATATGGTGTTGTGGTCTCCCTCTTAGTGCCAGCCTCTTTGAAAAAGTCATGGAACTCATTGGATTCATACTCAATCCCATTATCAGTCCTTAAGATCTTGATCTTATCTTCGGTTTGATTCTCGACCAGGGCTTTGAAGTGTTGGAACCAGGGGAACACTTCATCCTTCTTTTTCAAGAAGTATATCCATGTATTGCGAGAATAATCATCTGTAAAAGTGAGGTATTATAAATATCCTCCCAAAGAGTTCACAAACATCATCCCAGATATGTCGGAGTGAACCAACTGCAATATATCAGAGGTCTTGCTATGGCTTGAGGGGAGTGGTCCCCTTTTGAGTTTTCCTTCGGCACATCCTGGACATACACCTTCTTGCTCTATTTTGAACTTGGGCATCCATGTCACCATTTGTCTCACATCGGGTAGAGCCTTATAATGAAGGTGGGAAAACCTCTGGTGCCATAGTTTGGACTGAAGAGATGTGTCACAAGACATGACTCCCAACGGACTTCCTCCGACTTGATATAGAGAGTCAACTCAAAACCTAAGAGTGAAAGCATCTTTAAAATTATTTTTCCATACACGTACCTTTCCAGCGATGAAGGCCACCTTGTAGCCTGTCTTCCATTGCAGAAATGGATACCAGGTTCTTCTTGAGATCAGGTACATATAGGACTTCTTGCAAATGAATTGTGTTACACTGATTCAATTGAAGAGTAACATTCCCTACGCCCTTCACGAGATAGGTGGAGTTGTCTCCAAGAATAATTTCCAGGTTGGTATCCTTCTTTATCGTATTAGAGAGAGCTTCCTTATAGCCATTGAAGTTCCTTGAGGCACCATTATCAATAAGTCAATTTCCCAATGAGTTCGGAGAGAAGTAGTAGAGAGAGCCAATATCAGATAATATTCATCTTGCTTATTATTAACAACATTAGATTCATACTTGGAGTTTCTTGCCTTCTTGGAGGGTTGACCACTTCCTTGATTTCCGACATTCCTCTTTCCTTTGCCATTGAACTTGCCATTCCTTTGATTTTGGTTGGAATTGCCTAGGGAGTGATTTTGATCATCGTCATGAGGTGTGTCCTTTATATTAGGACACTCCCTCACATAGTGGCCAATTTTGTTGCAAACGAAACATATTCCTTTCCTTCCACCTTTTGATCCGACCTTTCCTTTAGATTTAGACTTGGAATTATTTCTCCTTTTAGCATGAGAGGAGAAAGAAGTGGGGTTGCCTTTAAATGCATGCATTTCCTGCTCTTCCATCCTTGTATCTTCTTGGATGCATCTCGCCCTCAATTCCTCAAATCTTGGAATTACATTATTTTTGAGAAGAGTGGCTCTAAATACATACCATTCGGATGGGAGCCCTCCAAGAGTTGTGATAGTCAGTTCCCTGTTAGGAATGACTTCGCCAATGGATGGGAGATTATTCTTGATCTTGGTGATCCTTAAGAAGTAGGACTGCATATCCTCATCTTTTCCCTTCTTAATTTTCTTCAGCGTATTCTTAAGGAACAAAACTTGATTTGCATCACTCACTTTAAACAAGATTACCAGTCTATCGTAGATTTCCTTGGAGGTGTTCAGCTTGGAAACGTAGGCCACCAGGCGCTTGTCGATAGAGTCCTGGGTGATCTTCTTTGCTTTGAATTCACCCCTAGTCCACTTGTTCCTTGCAGCAACCGATGCATTTGATGGAGGCCCAATAATTATGCCTCTCACTTAGTCCAAAACTTCTTGCTCTTCCAATGTTAGATCGAGAGACATCTTCCATTTGTGATAATCAGACCTCTCACGAGCTTGTCTTCGACGGGGAGGTGTGATGAGGAGCCCATGAAGTCTTAAGAATTTTTTCCAACAGTCTTCGGTGATTGCTCTGGCTTGGGCTTTGTCTTCACCTCAGCTCTAATACCATGTTAATTTATGGTATTTTTTATGCTTAGTGCAATTTACTTCAATTTCTTCTTATTAGCCTAATGCCATTCACTGTTTAGTAATCACATTAACATAAAGTAAAATGCTAATAGAACATAAATAGATTGACAAAAAACAAGCCAAGACAAGAGACACCAAATGTGGTGGGTAGTGTTGTGGGGAAAAGTATCCGACTCGGATGACCCTATCCCTACTCTAAAGGTGACAGTCTTTAGCAACAACTGAAAGTAAAGCTTTAATGTTTTCCTTTATGAAAGTACAGAGAGAAGGAAGAAAAGATTAACCGACCTGGTGTCTTTCGCTTTGTCGATCCTTATCCTCTCTCTTTGTCTCTTGTTCCCAGCTCCTTGCTCTCTCTGCCGGTCCAGCTACACACAGATCCTGCACAAACAAGAGAGGAAGATACAAGATACAAGTACTCATAACTGATACATGGATTAGAGTGAATCAAATATACAAGTAAATACAATACATCAATGCAATACAAGTATATAGGAGAACATTCAAAGCTTTATTGATAAAAGTAACAGGGTTCTGAGAAGGTTACAACCATCAATGGCTCCAATCCAGCAGCAAGAAGTCTCCTCTTCACCTCTAGTAAAACAATCACCCAATAGCTCTAACTGTAAACCAACAGCACCTCCTTGCTTTGCACAAAATTCCAGCCTCCTTAGACCTCATAGAAGAGCTCTATATATAGGAGAGAAGAAGAAAGGATGAGTCAGCTTGAGACTGACATAAAGCTGCCTTGTGTCCTCTCCCTCTTCAGTTAAACTTCAGTTCTTGAGTCCAGTTGGAGATCCTTGCTTACACATGGAGATCAAGTACCTCTTACTCATCACAGGGCGAATCCCATGAACCAAGTGTCAGTTTGGAAGCTTCCTGGGCAATTGACACCTTGCAGAATGACTGTGCCACTTGGCCAATCTCGCCCAGCACAGGTAGCCTTCATTAGATTTGACTTTCAGCGCAGGTACAAGGGGGAGCAGTTGCATTCCAGCGCAGATGCTCAGTGGAGCAGCTGACATGATCCAAAAATAGCCTGTTTTTGAGTGTTTTCAGGTGGAGAACTGATGGGAAGTGCTGTGGTTTGCTGACCTTGCTCTTTTAGGGGTAAGAACAACATGTTTAGGGACTGAGGATCCCTGTAATTATTGACATTCCATGCTCCATGCTGCGAGGCACAAAAATGTCTATAACAGTTGCCCCCTAAAGTATGAGGCCGTTTATCGGGTGAAATTCTTTATCTAGAGGGTCCGAAGTTCATTCCAGTGCTGAGGAGGCGCCCTGTAATACAATACAATACAATACATTATTTTTCATTTTGTTTTCATGATCTAGCTGAGGCGGGCATTCCCATGCTCAACTTTATAAATACATTTTGGTACATAGAACAGACGATCGTCTGATGGTAGACTGATAATTTTCTGCTGAAATTATCATCCTTTGAGTAGGATGATCATCTGCTGCAATGATGTACATGACAAATGCTTTTATATTTCCTGAATATGTATCGCAGCCCGGATGGATGAAACTAGATCCGGGGTCTTCAAACTCGTTCGATCTTCACTCTAAGTACAAGTCGATCCATGTGAGAATTTCGCTGAAGTCGAACATGGAAAGACATCGCTTGATTACCGGTCAATGATGAAAACCGTTAACAAGCGCGAGAGGAATCACCGATAATGATAATGACCCTAAAGGTACTGCAGTACAATTCACGTGGCGTGAATAAAGGACTTGGCGTCGAACGCCACGCAAAATCTTCAGGTCGAAGGTCATTGATGTATACCTGTCGCCGGAAGTGAGAAACTTGCCATTGAGGCATGCAAGCTTCAAAGTACTGATGGGGTTGTTCCTAGATCAACTTCTTGGATAATGAGCTGAAGTCGACAAGAAGCGATCCGTCAAAGGAGGGCCTTAATGAATCCCACATCAATGACACGGAACGGAGCTAATGATTTTAGTGGAGGTGAAAACAAACTGTGATATATGATTCAGGGTGGCGATCATGAATGGATGAAGGATAATGTATGGCAGTGGATGGGACACGGTTGACACTTTCAGAATGACCCCTCTTGAACATATAACGACACTGATGCGATGGATCGGTAGCATTACCCCAAATGTGGATGGTTTGGCGAAGACCATGGTGATGAGACCGGTGAATGAAACAACCCAACCCGATGTGGAACGGAGGAAAAGTGTCATGTTCAAGAGTGACTTGCTACCATTAAGCTTTGATGTTCTCCCAATTTTTCCCCAGTCATTTCTGACCAGTACCTCTTTATTTTTGTCAAGCTTGAGGAGGATAACATATGCTTGTTCTATAACCTGCCCTTCGGGCAAGCCCATCGCTATGATTTAACGAGCTTAGCGATAAGGAAACTCGTTCTCGTCTAAAGACAAGTTTGTCGCTATTTAATCATTTTAACGAGTCTAACGACAAAGAAAACTCGGTCCTTTTCATTTTTAGAGAGTCTGAAAAGGTACAGAAAGTTAACTCCATAATTCCTTTTTCGTCATCTAATCCCTTAAGTCCGAAAAAGTATAAAACAATACAGAAGGGATGGGTTTTCGATTGCTTTAACGAGCCGAACAAAACAAGCGCTCGATCTTTTTGTGCAATAATCCCTCAGGTCCAAAAAAGATTAAAATCTAGAGGAGGGATAGCGTTCCGGTCGTTTAACGAGCTGGAAGGCCAAAACTCGGCAAACTTTTCATATTTTACGAGTCAGTGAAAAGAGCTCAAAGAAGACTCGTCTTTTGAGGAACGAGTGATAAACAGGGATAGCAGCAGATTCCAGGTACAAATTGGAATTTTCCAATCACGGTAGTGTCACAAGGATGGCTAGGTGAAATCACTCTTTGCAGCTGTTTCTCAAAAGAGGTAAACACACAAATGGAGGTGAATGATCGGCCAAATGAACAGTGGAGGTGACGGTGCACAAACACGACCAAGGCTTTTATGGCTGATGAATTTTCGATCTCAAAAGGTTATTTACCGGTTCGTTTTTTCTGAATGAGCTTGAACTCTGAAGGAAAGCCTGCTCATAAACTTATGTTTATTTTTTAACGAGCATGAACTATGTGCTAAAACTGCTCGGATCTTGCGTTTATTTTTTAACGAGCATGAACTATGTGCTAAAACTGCTCGAATCTTGCATGCCCCCAGCATCATAATAACGCATGTCAAAGGAGGGTGCCCCCCAAGCTTCATTGCATTCAACTTGGTGATTGGAATGAAGGTTTACCTTTGAATTTTGAAAAGGGGATTTGTTTCATTTTTTAATGAGGTTGACATAGTAAAAGAACTATCCTCATAACTCCTTGTTTCATTTTTTAATGAGGTTGACACGAGATAAGAACTGTCCTCGGAGCCGACAAAATATTTAGGAATCTTCCGAATCCAACCAGAAGATTGGATTAGATTTCATTTTGTAGGTTTCCACCGTGGCCACTCCCGCCAGATTACTTGGAGGCGGTAGGGCGAAAGTACCCATTAAGGCAGGGTCTTTTAGGAGACCTACTCCGATATTTTGAAGCAAATGATTCCTTCCATGGATCATTGGAATGCTTCCTGTAACTTGTGAACTGTTGGGGAGAAAAGTTTGTTGGTCGATGATTGTAATTCCTTCTTGGAAGGGAAATGCAATCTTCCTGAAGTAGGTCGACACAACCGCGACCATGGCATAGATCCAGGGCCTTCCTAGTAGGATGTTGTAATCGAGGTTTCCATCAATTACTTCAACATCAATTCCTACTGTTTTGCCCCCCAGTTCAACTTGCAAGTTACTTAAAATCCCGTATGGAGTGTATGATCGTCCATCAAATGCTTTTAACGTCGTTGACGATTTCGACAAGGGTGGTGAGCCTAAATCTTTCCAGCAACTCATCGACATAAGACATGTAGATGCCCCCTCATCAATAATTGTTCGATGAACAGTTTTGTTGAGGGCTTTCACTTGAATAAGGAAAGCTAGTTGAGCTGGTAATTGCGGGTCATATCCTTTATGATCAAAGGCCACAAGATTGGAATCCATTGGGCCAATCCCACCTATTGCTGATAATAAAGCTTGCTCTTGGGAGGGGTAATTTTGTGGTACCTCAAGTGTCGACATAGTGGACGGCGATTGGGCCAGGTCCTTTACTATATTATAATTCTGTGCTTCTTTGGCACGAGGATTAAATGTCGATTTGTGTACTACTCCCTTTGGCGACTTTATCATTGGCTTAGGAACGATGGGCGGCACAACTTCGGTCAAAGTTGTTGTTGAACTACTAGGTCGTTCATTAACCTTGTTGTTCGACAGCTTTGGATTCCCGTAATCTTTACTCCTTGTCAAAGCATTATTCTGTTGCTTCGAGGTAGACAACATAAGCACTTGGGATCCGGAAGCATTTTGATTAGCAACCAGATTTTGACTTGGATTAGGAAACGGATCAGTCAATACTGCTGGGGTTTTTGAACTCTTGAAGAGTTTCTTAACTTCAGCTATATGTGGACAATATTTCGTCCAATGATCCTCATCGCATATATGACACCCTGCCGGGGGTTTCCTTTTTCTTCCTGTCTTTTTCTTCTTGCCCCCTGGTTGCTTCAGCTGTTTGCCATTGTCGGTCGACATGGCATTTACTTCTGAGGCAAGAAGTTTTTCATTTGCATTTTGACTGTAAATTTTGTGCTTGCCAATCACGTCATCGCCGGCGTGAGAGTCATTGTTTGATTTAGGAGGAGGAGGAATTGAGAATTCAGGTCTAGGGGCGTCAGGTATTTTATCGTAGAGCGTGCCAGACTGAGTATAAACCAAGTCTAGATATTGCGCACGAGCTATAACTTGCTCTTCTGTTACGACTCCCCCCTTGGCCACATCTTCCGTTATGGCCGGAAGTAATGACTTTATAAACCATTCAGCTAATAGCTGATCGGGAACATATGTTTTTACCATCCTACGACGACGTCGCCATTCGTGTATATGATCAGATATATGAGTGGCCGTTGTCTGTTTGAAGTTGGTAAGGAGTTCTGTTCCCGTTTCATACCTTATCGGTAATTGAAAATGGGTTAAAAAGGTTGTAGCTAAGGTACTGAAGTTGTCGAACGAAGCTCTAGGCAATTCAATATACCATTTTGCCGCTGGACCCGTTAACGTCCTCTGAAAAAGGCGAAGTCTTATCGAATCATCATTCAGGGTGTTTGATGAACACCATAGATGGAATGTCATCACGTGATTCGACGGGTCTTCACCAGGATTTCCATTAAATTTAGGAATGTCTGATGGAAGTTTGTGTGGAATCGCTGGCCACTAAGGGGCATAAGCAATTGGATCATTCGTCAGCCGGTTTAGATCTGGTAATTCTAGAGTTGCTACAAAGGGCAACTGTTGATTCAGGTTAGGCGAAGCATATCCAGGATAAGATGGAATCGCCTGAGCAGTGGGTCTTTGCATACCAGCATAATGCTGGCAACTTTGACAAGGTTGATGGGTATAACCATTATAGTATGGTTGCCCATTACTTACAAAGACTTGTTGCTCAGGTCCTTGATATGATTGCTGGAATTGCAGTTGTTGAGTTCTAACCAGCTCTGGTTGTTGGACCATTTGCTGATGCCCAATACTAGATGATTGACCAAGATGAGGAGTCACAGTACTTGTTTGATCCTGAGTCACTCCAGATAAGGAGGCACTGACCTGAGGTTGCGATTGAGATGTCGAGACAAGAGGCTGTTGTATGGCAACCTGAGAAACTTGGGGTTGACATACAGTAGGCAGCGCTTGTACTTGCGACGCAATCACCATACCAGGTATAGTGGCAACATTCGACACAGGGCGGACTGGTTGCATAGAATATACAACTCCTGGTTGTTGAGGCAGTATTGGTACCCAACCGCCGGATGTAATTCCAGTTTGACCTGAACTTTGTTGTGAACTCACGGATGGGCATCCTCCCGGAGGAGGTAATGAAAGGGCATACTGCCCCCCATATGGTATCAATCCGGAACTCAAGGGGATCGATTGCCCAGATTGACCTCCAAATGGATCAATTTGGCGAGTTTCAACATAAGAAATACCAGATGATAATCCGGATGAAGAAATAGGAACTAACCATGTCGTTGTCCCTGATTGGACTCCGGCTTGTTGTTGACAATTGGCCGGGACAGATGGTATACCAGCGAACATCGTTGGAGTAGCAGCAGGAGGCTCTGCTGCAGTTGTGTCGGACGACACAGTCCTAGATGTCGACGGTTGTTCAGACATATCTAGTCTATCCAAAATATTTCTTAGCGATTCTACAGGAACTTCCACTTGTGGTGGACAAACTTCGAAGATCAACGAGGGAAGGGTGATGATTATTCCGCTCAAAATAAATTTTATAACGACGCTTTAGACACAACTTTGCTTTTTCATGTTTTAAGAGTCGAGAAAAAGCTAAAGATGACTCTAGTCTCCTTCGATGTATTAACGAGCCCGAAGTGACAAATGTTCGGTTGGACTTTTTCAGTTATAGAGTTTGAAAAAGGCCAAAAGAAACTGCGCTGGAGATCTAGGCAGAGGGTGTGCCAAACCTTTCGCGAAACCACAGAATACGTTTTACGGTACGGGTGGTCGATCTTCGTGAATGCTGTGTTCACTGCATCGCGATCAGTAGGGCGGCCGACACGGCTTCCTAAGGATAAAGGATAAATGCCTATAGGGGTCTCCCAATATACGCGACGGTACGCGGGAGCACAAGTCCGTATTAGTGTTATCGTCCCTCAGGAGGAATCACCCACCTTCGTAGAGATCGACAATCACTACGTTTAACGACGCCGGAACACGTCTCTACCTAGACCTCTATTGTGAGCGTTATGTTACAAAGCGTTTTTAGGTTCATTCAATATATTTTAAGTTGATCTTGTTTAGTAGTTTGTCTTTCAGGATCACCACGAGATGTATTGGTACAAATTCCTAAATGCAGCTAAAATGTTAAGCAAGCTTTACAATCTTTTTAGCTTTGAAAATCCTAACTACTGAGGGGAGATAAAAACATTATCTTTCCACACAGAGCACAAAGCACAAACTAATGCACTTTCTCCTAGATAAATCACGCAAACTTATCAAAATGCAAATGCAAGATGCATGTATTTCTTTTCTTTTCCTTTAATGTTGATGTAAGACAAAAAGAAATTGTCGTGTAATTTTCGAATTCAATTTAAAGCGTAAACAAACAAGTTTTGTCTAAAATCAAAAGACGCCTTACAGGTACTTGTTTCAACACTAAAAATATATGAATTCAAACCATAAGATGAAAAACAAACAAACTCAAACAGCCATGAACAGTAATAAAACTAGCTCTTAAGATCACAAAGACACTTTTACAGTTCAGGATCTAAGAGGCCACAGCTATACTGGTTTGCTTTTCACAATGGGAAACTGTAACTGAAACAAGAAATACTGAAAGAACAATCACAATTTCATCACACAACTGAGGCGGAATAATGTCAAGGAAAGTTGGTTTACAACAAGTACAAATGACAAGCAATCAGCAGCAAAATAACAGTGAAAACAGGGCCAAGACTCAGTGGGAAACCTCAGGAAGACATAGCCTAACTGGTTCAGCGCAGGCTCTGGTCTGTCAAACTGACTCTCAGTGCAGTTCCCGAAGGGAGTACCTGCGCTGAAATGCAGACTGCCTTTGGACAGCCTGCACTGAGACACGAGAGTTGCATTTACAAGGGTTTCCGGGTCATAAAAAGCTCAAAAATTCACTGTTTTTGCTGAAATAAAAAGCTATAGGTCAAGTACAAGCTAAGGGATGATCAAGAGGATGAAAAGCTATCACAAAGAGCACAAGAGTCTTTTGTAGATCAGCTCTTCAAATCATGAATCTGCTCAGAAAATGAGCAAGAGTAGCAGCCCCTCTACTTCGCTTTTGATATAGTCAAAAGCTTTTCGATTTGGTACTCTTTTCTTCAGGAAATGAATAGCAAAGATACTACAAACACAAATCAAACGGATACGCTCCCCAGCGGAGTCGCCAGTTTGTTGTGGGGAAAAGTATCCGACTCGGATGACCCTATCCCTACTCTAAAGGTGACAGTCTTTAGCAACAACTAAAGTAAAGCTTTAATGTTTTCCTTTATGAAAGTACAGAGAGAAGGAAGAAAAGATTAACCGACCTGGTGTCTTTCGCTTTGTCGATCCTTATCCTCTCTCTTTGTCTCTTGTTCCCAGCTCCTTGCTCTCTCTGCCGGTCCAGCTACACACAGATCCTGCACAAACAAGAGAGGAAACTACAAGATACAAGTACTCATAACTGATACATGGATTAGAGTGAATCAAATATACAAGTAAATACAATACATCAATGCAATACAAGTATATAGGAGAACATTCAAAGCTTTATTGATAAAAGTAACAGGGTTCTGAGAAGGTTACAACCATCAATGGCTCCAATCCAGCAGCAAGAAGTCTCCTCTTCACCTCTAGTAAAACAATCACCCAATAGCTCTAACTGTAAACCAACAGCACCTCCTTGCTTTGCACAAAATTCCAGCCTCCTTAGACCTCATAGAAGAGCTCTATATATAGGAGAGAAGAAGAAAGGATGAGTCAGCTTGAGACTGACATAAAGCTGCCTTGTGTCCTCTCCCTCTTCAGTTAAACTTCAGTTCTTGAGTCCAGTTGGAGATCCTTGCTTACACATGGAGATCAAGTACCTCTTACTCATCACAGGGCGAATCCCATGAACCAAGTGTCAGTTTGGAAGCTTCCTGGGCAATTGACACCTTGCAGAATGACTGTGCCACTTGGCCAATCTCGCCCAGCGCAGGTAGCCTTCATTAGATTTGACTTTCAGCGCAGGTACAAGGGGGAGCAGTTGCATTCCAGCGCAGATGCTCAGTGGAGCAGCTGACATGATCCAAAAATAGCCTGTTTTTGAGTGTTTTCAGGTGGAGAACTGATGGGAAGTGCTGTGGTTTGCTGACCTTGCTCTTTTAGGGGTAAGAACAACATGTTTAGGGACTGAGGATCCCTGTAATTATTGACATTCCATGCTCCATGCTGCGAGGCACAAAAATGTCTATAACAGGTAGCCAGGGGCAAACCCCAATGTGGGTAAACCCTTTGATCAATTCTTCTAGAATCTTCAATGATTCAACAGAGAGAGAAATAGTACAAATATACAAATCTGTAATTTTATGACAACAGCAACAAAGCCTAACAAGCTGGTCAAACAAGATAGAATTGACCTCCAATCAACTTGGTCAATATCCAAGTCAACTCGGCCTCCAACAACAATAAGAGGCAGCCCAAAAACACTCTGAAAAACTTAGTCAGATGAAGTCAACAAAAGTCAACCTGCTGCCAGCAATTAGGGCAGTCAACGCTGGTCAAACCTGAGGTCATATTGCCTCGGTTTGTGTGCCAAAATCTATGGCCTACCTAGGAGAGACAACCACACCAAAACTACAGTCCAAGAAGGTCCACATTGGTCAACGCTGGTCAAAGAGACATTCTGCAGCCCTGGTCAAACTCGGTCAACGCAGTCAAACAATTTTGCGTCCTCCTTCCTACATCCTCCTTCCCACGTGAGAGCTGCTCCTTGTGTGTACTGAATCAACTAAGGAGAGAGAGAAGAATGTGAGAGATGAGATGAGTCAATAATGCCTCAAGGTAACTTGTATTTATATGAATCGTTGAGGACGTGTGCCACACATTTAGTTGCTGGCTGACCTTGACAAATTGTCAAGTAAATACAAATAAATTCATATCTCCATAAATACATGTCGAAATCGGATTATCGTTAGATCAATCCTACACCTATGGACGAGAGGAATCCAAGAGAAATATCAGCTGCCACAAATAAGATGATCCACATGGAGTTTGGCCTAGTTTCCAATTTTAACAGATTATTCTCTCTCCTTGGCCTTTGCTCTTCTTCTTCTCCTTTCTTGCACAAAAATCGAAGTGTGTGTGAGTGAGTGATCAAATGAGGTCGAAGTATCTTCCTTTTATAGCCATCTAGGAGGTCGAATAGGGCCTCTTCAAGGCCGACTTGACAAGGCAGGGCCAACTTGGTCTTGTGGGACAAAATGACTCTTTTTGACTCAAAATAATTTTTTTCTTTTTGTTACAAATTGTCCAAATGGGACTTTGACACATGACAAATTTTCTTCTTGACTCAATAAACCCTAGAAGCATGAAGAACATGCTTTGACTAGAATAATAATAATAATAATAATAATAATTCTTTTTCTTTTTTTTGATTTTACATGAAATACATATTGATACAAGTACAATGATAATTATGAAGATTGAACCTAGTTACATTTTTCAACATTTCCTCTTAACTAGGGAGGTATTCATAATTACATAACGAGATACAAGGATACTCAAATTGAAATATTCTCATAAGAAGAGTTCAAATTTATGAGAATTTTCAAGCATCATCATCATAACCGACATTGTCAATATGCAATATAACAAGGCCTTGACTAACAAGCTCTAACTCTCCACTAGATTAGAGCACAATGTTGGGAGGCTTACATTTTTACACCACCACCACTGCCTCTCAAGGCACGTATCCCATCTGGATGTTCACTAGGTAATTTACTTATAGGACTATTCTTAGCTTGAATTCCAAATCCTCAAAGAATATCAATATTCTTCAACTACTCTTATCTTAGATGCCCTATCTCATCCTCTATCTGTCCTAGATGCTTATCCAATCCTCCATTCTCCCTGCCAGTGCCTTCAATAGACTTAAGGTGTTTAGTCCTAGCCTAGTGCATGTCACATGGAGAACACAGTGTCCCTCATCACACCTTCTCAACCATAGAGGAGATATTCACAAGCTTAAGCTTGTCTCTCAAATAATCAAGCTTCTTATTTGGAAGAGACTTTGTCAATATGTCAACTACCTGTTCGTCTGTCGATATGTACTATAGCTTCACAACCCCATATTGTACCAAAGTTCTAATATAGTGGTACTTATTATTGATATGATTTGTTGTAGCATGAAAATATAGTTCCTCTGTCAACCTTATTCATCGATGGTTGTCACAATGTATAACAGTAGGGTCCAGAGGCCCTTCAAACAAATATGAAAGCAACTTCACTTGTTGCTATATATCTAGCTTCAACGATACTCAATTCAAATGAATATTATTTCCTACTCATCCTTGAGACCATAGAAGATACCAAGCTAAAACATCCACCAATAGTGCTCTTTCCATCTGTATCACTGTCTCCCTAATTTGAATCTGTATAGCCCAATAATTGTATCTCACTACCAACATATTTCAGATAGTGATCTATAGCTCCACGAAGATATCTCAAGATATGTTTAGCTTCTATCCAATGATCATGTCTTAGCTCTATATGGAATTGACTATGAATGTTTATTACGAAACATGTGTTTGGATGGGTGTTCACAAGGTACATCAAGGAGCCAATCAACTATTCGTAGGATGTGTTGAAAAGTGTAACTAGGTTCGGTCTTCATAATGACATGTTTAATTGTGATTTTATATAGTTGATGAAAATAAGAAAAATAAAATTATTATTGTAATGCTTGTCTCATGGGTTTCATGAGCAAGAAATTATTTTAGTGATGGCTCCCATTGCGAGCCTTTAGGATTTGTCATCTAGTCATAAAATTCAATTTGAGTCTATGCCATGTATGAAGGACCCTTCTTGGGCATGTTACATTTTGTATGAGTCATTAGATAAGTATAAATAGCCCTCCAAGACTTGTCACAAGTCCTCCAAGTTGGCTTGCAAAAGGAAATGAAAATGGCTCTAGAAAGACATGTCAACCTAGTCTTGAAGTAATGTCAGCCTATTGTACATGGAAAAACCACTATATATAGAGGTGCTTGGATTGAAGTAGTGCATAACAAAGCATTTGAAATAGAAAAGAAGTGCAAAGGAAGCAACATATATCCCAACGAAGAAGTGGAGGAAGTGTAGCCGAAATATCTTGAACCTGTTTTAGATGATTCCTCCCACACATGCGAAGAAGAAGAGTACAATTTGTAGTAGAAGGAAACTGAATTGTTACAACTGTGTTTCAAGACCGAATCAAGGAAGAAAAGAAGATAATCATCAGGCTGAGTTGTAGTAGAAAATTATTCTATCCAAGCGAAGGAGATCCAGATATAAAACGAGGTCAAGTGTTGCAATGAGGGTTTATGAAGGAGGAGCATATCTGATCTAATGGCCGAAATCTGAAGACTAGCCAAGGAAGGTGGGAGGAGGAAGGAGTTTGACTATCATTGACTCAAGAAAGCAAAAGTTAAACAAGGAATCCTTGTGACTTTGTCTTGTAGTGGAAAATAGGTCAAGGGTCTTGGAGTTGGTATTTGCCAATTGGAATCTCTATAAGAAGAAGAATTTGTGCGGGTTTTTCCTCTCAAGAGTGAGAGGTTTTGGCCTTGGCTAATAGCCGATATTTTGTGTCTATTGTCTCTTTATGGTTTATTCTTGATAATTTTTTGATGAAGAATACCATTATAATAACATAAGTAAAAGAAGATCCTAATCAAGAAGTAAAAATAATTCACAAGAAATTATCTAAAGAAGAGAAATCACCTAATATTGATGCCCTAGATTTCTCAACAGGAAGTGGGATCAACAAGGCTTGAATATGAACTTCTTAACTTCTTCAAATTAGTGATCATTGGAGTTTTCATTGGTTTACTTTCCATCATACCAAAATTTTTCAATATCTTGATCACAAATTTCCCTTGACCAAGATAGATCTCACCAGGTTTATGCCATACTTCCTATCCCAAGTAGTAATGCATTAGTCCAAGGTCCTTCATATCAAACTCAACTGCAAGTTGCTTCTTTCATTCTTGAATGTGATGCTCCACACCTGTAATTATAAGGTCATCCACATATAGTAGTATGATCAAAGGATCATTCTTAACCACCTTGACATATAGATTAGGATCTACAAATATTTTGACAAAATTGAGTCTTAGTAGATATCCATCCACCTTGGCGTACCATCCTCTAGGTGCTTGCTTCAAGCCATATAGAGCCTTTTTCAACCTGTAGATGCGTATCTCCTTGTCATGGACTTTGAATCCCTGGGGCTTCTCAATGTAAATTTATTCATCAATTGTTCCATTCAGAAAGGATGTTTCTACGCCCATTTGATGGATGTTCCATCCTGTTGGAAAATTAAAGCAATTATATTATGGTTCGATTCTCCATTCTTGATAATTACTTGTGGGTGTGTTGGATTATTTTACTTCTTCATTATCTTATCTTTCATCAAACAATTACCATATTATGTGTGTATGAAGATCACAAAAACAAGAGACACAAGATGTAGGCACTATGCCAGGGCAAAACTCCCCTCGAGGGGAAAACCCAATGAAGAAAATTCTTCCTTTCAATAGTATTCTTTGAGACTCTTCACCCTAGACAAAGAATAAACCTTCCCTCCACACCAAGCTGGTCTCCTAGATCTTCGACCTCCTTTCCAACAACTTCGACTAGGAAACATCTTTTGGCATCAATGAAACTTGGAAGACTTTGATCTCCCAAACTAGGGCACGAAACAAAGAGAAAGAGGCACCAAAAGTTCGATTTTCTTCTTCTCCTTAGACTTCCCCAAAATTGCACTTCCTTCAACTTCCTTAGACCCACTTCGACCTACTTCACACTTATCCAACCTCTCTTGAGATATCGAACTAGCTTGAGATAAGATGCTCCAAATGACTTTGACTTGCTTCTATTTATAGGCTCCAAGTGAGGTCGAATTAGTGTCCTTAGGCCGACTTGATCTCTTCTAGGCTGATTTGGTGTTTAGGATATATAAATTATATTTGACTCAATAGTAAACCTTTTTACATCATTCAAAAGCCCAAGAAGGATCTCTTTGAATATACAATGACTCTATAAACTCAGTATTGATCCTGGGAGTCCACAATGGGGACATTGACTAATAGAATGATGACCCAAGAATGAAACCCATGCTTTAATAGGTCATTGTTACAATAATAAAAATAATTTTCTTTATTCTTTTGACAAGTACATTTTATGACGAATCAAATACATTAAATGAAGACCGAATCTAGTTACAATTTCCAACACTCCCTGTTAACTAGGTAGGTATTCATTATATACAAATACAATGGAAGATATCAAACTATATGAACAATGAATAATTTTAGGCACCACAATTCCATGGACTAAATTCTTGGTTAGGGCGATCTATCCATTGGTATCTGATCAATTTAGGCACCGCAATGGCACAAACGAGATTCTGGACTAGGACAATCTATCTAAGTGGGAATAAGGTGGACTCAAGCTTTCAACCCCTCTAGGTACCATCAGGCTCACTTGCTAACCACCAACATAGGGAGCTAGGTGTGTATCCATGGTCATAGCTCTACGACCCATGCCAACTTCCCTACTTTGGGACCTAGACATTAACACAAAGTGCTGGCCAAATGTCCTCATAGTCAATGCTTCATTCGCAAAGCCTCAACAAATCTCTTCCATTTCCTTATCATCAATACACTCAACAATGTCTATCAAACCAAGCATGTTCCTCAGATACTCAAACTTCTTATTAGGAAGAGCCTTTGTTAGTATGTCTGCTACCTATTCATCTCTCTATACATACTGCAACTTCACGAGCCCATCCTGCACCAAGTTCCTAATAAAGTGGAACTTATTGTTGATATGTTTCGTTCTAGCATGAAACACGAGATCTCCAGACATCTTGATACAACTTTGGTTGTCACAATTAATCACACTAGGACCCAAAGAATTCTTGAACAAATCTGTTAGAAGCTTCCTTAACCAAACAACCTCCTTTCCTACTTCACATGCAACCACATATTCTGCCTCAGCACTACGTAGAACAAGATCTTGATTTCTACTCATCCATGAGATCATAGCGGCTCCCAGACTAAAACATACTCCGGTAGTGCTCCTTCCATTGGTCTCACTGCCACCCCAATTAGAGTCTGTGAAGCCAATGAGATTGACTTTCTTACAATCATACTTTATGCAATGATATATAGTTCCATGAAGATACCTCAATATATGTTTGGCAACTATCCAGTGATCATGACGGGGCTCCAACTAAAACTGACTAAGAATGTTTACTACAAAACATATATCTAGCCTAGTATTTACCAGATCTCCTCTGGAACCCACCAACTATCGATAGGAGGTAGGATCCACGAGACTAGAGTCAGAGTCCCTCAACTTCTTGATATTGGTGATCATAGGAGTAGTCATAGGCTTGGAATCCATCATCCTGAATTTCTGCAACAACTTGATGATGTACTTGCCTTTCCCGCAAATATATCTTCCTAGGTCTCTACCATACTTCTAGACCCAGATAATAGTGCATCAGTCCTAGATCCTTCATTTCAAATTCATCTGCCAACATCTTCTTGCATTCTTGAATTCTTCGCTCCACATCTATGATGAATAGATTATCCACATATAGTGGAATTATGACAGGTTCATTATTCACGACCTTGATGTAGAGTTTCAGATCAACAAAAATCTTCATGAACCCAATTCTAAGTAGATATGCATACATCCTTGCATACCATGCCCTAGGTGATTTCTTCAAACAATATAGGGCCTTCTTAAGTCTGCAAACATGAGAGTCCCTGCTATTAACTTCAAAGCCTTCAGGTTGTTCGATGTACACTTCCTCATCAATGGTCCCATTCAGAAATGCGGTCTTCACATCCAGTTGATGGATATTACACCCCATTGTAGTAGGCAATGAAACGAATGATCTAACGCTAGTGTACCTTGATGTGGGTGCAAAAGTTTCTTCATAATCAGTGCCTTCCTTTTGGGAAAAACCCCTTGCAACGAATCTTGCTTTGTAGTTGTCTATACTTCCATCAACAACATGTTTGATCTTAGAGATCCATTTGGATGTGACAATCGATTTGTCACTAGGTCTAGGAACAGTTTCCCAAACCCCATTCTTCATGATGGATTGATATTATTCCTCCATTGCTTTCTTCCAAACATCTTGATGTGCAACTTCCTTGAATGTAGATGGGTCGACTTCAATCAATTTCGTCATTTATGAAACATAACCAGAATATCTCTTTGGTCTCTTTCTTTCCTTGAAGGTTCCTTTCACAAATTCATGTCCTTCAACATCTTATAATGTAGCTTTTAATCAATCTGGCCTTTTCCTTGTGGTTGGGATGACCACCGATTAAATAGGCTCACTTGGTCCTTCTTCCTCGAGATTTGTAGTAGAGTTTTCATGACGAACTTCTTCTTCTTCATATATGGGAACTTCTTCGTTGCCATAATCAATAGGAATATATTTTTATTTCTTCTATGCTTGATTTTCATTGAATATGACATCCCTACTTACTTCAATATATCTTCCTTCCTTGATGTAGATTCTATATGCTTTTGAAGAGAGACTATATCCAACAAATATTCCCTTGATACTTGTATAATCCAACTTCTTTCGCTTGTCTTTCGGAACATGGATGCATGCTGGACTTCCAAAGATTTA
Source organism: Pinus tabuliformis (assembly GCA_031772625.1). Lineage (NCBI taxonomy): Eukaryota > Viridiplantae > Streptophyta > Pinopsida > Pinales > Pinaceae > Pinus > Pinus tabuliformis. The sequence goes on from CM062818.1 coordinate 385,396,319, forward strand.
GAGGTGATCCACACTTGACTTATTTCCTGTGAATACTTCTTTGGGTGTTGTATTATCAAGACTCTTATGAGGGCTTATATTTTGAATGTATACGATTGTCATTGCTACTTCTCCCCATAAGAATTTTGGTAGGTCTTTATCAAGGAGAATAGTTCAAATGTCTTCTTCGATTGACCTATTCTTCCTTTCGGCTAATCCATTTTGTTTGGGATAATAGGGAACAATGAGCTCCCTCTTAATATCTACTTCTTGACAATATGCAATCAGTTCCTTAGAAGTGTATTCCCCACCATTGTCAGACCTTAGAGTTTTTTTCTTTCTTTTGGTTAGGGTTTCCACTTCGGCCCTAAACTCCTTGAACTTATCAAATACTTCATATTTGTTTTGAGGAGGTAGAGCCATGTATTTCTAGAATGATCATCAATGAATGTCACATAGTAGAGAAGACCTCCAAGTGATTTGTTAGACATGGGCCCACCCACATCATAATGAATGAGGTCTAATATTTTCTTAGACCTAGTTCCACTATTATGAAATGGATTTCTTGTATGTTATCCCTTGCACACACCTTCACGATCTGACTTCATATTGGGAATACCGTGAACCAATTGACTAAGAACTTATAATGTAGATGACCATACCTCTTATGCCATAGCTCAATGTGACTTATTTCCATATGAAACAAAGTTAGAGAAGGTGGTGTAATGACTCTATAAAGGCTTCCTTCACGAACTCCAATACCCTTAGCTTTATCAATGCTAGAGTCTTTTCCCAAAACCAAAACTTTTCCATCAACAAAAGAAACTCTTTCCCATTTATCTTCTAAACAAGAAATAGAAAGAAAATTCTTTTTCAAATTTGGGACATATAGAATGTTGTTGAGGTGCAACTTTGATCCATTATCTAGCTTCAACGATGTTGATCCCAGGCCTCTAACAACATAGCTTTTGTTTTCACTCAATTCCATTGCATGAGAATATGGCTCCTTTGATAGTGTATGAAGTTGTTTACTTTCTCCTGTCACGTGTCTCGATGCTCCACTATCAATGATTCATGCATTGTCATCATTAAGGGAACCTGTAAGAGCAGCCAAGAATCCTTGACTTTTGACCTTGTTGAATAAGTGGTATATGACCTTCTTGACCCAGCTTCCAACAGTGTTGATACCCATTCTTATGTAGTTCATCAAAGAGGGAGAATCCATTCCAACAAAGTGATCTTCAAATTTTCCTGACCTTAGCTACGATACCATATTGCAAAATCAAAGCAATTATATTAGGGTTTGATTCTCCTTTCTTGATATTAATTACTTGTGAGTGTGCTGACTTCTTTTACTTCTTTATTATCTTATCTTTCATCAAGGAATTACCATATTATGTGTGTATGAAGATCACAAGAACAAGAGACACAATATGTAGGCACTATTCCAAGGAAAAACCCCCCTCAAGGGGAAACCCAATCAATAAAATTATTCCTTTCAATATTATTCTTTGAGACTCTTCACCCTAGACAAAGACCAAACCTTCCCTCCACACCAAGTCAGCCTCCTAGATCTTCGACCTCCTTTCCAAGAACTTTGACTAGGCAACAACTTCCGATATCAGTGAAACTTGGAAGACTTTGATCTTCGAAACTAGGGCACGAAAGAGAGAGAGAGAGGCACCAAAAGTTTGATTTTCTTTTTCTCCTTAGACTTCCCCAAACTTGCACTTCATTTAGATTCATTAGACCCACTTTGACCTACTTCTCACTTCTCCAACTTCTCTTGAGATACCGAACTAGCTTGAGATGAGAAGTTGGATTATACAAGTATCAAGGGGGGAGGAATGGCCTGCAAGAAGAATATTCAAGTTCCATGGGATCCCAAAGTGCACCCACACTCGCTCAAAGAAGAGTTTAGCAGTGGCTTCTGCTGTGATATTCTTCTTGCAGGCCATCATAATGGCCATCTTCGAGATCCAGGTGGATATTGGTGGCCACCTGCCAAGTCCACCTGGACCCCCACCATTGTCTTTCTCAGCATTTTCAGTTTCCTTAATTGTAGCACAACTTACTATTTTTAGCAGTTTTTCGGGTCCTGAACTTCCGGAGCCATTTTGAGGCCCTAAACGACGTTTTTTGGGGAATCCAGGAGCAACATGGGTCCATGGAATGGACCGATGTTGCCCGTTCCAACAATGATAGTGCTCAGATAGATCTTTCTAATGAGCTATTGTACGCATCAAACGAAGATCATATGCCAAAGTTACGACCCCAGGAAGTTGGTGTACCAATTTACCCCCAAACGGGGCCCACAGTTTGGCGTTTCATCTCCTAGGGTTAGGTTTTGGAATGTTAAGGGTTTTCCATTGTTTCTCAACAATAAATAGGCCTTCGAGCCTCATTGTAAGACAGTTCAGAGGCATGTAGCCACCACATCTCTTCTCAGAGATAAGCTACCATCGCCCCAGCTGGTTTATTTCCATTTCTGGTTGTAAGCATATTTCAGTATTTTCCATTAATGAAATGAAATATTATTTCCGTTGCATCTTGGTGTATATGGTTATCTCTGTAATTTGTTGCGTTCCTGTTTAAATCCAGATCAGGAGGATACATAAATTATATTTGACTCAATAGTAAACCTTATTACATGATTCAAAAGCCCAAGAAGGGTCTCTTTGAATATACAATGACTCTATAAACTCAATATTAATCCTAGGAGTCCACAATGGAGACATTGACTAATATAGTGATGACCCAAGCATAAAACCCATGATTTAATAATTCATTTTTACAATAGTAAAAATTCTTTTCTTTATTCTTTATACAAGTACATTTCACGATGACTCAAAAATACATTAAATGAAGACCGAACCTAGTTACAATTTCCAACACTCCCTCTTAACTAGGGAGGTATTCATTATATACAAATATAATGAAAGATATCAAACTATATGAATAATGAATAAATTTAGGCACCATAATGCCATGGACTAGATTCCTGACCAAGATAATCTATCCATTGGTCTCTCATCAATTTAGGCACCACAATGCCATAGACTAGATTCCTAACTAGGGAAATCTATCCAATTGGGAATAAGGTGGAATCAAGCTTTCAACCCCTTTAGATACCATCAGGCTTACTTGCTAACCACCAACCCAGGGAGCTAGGTGCGCATCCATGGCTAGAGATCTACGAACCTTGCCAAATTCCCTACTTTGGGACCTAGACATCAACACAAAGTGCCGACCATATGTCCTCCCATTTCATGCTTCACTCACAAAGCCTCAACAAATCTCTTCCATTTCCTTATCATCAATACAATCAACAATGTATACCAAACGAAGTAGGTTCCTCAGATACTCAAACTTCTTATTAGGAAGAGCCTTTGTTAGATGTCTACTACCTATTCATCTGTCAAGACATACTCCAACTTCACGATTCCATCCTACACCAAGTTCTTAAAACTTATTGTTGATATGTTTCGTTCTAGCATAAAACACAAGATCTCCAAACGTCTTGATACAACTTTGATTGTCACAATTAATCACATTAGGACCCAGAGACTTCTCAAACAAATCTGTTAGAAGCTTCCTTAACCAAACAACCTCCTTTCCTACTTCATGTGCAACCACATATTATGCCTCGACACTACTTAAAGAAATGAGATATTGCTTTCTACTCATCCATGAGATCATAGCGGTTCCCAGACTAAAACATCCTCTTGTAGTGCTCCTTCCATCGGTCTCACCGCCACCCCAATCACAGTCTATGAAACCAATGAGATTGACTTCCTTACTATCATACTTTAGGCAGTGATATATAGTGCCACGAAGATACCTAAATATATTCTTGGAAACTATCTAGTGATCATGATGAGGCTCCAACTGTAACTGACTAAGAATGTTTACTGCAAAACATATATCTGGACTAGTATTTACCAGATACATTAGGAGGTAGGATCCACGAGACTAGAGTCAGAGTCCCTCAACTTCTTGAGATTAGCGATCATAGGAGTAGTCATTGGCTTGGAATCCATCATCCTGAATTTCTGCAACAACTTGATGATGTACTTTCCTTGCCCCAAATATATTTCCCCAGGTCTCTTCCATACTTCTAGACCCAGGTAATAGTGCACCGGTCGTAGATCCTTAATTTCAAATTTAGCTGGAAACATCTTCTTGCATTCTTAAATTCTTCGCTCCACACTTGTGTTGAATAGATCATCCACATATAGTAGAATAATGATGGGCTCATCATTCAGGACCTTGATGTAGCGATTCAAATCAACATAACTCTTCACGAACCCAATTCTAAGTAGATATGCATGCATCCTTGCATATCATGCCTTAGGTGCTTGCTTCAAACAATATAGGGCCTTCTTAAGTCTCCAAACATGAGACTCCCTGCTATTAACTTCAAATCCTTCAAGTTGTTCGATGTGCACTTCCTTATCAATGGTACCATTCAGGAATGCGGTCTTCACATCCATTTGATGGATATTCCACCACATTGTAGCATCCAAGGAAACCAACAATCTAATGGTAGTGTACCTTGCTGTGGGTGCAAAGGTTTCTTCATAATCAATGCCTTCATTTTGGGAGAAACCCCTTGCAGTGAATCTTGATTTGTACTTGTCTATACTTTCATCAACAACATGTTTGATCTTATAGATCCATTTGGATGTGGCAACTGATTTGTCACTAGGTCTAGGAACGATTTCCGAAACCCCATTCTTCATGATGGATTGATATTCTTCTTACATTTCTTTCTTCCAAACCTCTTGATGTGCAACTTCCTTGAATGTAGATGCTTCTACTTCAATCAATTTCGTCATATATGCAACATAACCAGAATATCTGTTTGGTCTCTTTCTTTCCTTTAAGGTTCCTTTCGTAGCTTCATGTCCTTCAACATATTCTAATGTATCTTTTAACCATTTTGGGCTTTTCCTTGTAGTTGGGATGACCACCAATTGAATACGCTCACTTGGTCATTCTTCTTTGAGATTTGTAGTAGAGTTTTCATGACAAACTTCTTCTTCTTCAAATATGAGAAATTCTTTGTCATTAGAATCAATAGGAATATATTTTGATTTCTTGTATGCTTTATTTTCATCAAATATGACATCCATTCTTACTTCAATATATCTTCCTTCCTTGATGTAGATTCTACATGCTTTTGAAGAGAGACTATATCCAACGAATATTCCCTTGATACTTGTAGAATCCAACTTATTTCGCTTGTCTTTCGGAACATGGATGTACGTTGGACTTCCAAAGATTCAGAGGTGATCCACACTTGAATTCTTTCCTTTGAATACTTCTTCGGGTGTTGTATTATCAAGACTCTTATGAGGGCTTCTATTTTGAATGCATACGACTATCATTGTTGCTTCTCCCCATAATCATTTTGGTAGGTCTTGATCAAGGAGCATAGTTCAAATGCCTTATTCAATTGACCTATTCTTCCTTTTGGCTAATCCATTTTGTTCGAGATAATAGGGAACAATGAGCTCCCTCTTAATACCCACTTCCTTATAATATGAAATCAATTCCTTAGAAGTGTATTCCCCACCATTTTCAGATCTTAGAGTTTTTACCTTTCTTTTGGTTAGGGTTTCCACTTCGGCCCTAAACTCCTTGAGCTTATCAAAGACTTCATATTTTGTTTTGAGGAGGTAGAGCCATGTATTTCTAGGATGATCATCAATGAATGTCACATAGTAGAGATGACCTCCAAGTGATTTGTCAGAAATGGGCCCACACATATCAGAATGAATGAGGTATAATATTTCTTTAGACCTAGTTTCACTATTATGAAATGGCTTTCTTGTATGTTATCCCTTGCACACACCTTCATGATCTAACTTCATTTTGGGAATACCATGAACCAATTGTCTAAGAGTAGGGATGACCTTATAATGTAGATGACCATACCTCTTATGCCATAGCTCAATGGAACTTATTTCCATATGAACCAAATCTTGAGGAGATGGTGTAATGACTCTATAAAGGCTTCCTTCACAAACTACAATAACCTTAGCTTTATCAATGCCAGAGTCTTTTCCTGAAAAAGTGATCTTCAACTTTTCCTAACCTTAGATTTGATACCATATTGGAAAATCAAAGCAATTATATTAGGGTTTGATTATCCTTTCTTGATAATTACTTGTGAGTGTATTGGCTTCTTTTACTTCTTTATTATCTTATATTTCATCAATTAATTACCATATTATGTGTGTATGAAGATCACGAAAACAAGAGACACAAGATGTAGGCACTATGGCAGGGAAAACCCCCCTCGAGGGGAAAACCCAATCAAGAAAATTCTTCTTTTGAATAGTATTCTTTGAGACTGTTCACCCTAGACAAAGGCCAAACCTTCCCACCACACCAAGTCAGCCTCCTAGATCATCGACCTCCTTTCCAACAACTTCGACTGGGCAACAACTTTCGGCATCAACGAAACTTGAAAGACTTTGATCTCCCAAACTAGGGCACAAAACAGAGAGAGAGAGAGAGGCACAAAAAGTTCGATTTTCTTCTTCTCCTTTTATTTCCTCAAACTCACACTTCCTTCAAATTCCTTATACCCACTTCAACCTACTTCGCACTTCTCCAAGTTCTCTTGAGATATCAAACTAGCTTGAAATGAGATGCTCGAAATGACTTCAACTTGCTTCTATTTATAGGCTCCAAGTAAGGTTGAATTAGTGTCCTTAGGTCGACTTGACTCTTCTAGGCTGACATGGTGTGAAGGATAAAAAATTGTATTTGACTCAATAGTAAACTTTTTGACTCAAGGTCTCAAAGTATCATAGTTAAATCAATCAAGAATCCTCTTATTCCATATGTTGCAAATATGAAAACTTTCAAGGCTATGTATGACAAGCTAGTGAACTTGTACTATGTAAGTACATCAGGACAAAATATGTCTTTGCGGAATAAACTATACAAGATGAAGAAATCAAAGGATGAGGACATAACACATTTCTTATGAAGATATCTCAATTAAGAGATCACTTGCAAGGGCTTGGAGAGACAATTTCTGATTCAAAAATGACCATCTGTTTATTAAATGCACTGTCACTAGAATGGAGCAGCTTTACAACAAGCATCTACTCTAAGAAAGTTTCAAATCCCTTTGATGAGCTGTGGGCATAATGAATTTTGGAAGAATCGAGGATTAAGGTAAAATATGAAATTGGATCAGATGAATAGTCTCAAGCCTTTCTAGATCAAGTTAAGAAGTTGAAGAAAGGAAAGTTCAGGATGTCTAAGAAGAAATATATGTCCAAGGTTCAATGCTTTAAGTGCAATGAATATGGACACTATAAATGGGATTGTCCAAGCCAACAGAACAATAAGAGAAAGGAAAGAAGCGAGGCTCACATAACTGAAGAAGTTGGAGAACCTGAGAAGAAGCCAAAGAAATAAGATCTTTTTTATTTTTATTTTTATTTTTATTTTTGAAAAAGTCAAATATTGTTATTGATTCCAAAAAGGAGGGAGAAAGGCTCCCATTACAAAATTTCTGGAGCGAGTTAGGGAGAGGAAAATAGCGAGAAACTAGCTCCATCATTTCCAACTACTATCCTATTTTCATATATTCCGATCTTCCCAACTACATCTAACTTGTAAAATTGAACAAACTATTGTAATAACAACTTACACATACATTTCATTCTCTAATATGTAACTTAGGTATTGATATGATAAAAAATGTTTCTGAGGCAAACTGATCTGATGCAAAACTATTCTGAAGCACACTGAAGCAAAATCCATCTATTGTTGATTCACTGTGGTATCCTCTTTCTCTTTATTTCTACTGTTGCGGTCCAACGTATTTGAAGTTTCTCCTATTTTGTTGGTGACGATGTCTCTCAGGAAAGCAACTATGTTTTCCAGATGAGCACACCGGTTGTTCAGATTCTCTATTTCCATTCACTGTTCTATGAAATGATTCATAAGAAAAGAGTTTTCCACTCTTGTCTGGCTTCGAATCTGCTTTACAGTCTCTTTGAGTTGATCTATGACCACTTTATGTGCTCTGCAATGAACACATGATTCATTCTTTGAGGTACGTTCCAAAGGATCCATTTGCGCCTTGAAAACACAAAGGGTCTTCATAGAGTAACAACAGTCTTCAGAAAAGGAAGCGGAGAACTTTGAGCAGGGCTGATCATGTAGAAGGAAACATAGGGGGATGCGCAGAGAAACACCCTAAAGAGCTTGAGGCATAAATGAGCACGTAGAACTCGGAATTCGAAGCCCAAACCCGAATTGGAGGAGGGGAAGACAAGCATAGTAGGGGGCACGATGCAACGTAGAAGGAAAATATTTTCGAAAGGGGGATGGGAGGCATTGAAGGGAATAGGGAGGAGATAAAAAGGAAGGAGGGAGGGTGAACATGGAGTATCGAGGAGCTACTAGGAATGAATCACGAGGAAAATGGGAGACAAAGATCCATAAAATCGACTTGGGGCAGAGAAAAGAGTACATTGAGGATTGTCTAGGGATTTCGAATCTGACAGAATGGATAGGGAGCGAAGTTTCATGAAAGTCAATCCCATACCTGAGGCGAGACTACTGGGATAAGGAGGGAGGGATGAATTTACGAAATAGATTGATAATGGAAATCATTATCGACCTTTGTTTCTCCAGGGGAACGAGCCACTGCCTTGTTTGCTAGATTGTCTGCTTCTTTATTATTTTCTCTCAGAATGTGATAAAAGTCAGCATTCCCCAAGCCCTTTAATTGAATTTGGATTCTAGAACTGAATTGGGATAAATCTGATTTTTTTTGTCTTACCATCCTTTATCATTTTATGGATAAGAATCGAGGAGTTTCCGAAAATTACAGGATTCATGTAGTTTTTCATTTTTAGGTTTGTGTTCCCAAAAGGAAACTATATGCCTCTGCTTTGTTATTTGTTTCAGTGCCCAGACCCCATTCGAAAGTGGTCGTATTTTTCTTCTCTTGATCAATAATTAAACCACATGCTCCTACTTTTCCTGGATTTGACTTTGAAGCTCCATAAAAAAATAGACATGGCCTCCTTATTGTATTTAACCAAATTAAAAATTCCTTTTCTTTTAATCGAATTTTCCTGTTTCTTATTGTTTAAGTTTTGATTGAAATTTTCGGGTGTGTGGCCTGTTGGTCAAGAAGCTCATCCATATTTTTTCCTCTTGTTGGACCAGATTGTTATCCATTGTTTTGAATCCTTTTGCAATAAAAAATTTAGTGGCTAATCCCCAAGTTTTGGAAAGGACTTGGCGAACATCTGGCTTGTGATTTTGAAAAATTTGCTTATTTCTCGCAAGGCAGACTTGCCAACATAAAAATGAAGGGAGGTTGTTCCAAAATATCTTTATGGTATTCTTATTTTTAAAAGAATATGTGTACTTATCCTTCCACTTTGTCTAGAACTCATATATGGAGACATTTAAGTTGATAGATGTTTCAACTGGCCATACTCTAAGATTCCAACACTCTTTGGAAAATTTGCATCCAATGAATATACATTGAATGTTTTCTTCTTCTTTGCACATTGGGCACAAAGATGGTCAAAGAATGCCCTTTTTCTTGAGGTTTTTTGATGTTAGTATTTTCCCTTTCAACAAGGTCCAGATGAATTTTTTATTTTATTTTTGGAAGGCTTTCAGTCTTCTAGATTGTTTTCCAAAGGGGCCAATCCAAATGATCCTGAAGATATTGAAGCTTTAGGTACCCTGATTTTACTGTATAATCACCTCCTGAGGGAATCCATTTAAAGGAATCTTGAAGGCCAAACCTGATGGGGGCAACTCATTTGAGATGAGAGATCAGAATGTCCCATTGCAACAATAGATATTGAGGAAGATCAAGAGAGAAAATTTATCCGAGAGGAGTTGAAGTATTTTGCCTCTAGAACTTGTTTCCACCAGCTTAAATCCCCTATGAGAATCTCCAAATGATCTTCGCTCTGAGGTCCATATTCAATAGCCCAGGGAGGCGTATGGAAAGTCCCCCTTTTTCAAAGGGTGAAGTCACTTGATTCCATTTAATGAGACTGCATTTTTTTGATTCAATCTTTCCTCCTTACCAAAGAAAATTTCTAATTATGAGCTCGATTTTCTTGTGCACTTTTGCTAGGGTGAGGACTAAGGCAAATTGGTAGAGAGGAAGAGAAGATAGAACAAATTTGATTAATGTAACTCTCCCTGTGAGATTGAGCCAAAGAATTCCCCATGAATGGATTTTATTTTTCATTTTCTCAATGGGGTTGATCCATATTTTTGTCTTTGTAGTTTATTTTGTAATAGGCAGCCCTAGATGCATGCAATGGTTCCAATTTGCTTGAAGTGGGACATATAGGATTTGAGATATTCTTTGAAGAGTTCTCAAGGGAGCGTTCCAGCCATAAATTTTTCTCTTTAGATTGTTTAGTAAGCATCCCGAGACCTCCAGGAATCTGTCCAATATTTTTTGAACCTTCTCACCACTATACAAGATGCACCCCACAAAAATAATGTGTCATCGAGAAACCGTAAATGATTTATTCTCTTGACACCTTTGTTGAAGGGGAGTCTAGTAATGGTGCCATTTTGTCTGTAGAACTCTAAATTCCTACTCAGGGAATCAGATGTTAGGATGTAGAGAAAGAGAGATAGTTGACAACCCTGTCTTAGCCCCCGAGAAATTTGAAAAAACAACTTGGTCTACTGTTTATGAGAGGGGCGATCCAAGGGCCAACAATGCATGCTTTTATAATATTTATAAAATCAATGGAGAAACCAAATTCTAGGAGAACTGCCTCAAGGAAGGAGAGGTTTGATCTATCAAAGGCATTGGCCATGTCAAGCTTTAGGATGAATCCATGTTCTTTTTTGGCTAGGCTAGAATGAATTGCTTCTTGAACTATCAAAATGTTGTCAATGATCTGCCTATTGGGGACAAATCTTTCTTGGTTTTATGATATTAGGCTTGGAAGAAGAGGCTTAATTCGGTTGGCTAGAACCTTCAAAATAATTTTGTAGGAGGAATTGCATAAGGATATTGGTAGGAATCGATGAAAAGAGGAAGGCTTTGGCTCCTTTGGAATAAGGACCAAGAAAGTGGAATTGGTGAAACCTCCCAATTTATTTTTCCTGAAAACCCATCTAATCATATTTAGAAGATCTTTTCAATGAGTTGCCAGAAAGAACAATAGAAGGCGATGGAGAAACCATCGGGTCCTAGAGCTTTATCTGGGTGAAGAGTCCAAATTTCTTCCTGAAGCTATTCTTCTTCAACTTCTTTTAAGATTTTTGAATTTGTCTTATTAGAAATCCTTTTATGGATGTGTCTAATAAAGTCTTCATAGTTTGCATTTGAATTCTCATATGTTAACAAGTTCTTGAAGTGATTGTAGTATTCTATTTTTAATTCCTCTTGTCCTTTAATATCATTTTCCCCTTCTCCTTTTATGGAGTCAATTTGGTTATTGATTTTCCTCATTTTGGTGGTATTGTAAAAGAAGGCAGTATTTTGATCCTTAGCTTGGATCCACAAATTTCTGGATTTAAGCCTCCAAGTCTCCTCCTCTTGTCTATTATTTTTCATAAATATCCTAGTGTAACTCCTTTTATTTTAGCTGATTTTATTTTGTGTAATATTCCTAATGGAAATTTTACAATGATAACAAAGTCATGCAAAGATAATAACACATAATTTTTCAAAAATGCATACACATAAACTAGAAATATCTCCAAATCCACAAACTGGCCAAGATTTTATTAATAATAGTGTTGTGGTACAAATGAGTTGGAGAAAATTCACTGGGCTTACACAAGGCAAGCTACAAGCACCAGGTGATGAATACAAGGAAGCTCAACTTCTATAATAGCAAGGTCCTCTAGAAAACTACGTTGCTGCTCCAAAACTACATTGCTGCTTGACTTCCCCCCTAATATTCCCACTCTAGAGTGCCCAAAAAATTCTATAAAATTATGAGAGTGCTCCTTGCCCAAAACCCAGAAAAACCCAGAAAGGGTTTGGCCTATCTCCAAGCCAAAGTCGAACCCACAAAATGGTGCAAATTCCTGAGCTAACTAGCATTTCCCCTTGCTATAAGAATTAGGATTTCAGGTCCGAATATCACCTGAATAATTTTGTAAAATTATCTATAGACTCCTCTCAATAAACCCACAAAACCCAGAAAGGGTTTTGGCTGAATCCACCAATCCTCGGTGACCCCCAATAAGTGCAAATTGCCCAATTTGGCCAGAAAATGCCCCACAAAACTAATACTGTTGAATTAAGCCCAAATCCACCACTAGAAATCTCTCCCAACTTTGGCTAAATTATCCTCTAAAGAATACATCCAATCTATGACCTTTATCTCTCCTCAACCTCTATTCCTCCAACCCCTGTGCACTTCCAGAAATGTAGAATTTCCGCCCCAAGAATTCTCTCAACTCAGCCCGACTGAAATAACTTGCAAATATGCCCAATGGAAACTCTAAATTGAGCTCCCCAAATTGCCTCACTAGGGAGACACTCGAAGTTCTCCGAAATGAGGGTGGAATTCCCACTCGGAAATTCCTTGTGCTGAACAACACGACTGTCTTGGCTAAGCAGCTCAAGAGAACTAATTTTGAATTGTCAAATGACCAAAGACACCAAATGGAGGCCTCCAAGCTCTATTTATAATTTCTAGTCCTCTCCCTTAGTGCTGCCCACATTCCACTAATAAAATTTTACTTTTCCGCCATTATTTATTAAAATAATAATTTCCACTTTTCTTCCATAAAATAATATTTTGTCCTTTTTATTTAATATCATAAAAAATTGGCAAAAATCCTTAGTGAATTTTGCATTCACAAAAATTGGGAACATTACAGTCCTCCCCACCAAAAATTGCTTGTCCTCAAGCAATATCTTGCTGCTCCAAACGTTGGCCTAGCCAATGCCAGGGTCCCAAATGTGCCACTGAACCACTCCTCGTTGTTGAACATCCTGCCATACTAGTGACGATCCCCATGTCAACAACGAATCACCAGATTCCAATGGAATATCTGAATGATCTCCCCCTGTAGAAAGCAGCTTACCCCTGAGGGTAGATGAACCGCCAAATCCTGTTGTACCCGGATCCCATGCTAGTCTCAGAAGGGTGCCACCATGCTGACGCTGCGCCACTCTAACTATGACAAACTTCCCATCATGCTCAGATTGTATCCTCCCCTCTCGAAACCTGATGGTGGGATATCTGTGAAGGCCAAGCTTATCCTGCCCAGGCATCTCCATGATGTCAATGCATACCCATCCACTGTCAATCTCAATCCTGAGGATCAATGTGATAAATCTACCTCGCCATACAATGGAGGTTTCAACAATGTCCCATGCGTCACACCCAAGGTGAACTAGATCACTCTCTCCCATGAACCTACTCATCATAGAATGGAGTGTCCTATAAGTCAACTCAATCCTTGGATCCCATAACCCGACCTGCTACAGTGTAGCTCTAACAAATCATGAAATCTATTTGTTCCTCATCCCTAATCCCTGCATGAAACCGACATATAGGCCCCATATATCATGCACTGATATGATGCATGCTAAACTGCCTTGTGCCTGCCACTGCATAGTACCGGTGACTGTTGGAAGCCACATGTGCCAAAGAACTAGCCCCTGAAGGCAACCAATAGATGGGTATCTTATACTCACAATCAACTCATTTTATGCAGACCCATCCCGCTCCTACTAACCATCACCACTGAGTCTGCCATCCACCTTCTCGATAGTGTGCCAATACAATGTCTAGAGGTCGGACACATACTGGAAAACTGCCTCAATCGTACATGGTATCCTCTGCTCATGCATGGTTTTGACATGCCCTGTGGAAAGAGTGACACATGCGTCCCTTGTGACCTGCTCCCAAGGCGTAGGCTCACTGATGAACGACATTCCACCCCTATAGATGATCACCTCATCCCCCAACGTGTGGTTGTCAACTCGTGCACCGACCCAATTCCATCACTGAGAAGTCTCTCCCCTAGTGCGTTGAGTGTCATCCCAATATCTCAAGTGAGCTCCTTGTCCCCAGCTGCTCATGCCCAGAGTTTCAAAGGAAAACAACCAAATCGTCCGTACCTATAAGTGATGTATAAGAAGGACAAGCATGTGAGTCCCCATGGATACGAGTATCGCTCATCTGCGTCCCTGTCGATCCTTGGTGAAGTACACCCAAAGGTATGCCTGGTGTCTCTGTCCATAAGTCTCCTTGGATGCAACCCTTCAAGACCTTGCTGTGTAGCACCATATGCCCTTACATCCTACCGAGTATCCCTGTAGTCCTCGACTTGGCATTGTACCTTGTAGCTTATGCATGTACACCACTAGATACCCCATGATACCGATGTACCATCTTGTAGCGTCTCGTATCATGCTTGTGTCACTATATCTGGCTCTCCCCATGTGTACACGATGCGATGTAAGTCGCTCAATGCAAGCCAACATGCTACATCAAACAACCATGCATCTCCATGCTCCTCTGCAGGCCACTACTCATCACTGCATACCTCTATACAACACTAGATGCTAGGTTCTAAAATTGGGTCTGTATGCATCAGGTTGCATCCCTTTGCATAAGACTGGACTCTGCAGCATATCCTTATGCACCCCTGGGTACCACTGCCCACCGTTGTACCACCCTGTATCATATGCCACTTGCATGTGCCAATGCATCCACCACTCTGCTAGTAATCCCTCCATGATGTGGGCTACATCTCCCCATCTTCCCTGAAAGACCTGAGTGGTCTGACTCCTCACATGCCAATGGGAATGACACTATTGTGTCTATCCTTAGTAGCTCCAGTGTCCAATATACCAATGAGAGAGCACCGTATCCATGTAATGCCCTGTCTGGTGGTCTGTCGATGCCACCTCCTCCTACCAGCTCCTGCCAGAGTAGGCTAATCAGCCTGTGACTCCATGCACAATCAATATGCCATGACAACTCATGAAATCTGCCTGCTCCTCTGCCAATCCATCTTGTCACTAGTGTTGTCAGGAACTTTGAAGGGGATATGAAAAGGTGTGTGCACCCAACCACCGAGTCCATCACGTAGCTGCTACCATGACCTACCGACTCCACGATGTGATGGAGAATCCCACTTGGATCCCAACAATAGTTTGGCCCTCGAGGCCTTTGGTAATCATAGCCTCTGCTGAGCTATGGCCATGGATGCATCTATCCTCCTAGCTAACTCCACCAGATACCAACTCAATATCTCTCGCCATCCAACCCCAAGGGAAAGATAGAGAGCATAAAATCCCGTACATGGAACTAACCCTCCATCCTACCAAGGATGCACCCTACGCAACTCATGTCGCCTCATTTCACCATCCTGGTCAACACATAAAATATGTCGAGGTGACTCTGCCTCTCCCTCTCCAATGTGTAGTGGTAACTTGCTAGTGCTACGAGGCTATAATATCTGAGTAGGGTTGCCCCATTGCTCTATTGTACACTCCAACTGAACCATTAGGGAACCTAACCGTTCCCCAACGCAAGTCAGTTTGGCCGTTGACTCATCACAAACCGCTCTCATGCCCTCCAACTCCTCGTTCTGCTATAGAATGATCTCTCGCATTGTCATGGCCTTCTTTCTCAACACTAGAAGGGTAACCTGGAACTGATGACACTGTGGAGGGCAGTTATCCTCTGTAAACTTAGTCACCGCTATGGACCCCTCCGTCTCTTCTGGTACCTCCTCAATGACAAGTATGCCTCCAGGCACCTTGTCAATCTGTTGTGGGTGACCATCGTCTAGAAACTAGGTCATAGCAATGGGTACCTCATAAGCTGTTGGCATCTCATCAATAGATGGCCCTCCAAGTGTATGCTCTACTCCCTCAACCGAGGACTCAGCTGGAGCTACCAAAGAGGCCTCCAATAATGGTGACTCCTGTGCCACACTGGGTATATCGATGTGCTCCTCTCCATCTTGCGTGTCCTCCTGCTCAACCTCCTCCTCGAGCTTCTGACATCTAAACCGATCTCCACTAGTAGAAATGCCTCCTAGTATCATCCTCTAGCTTTCCTCATCTTATCCACTCCCTTTGAGGGGGTCTGGTGTCCTTTTGGTCAAATCTCTCCACGAGCCTCTGTGTGAACTCTTTGTAGGATGTGATATGTACATGACCCAAAGGGATCAACCCTCGGTACCACCATTCCATAGCATCTCCATCCAAGTGCAAAGTGGCATGTCTAATAGCGTCCGCCTCCCTCATGGGGTTTAGCCAGAAATATGTGTCCAATTCTTGTACCCATTTTCTGACAGAACTCCTAGCTGAACCATCAAAGTGGGTGAGGGTCATTTTTCCCTCAATGATACTCACTCTCCCTTGAGCCATGTGTTTGTCTATAGTTCACCCATCACAGTGCATACATGCCCAAATCTTCCATGATCTTGATGGCTACTCCACAACTGGCCAAGATCATGCTCTGATACCAATGTAATATTCCTAATGGAAATTTTACAATGATAACAAAGTCATGCAAAGATAATAACACATAATTTTTCAAAAATGCATACACATAAACTAGAAATATCTCCAAATCCACAAACTAGCCAAGATTTTATTAATAATAGTGTTGTGGTACAAATGAGTTGGAGAAAATGCACCTGGGCTTGCACAAGGCAAGCTACAAGCACCAAGTGATGAATACAAGAAATCTCAACAACTATAATAGCAAGCTCCTCTAGAAAACTGTGTTGTTGCTCCAAAACTACACTGTTGCTTGACTTCGCCCCTTGATTTTCCCACTCTAGAGTGCCCAAAAAATTCTATAAAATTAGGAGAGTGCTCCTTGCCCAAAACCCAGAAAAACCTAGAAAGGGTTTGGCCTATCTCCAAGCCAAAGTCGAACCCACAAAATGGTGCAAATTCCTCAGCTAACTAGCAATTCGCCCTGCTATAAGAATTAGGATTTTAGGTCTGAATATTGCTCGAAAAATTCTGTAAAATTATCTATAGACTCCTCTCAATAAACCCACAAAAACCCAGAAAGGGTTTTGGCCGAATCCACCAATCCTTGGTGACCCCCAATAAGTGCAAATTGCCCAATTTGGCCAGAAAACGCCCCACAAAACTAATACTGCTGAATTAAGCCCAAATCCACCACTGGAAATCTCTCCCAACTTTGGCTAAATTCTCCCCTGAGGAATACCTCCAATCTCCGACCTTTATCTCTCCGCAACCTTTATTCCTCCAACGCCTGTGCATTTCCAGAAATGTAGAATTTCGGCCCCAAGTCTCTCAACTCAGCCCAACTGAAATAAATTGTAAATATGCCGATTGGAAACTCTAAATTGAGCTCCCCAAATTGCCTCACTAGGGAGACACTCGAAGTTCTCCGAAATGAGGGTGGAATTCTCGCTTGGAAATTCCTTATGCTGAACAACATGGTTGTCTTGGCTAAGCAACTCAAGAGAACTAATGTTGAATTGTCAAATGATCAAAGATACCAAATGGAGGCCTCCAAGCTCTATTTATAATTGCTAGTCCTCTCCTTTAGTGGTCCCCACATTCCACTAATAAAATATTACTTTTCCGCCATTCTTCATTAAAATAATAATTTCCACTTTTCTCCCACAAAATAATATTTTGTCCTTTTTATTTAATATCACAAAAAATGGCAAAACTCCTTAGTGAATTTTGCACTCACAAAAATTAGGAACATTACATTTTGTTTCTTCACTCTCTTCTAATTTTTTCTACACTTTCTTAGTCTCTTGTTGAAGATTAGCTTTCTTTTGTTGAGGCTCTTTATAGTGATTTTTGGCCCATGCTTTTAAATTTTTTCGAACACTTTTCAGCTTGGATTCCCATAGAAAACTTGGTGATCCTTTTATTGATTGCTTCCAAGCTATGATAATTAACGATCTGGCTTCTTCATGATTAATCCAGAGATGATTATAGTGAAAAGGGATGGGTCCTAGATTGTCGCTCTCGCCAAGCTTGATTGCTACGCGTTTGTGATCAGATGCTGCTGAAGGAATTATCTTTGACATAACTTCATTATATTATGCTATTAAGCTATCTTGGATCAGAATTCTATCCAATCTCTCTTTAATATTTCCAAGTCCGAGCCTCTTGTTGCTCCATG
Organism: Pinus tabuliformis; assembly: GCA_031772625.1. NCBI lineage: Eukaryota > Viridiplantae > Streptophyta > Pinopsida > Pinales > Pinaceae > Pinus > Pinus tabuliformis. The sequence goes on from CM062818.1 coordinate 385,414,438, forward strand.
TGTATTTCCAATTTTTTGGGGGAATATCAATTAAACTGTGATTCTCAATGATATTTTCAAGGATGCTTCTGAAAGGATCTGATTGGAAGCATCCTCCCTTTTTTTCATCGGCGCTCAAAATCAAATTTAAATCACCTCCAATTATGAGATGCTTGTCCTTATCATTATTTAAGTTTTCGGACAAGGAATGCCAACAATGTTCCTTGTCTCTATAATGAGTAGGGGCGTATATATTGTAAAGGCAGACTTGGAGGCCTGTGTTTTTATTTTTTAACTCAGTCTTTATCCAATGAAGCTCTTTGAGCTGGACCTCTAACTCCCATACAATGTGGTTCCACATTGTGCATATTCTGCTTGATGATCCAGTTTCTTTTATTGTTGATCCTTTGTAATGTTTTGTTTTTTGTATTTCTTGATTCATTTCTTGCTCTGAATTTTTGGTCTCCTGGATTAAGAAAATATCTGGTCTTTTAGTATTTAAAAGATCTTTGACTGCATTAATTTTCGAAGGATGGCCAAGGCCTCCGCAGTTCTAGGAGACCAAATTCATTACTTACTTTGGATTGAGACTGAGGGTCCTTTCCCTCGAGTTACTTGTTGCTGTCTTTTCTTGTTCCCTGTATTTTTTTGTATATATGAATCTGTAGGCTATTGAGTTCCCATTTCCATTTCCTTTATAGCAACTTCATCCCTTAATTTTTTGTTGGTCTTCCTCACTGATCTTTTATGGAATTCAGAGGAGGCCGAAGAATCTTTGGATTGATTTCGGGTGAGGATCCTATTGAAAGGAGGAGGGGGAGGGATGAAAGGGAGGATGAGGGAGGTAGGAAGGGAAGGATAGGAGGAGGGGGAGGAGGGGGGAGGAAAAGGAAAGAGGTTCAACTTGACTAGAGGGAGGTTCAGGGGGAGGATCTAGTGAGGGATCAAGAGAGGCAAAAGGGTTAGAATCAAAGGGGAAGAAGGGGGAGGAGAAAGGGTTTTATGTGATATTGCTTTGGTAATTGCTTGATGAACTAAAAGAAATAATATATAAAGAAATCTAATAAGAAGTCAAGAACATCACAAGTAATTATCAAGTAGAAGAAAATATTTCTGCCTTTTTGATTTTCTAACAGATTTCACCTGAAAAAGAAAAACCCATATTCTCCTCTTCTAAAGTGATTTCTACTTCGATACCATGTAGAAATTCCTCGTAGATTCAAACTGCTAATTGTAATTTACTAAAACAATAGACTTGAATCTATTCTACTTAGCAGCGAAAATAATTAAACGATCGTGAAATCATGAAGCATACAAGAGAAATAATTAAATCAACACATCACACAATTATTTCCTAGGGAAAGCCACAACTAAAAACCTCTGCTATCTGTATATTGCACTAGCAGGAAAATATGCGAATATTACAATGCTTTTCTCAAGCCCGAGCAACCTCCACACTATCTCTCTCTGTCTCACTGCTTCCTAGACAAGCTTAGGCCAATACTCAACGAATTTTATACTTGCCCAAGTCCCTATTTCCTTGCATTGTTTCCTTGGGAATTAGTCCCCTATTAATTGGGGAAATTCCTCAATTTGAATTGAGCAATCCTCACAGGCCTTCCTCTGACTACATGCACCACTTGTACAATTCAGATGATTATATAACTAATAATACACTATCCCTAAACTCCAATATCAAATGGGTAACTCTGAGATCTGACATGCATGAGTTATTTATGAGTGAATCATTAGTTTACTAGCTAATCACTACATGCAACGCCAGACTACACTGTAGGTAACACCACACTACTAGACCTCTCACTAGTTCCTCCAATAGTTGGAACTAGTTTAAATGACTTTAACTCAGTTAAACTGAATTAATTAATTACAACTCAAAATAAACTCAACCAGGGCTCCTATAAAGTAGGATACACTCTACATGACTCAAGTTAGACCCTCAACTCGAATTAACTGAGGCAACTAAGTCAAATTAACTTAGTTAACTAATATAAGTTGTCATGAGATGTGGAATTACAATTTTATTCCCAATTTAATTCAAGGACAAAATTAAATTAGGATTTTCTTGTTGCATTTTCAACAACAACCACTTTAGTTGTCTTTTCTTCATTTCCATCCAAACCAAGAATCGAACATGTGATGTGATTATATTAAATTCTACCATATTTACCATTGAAAATGTTTTCATCTAACTCATTTTCCAGGTGTAAAGAGATAAGAAATAAATAAAATATACTTCCATTATCACGCTGATCCATACATACCAAATTTTCATCGATGTTGGAATCCTTTATGGATATTGAGATTTTTTTGCTTTCCCCATATTCCCTTTCCCAATCATCTTTTGGTGGTAGATCATATGGAAAATGGATAGATGTATACGTTTATCATCTTCAACAAAAAGGCATGGCAACTATTGAAATATTAGTAAGTGTTCAATCTTTAGGTGTGGGTAGAAATAGAAGTTTCATACATAGAAGTTTCAAATTTTCACAAAGCAACATGATATAATATTTTGTCTTCTCAACATCAATCATCATCTAATATAATCAACCAGATTGATTGATCACAACCTATAAGATCTTAGAATCTTAAGCATCTCACCTCTCATTTAAGAGTATTTAATTCCTCACTAGATGTTTTACATCTCCCAAGAAGATCAATATACCATTTCTTAGCATCTCCTTTAAATGTGTGAGAAATGTTTTCACAACAACATCTTCATGTTTCATCCATAACTTATAATTTTTTTTAAAAAATGTTACTGAATGATCCTTAAAAGACACAAACTTATTTCCATGGAATTTTAGAACTTTGTATGAACTTCATGTGGAAGTGAATGGGGAGGTCATTATATGGTAGTAAAATCTAATAGGGCATCTAATTACACTTGATATTCTTGCATTGGTTTCATGTTTAATTGATCTTTAATATCAAACAAAAACAACTTTGAAAGAATTGACTTGTTAGGGTTCCTTTGCTTCCAATGGTTTATGCCATGTATAATGTGCATCAATTTTCCTTCTTCATAAATGTAGGGTTTATTACCTTTCTAGAGTTTCCGTAATGAGATCCTAAAATTTCCTTTTAAAACTGTTGCTTGTTCTCACCTTCAAGCTATTAGTTATCAAAATTTTATAGAAGTATGGTTTTATTTTCTGATGGAGTTGTAAGAGGATGGAATAAATATTAAAATGATGCTTCTTCTTATCACATTATAGATAATATACTATTTCAAGGGAAATGGAATTTGTCCTCAACAATAATGCCAATTTGTATACATCAAAGAAGACCTTCCAAGCCATATAGAATTAGCCAGATCTTGCCTCTACTAAGCAAAGCTATCATGTCCCTCAAACTTGCACCTTAAAAATTTATGTCCAATGATACCATCAACACAAGATTGGAATAACTTAGAAGGCTACATATTGTTTCCACATTATGTAATGTACCTAGGGAGGATAATATGAGGTGATTATAGAGGTTCCTAAGGGGATGATGAATGTAATGGAGCAAGAATAATGAAATAAATCCACTATGTAATCAAAATGAGTTAATATAATAATAAGGGGTTGATGGTGTGAATACTTGTCTCTATATTTGGAATGATGAAGAGCATTCATATATTCATTTAATTTTCAACCCAGGGTCTATTAGACTTATGAGGCCTTCGTGCTCTATGCACAAGTACCAAAGCCCCTACCAATGCTTATGCAAGAAAACCTATAAATGATGACAAATCATGGCCAAGTGGGGTCCAACTATTGAAATTGGTTTAAGTTTCATTTTCTTAAGTGTTGGAGTCTAATTCAACACTTAATCTCAAGGATACTATTCCAATTGGAAGCAAAATTCCTATCAAGCTTTGATTTTGCAACAATCTTTGTAGTTTTGCAGTAGTTCTGTTGATTTCACATCAGCCATTTTTGATTATGTAGCAACTGTGCAATCACCTCTACACACACTAGAATCCAAAGTTGGCCTGAGAAAGTACAAGAACAAAAAGCACATAAATTTACATTGGAAAGCAAACACACTTTCCACATTAATTCAACCGATCCTAATCCAAGAACATTTAAAGCAACACACCCAATATGCAAGAAATAAACACACAAATTATTGCAGGAAAATGTAACGCATGACCTTACCTTGAGTGGCCCCAACTCGGGGTTCGACTTGCACCTAGTAACTTGAATTCATGAAAGAAAGCTCAACAGGTCGAATAATGCATCCATGAACAATTATATTAATTAGCAAAAATATGACAAAGTTCAACATCCTGTGTTCTAAGTTCACACATACATATTTATAATCAACAAGGGAATCTACGTCCCGACAAGCTATCTAAATTGGAGGCTTCATTATCCAAAACAATTTGCCTCAATTTCTAAATACAACTAGACACAAAATGATATCAATTTATGAAAATTCCAAGTTTGGCCTTGGAAACGCAATGATTGTTGTGCGCTGAGGCATCTCGACTGTTCCTCAACTGTCAATACATTAATTTGGGAGACACAAATAACCCTTTTTGGTCTGGGAGAGGATCTAGGAAGAAAGTGAATGTTTTATTGGTTTGCGAGCAATGAATGAAAGATAACTTGTGGTCCGAGACCTGAAAGATGCTCGTCCACTTGCTCCACTTTTAGCATTCAATTAAACTTCCAATATACCACCTATTTCCTCTTAAATTGTTTTTCTCTGCATTAACTTGTTTGATTTGCGTGTCTTGGACATATTCAGATTAATTCCGCATACTTATTTAAAACATATAACTAAAACATCAAAGTTACTCTTTAAACTACTCCTTAGCTCCAATCTCAAATGTGGATAAGAGATCTTAAAAAAGTATTTCATACCTTAGCTTCCCGTGCTAAACATTAGGATTTTGAAGGTGTTTTTAAAGGAAAAGAGGGATAAATGGCCGAAATGGGGTGGATGATTTTATAGCAAAAAGTCCAATTTTAGCTCATCAAAGGGTATTTTTCTTATGCCCCTAAAAATACTCGTGAGAAAGTATAAATACATGAGTATCATTATATTGGAGGTGTGTTGAATTGTGTTGTTCAAGCATGGTTTGTGGACGGTTCTTTCTATAAGGAATATTAGATGGCATTACCTTACCTCAAAGATTCTTCTCTCTATATTCTTGGTGTTGTTCAAGGTGAATGTTTTGGTATCTTTGGTGTTTAGGGTTTATTTTTGAAGTTTTTTGGTGGATTCTCTCTCATTTCTTTGAAGTTTTACTGCACCCTTCTCTTACTTTTCACTAATTGTTTTTCTTTAGTGGGGGATGTCCTTAATACAAATATCAAATAGGCTTGATTCCTCATATATTTGAGAATCTCAATGAAAACAATTTGAAATAATATGAAGTTACTTGGTTTAATTTGTGACAATCATTGCTTGTCATCTTGGTTATGGAGTCAAATGATTGCTAACAAGGGTTGATATGGAGAAGTCTACTGGGTCATCTTGCTTTAGACAAATCCAACAATATTAGGTACACTAATCATTATTATATACTATATGATAATTATGTCGAAGGTATCTATTCAGGATAGCTTTTTCCCAATACCCGTCAACCTCTAATACTAGTCAACTAATATCACTAGTTTCATTAAATGGCAATCCATGTCAGCAAGGTTGTTCAACATTTATTTAATGTATGCCAGGGAGGTTACTCAAGATTTATGTGTGTAAGTAAGTTAGTTCAGTTCTCCACCCTTCAGTAATGCTTCCATGATATATCCAATGCAAAAAAGTGTAATTCCTTCCCTCCTCTGTGGGGGAGCCTTTCACATTATTCTAGGCTACCTTAAGAATACAAACTAGGAATTGTGCCTAGACCACTTCCATGCTAGTATATTAGGGTATAATACCAATTCCACACTAGCACATTAGGGTATAATACATAAGTAATATTTAACTAATAGTGATTACAAATTGAGGCAAAAAAATCTTCATTGTCAATGTCGACAACTCTGTGCAATGTGTGCAGAACAATTGGATTGGGAAGTGGAGGAGATGGGATCTATCATTGTCTCACATGTGGCACATAATCTAAGGATATAATTTAGAAGGGAGTGGAGGATGATGTAAATGGTGTTTAATGGCATCTACAACAATGCTTATTGAAGGAAAATACCATATAGTGCTCCATTTCAGTCCCAAACCAACATTGACATGCAAACCCAAGCTGAAGTGTTGACCCAAATGCATAAAGCTAACATGACAATCGGTCAAGCCTTTTCATAATGGGTCGATGTGATGTTGAGTTAGACAATGATGTCATGTCGTGGAATTAAAAATTCCAACAAAATGGTTCCCTGGATGCTGAAATCCTAGATTCTCAATGAAAAGAAAGATATCTAGAGGGTATGTAAATGATGATTTAGATGCAATGTGAGACTTCAATGAAAAATTTTGGGGTGAGTTCTTTGATATGTGGCGTGTTTTCCCTGATTTGTCCCAAATAGGGTTTTGGACAAAAGATAGGCCAATGAAATGGTCTAGGCTACAGATGCCTTATGAAGACCTAAATTGGAGACAAGATGGCCACGACTAAGGTAATGTTAGAGACTATTTTCTCGAGTGTCTGTAGAATATTGTCTTAATCAAATGAATATGCAATTTATAATTGGATTTCTTTATTAGTGAATATTTTTTGGTTTATACCTAGAAAACAATATATAATCAAAATTTTGTTGCATCTTCAATGCCTAAATCAACAAATCCCTATTTGTTTTAACCCAAAAAAATTACATTACCATTTGGGAGTAGGAGCCAACTATATAACATGTATTCCTATCCTGTAAAAAATCAAAGCACTAAAACTTAATTTCTCCTTTTCTCTTCATAATTTCCCCTCATTTATCCGAAATGATCATAAGTTCAAGGCATGCCTCTACATAAATTTTTCAGTTTTTGTGGCTTTGAATGTCATCCTTGATTATATTTCTAAGCTTATCCAGACCTATGGTTTCTCGATAATTTACTAGCCACAAAGAAGCCTTTTACCAAGGGATGAAGCTAAAATTCGTGGGATTCAAATGACATTTTCTAGCACCAAAAAGGGGCAATACAAAGGTTTATTTTAATCTATGAATTAATTGCATGAATACCTTGCAAAAATACAAAATCCATAAGAATTTTGACATAGGTGCAACCATGCCTTCTTCTCACTAGAGCACCTACAATGGTCCTCCAATATATCATACTCTTCTTCTTCTATAGGGCACATCCACATCCCGCATATTACCTCAAATGACCTCGTTGTTAACCCTTTACATTCTATTAATATTCACAACCTTCCTTGTATGGGGTCAACAAACCCTCATACTGTTGAAGAATCTAGGGCAATTTAACATTAATGATTCTTCTCTCTATGGTAACTGCTTGTGATGTCTTTTGCTTACTTGATTTAACTTCGTTATGTTAGTGTGTTCTTCAATCATCAAACAATTATCAAAACTAGAAGATCAAAAAATGCAAGTACACACAGAAACCTTTCATTAGGGGTGGGGGGTACGAGGAAAGATCCTTTATCGCGCAATTGGATTTTTTTATTACTCACAATTGGGGACATGGATGTTGGTGAATTCAAAGATGTAAGCTCCAAGCTAGGGAAAAACCTCTCCTCTTGAGAGGAAAACCCTTCAATCTCTTCTTATAGATATTTAATTGACAAATACCAAGACCTTTGACAAATATACCTGACACAAGTTTACCTTCAAGACACTTGTCACTATCTCATGTATTCTTCAGCCTTCATATCACAATATTCCTTCTTCGCACTGTATCACTTCAGTCCTCCTCCTTCGCACTGTTATGTCACTGTCTCTTGGAGATTCTCAGTCTCCTTTTCCTTCGTTGTCCTAGACACAGTCCTCGGCTTCCACTGATCTCTTCTTCTGGTCCAAGAGAGCTTCTTTGACTTAGGTCTTTTTTTCAACGATTATATAACCCTTCATTGTAATAGCACTGTCGTGTGATAGTCTTTAGTCCTTTGCTAAGGTGGCAGTGATAAGATAGATTTAGTTTGAGAACTTTTTGAGATATATACCCACTTCCTTGCTCACTGTAATACTCCTTCTCTTCTTCACTGTTGGATCAGAGATGTCCGAGATTTCTTGTCGTTTATGAGGTGAGGTCACTTCATATATATAGTGACTTATGTTTTCAATTTAGGCCAACATGATATTATGGAACTAAGCTGACATTTCATTGAGGATAATACTGTCTTCCTTTTAGCCGACTGCAAGAGGGATAGTGACAATGTCTTGGAGTGCAATTTTGACATGTGTAACATGACTTCATGACTTCTCTATTATATTTATGACAAGACAACAAATCCTAAAGACATCAAGAAGAAGTCTTTGACCTATGAAAAAACACTTCTTTCTCATGAAACCCATGAGGCAAGGAATACAATAAATACATTTGTTTCTTCTTTACATAAAATTATAATTACAAGTCATAATGAAGATCGAACCTAGTTACACTTTCATCAACACATACAACAACATGAAGTAAAAAATTCGAAATGACAACATTTATTAGATATCATGCTGAAATTGTTTCACAATGATGTCAAAAGTTTCATGATTTAAGTTATGATATTGTATAAATCGAAATTCTACGTAAATAAGTTTAACTATAGTGAAATCAAAAATACATTTTTTTATCAAAATAAAAATGTTTTATAATGATTTTTTCATAAAATGAGCAAATTTCATGAATTTAATTTTCAACTTTGAAAAACTTTTAAGGGCTAGATTAAGATGAAGTAAGTTAGAGAAGGGCCAAAATCTTGGCCATTTGTTTGACTCCTATTTTTGTTGCTTTATAAGTATGCTTCAAAAGATTTCTTTATAGTATTTTTTTCTTAATATGTGATGCTTCCTTTTCCAATACCTTTTTCCATTTTTTTTTAAATATATAAATCTATGGGTTTCAATAGGCATCTGCGAAACATTATGTGAATTGACAATATTTAGAACATCCATACAACATGGTAAGATTTTGTGGCCTTTGCTAAAACTCTTAATACCTATTTAGTGAGACTCAACTATCCTAAGATCATATTGTTATTGTTTTTAATACCTTGATAGAAAAGGAGTTGCTGCAAACTATGCACTAATGGATGCAAATTAGTTATGTTTTAATTAGTGCAAAATAATAATGCAATGTTGAATCAATTGATGAAAATTAATAATAATAATATTTTTTTTTGAGTAACATTTTATTAAATGGGAATGCATAGAGTCTGTAGTAATATTAGGACCGTGCAAACTCTATAGATGGCCTAAAAGAATTGTTAGCTATGTACATAACAACCCAAGAACAATTTTCAATGTTGTCTTTTTCATGGAGGGGTGCATAGGGTGTGAGACCTTGTGGATTCCTCTTGTTTCTTATAATGCTCTTGGTGGTCTCCTATGACAACCTATTAATCAATAAATTTACAACACTTTTTTATATATTGATTAAAGATCTTCCAAAAACCATGTTTACTTAAAAAAAAGACACACACGTGAAACTTACTTAAAACCTCTCTTCTATCTTTTTAATCTATTTTTTTTCATTTTTATGTAAATATTTATTATACTTTAAAAAAAATAGATACAATTATATCTAACTTCTAATATTTTTCTGGTTGGGAATTCTACTATACACATTATGCTTTCATTACTTCAGCATTCCAATCCACACACTTAGGGGGTAGGCTAGTATATTCTTGACATATAGGGAGATCATACTATACTCAATCTCAATGAGGAAGCAAGTCAAGCAAATATAAACAAATAAAAACTTGGTTAACTAGGTGTCTAGATTCAACATGGTCTAATCACACTCTAGACTAAATGAAAACATTGATGACACAATGAATCATAGAGGAGAGATACACTCACAACTATGATTCTTACTATTCTCTTAAAATTAAAGGAAAAATTACTAGTTATGGCTATAAGCAAATACTTAATCATAGGACTAGATTGCATCAATGAAATGAAAAATTGAACATATAAAACATAGATAAAGAGTTAGAGATACAACTAAACACTTCTATTATTCTCCAATTTCTTCAACAACAACTCCAATACATGTGGATCAAATCCTACGAATTTAACCTCTTGTCTATCTTTGATCAAGGCTTAAATAGAACTTCCATGCGTTGATCACTTTTGAGGATGTCAAAAGAATCAATCTATTACAAGTAATTTTAGGGAAATACCATTCAAAAAAGTCAAACTCTATCCTTCATATCTATGTAAAGGCAAGTTTGATCATTTCACTTGAAGATTTATAAATAAATATAATTAACAAGACTTTAATACCAATAATCTTTAATGGTATCAAAGATGATGATTTCCTTCATTGCTTTGATCATTTGAGCATAAGCATTGTTACCTTTGAAACATGCCTCAAATAAAACATTGACAATGTCAACTTTGATTCTTTTATTTTATTAAAGATCCTTGATCTTTATATTTGGAGCATTAAATGCAAATCCAAATTAAGGTGACCATATGTCTACAACTACCACATCATTTCCCATTTTGAACTCTCATGATCAGTCCTAGTTCAACTATGAGGTCTTGATGTGGAAGGAAGGAAAATTGAGTGAATGTTGGAGATTTTGCACTACATGTTCAACACCAAAGAAATATAGAGGAACATAGGGAAGTGTAATGTAGAGAGTGTAGGATGAATTACAAATGATGTAGAGGTATTGAAACAAAATGGAGGGGATGTGCAAAGAAAAAAAATGAAATTCTCCTGAATTTGCATCCCACATTAGGAATGAAGGTTGCAAAGGTGTGGATGCAAAGGAATACAAAATGGAATGTAATGTGTAGATCTATTATGATGCAAAGATAACGGTGTAAATATTTAGGCATGAAGTGGAGGGACGTTCACAATATGCAAAAAGACAGTCCAAAACAAAAAAATTGGACAATGTCTAGGGCTTGGAAAGAATAATGAAGAATAGAGGGGAAACCCATAAACTGCAAATTTGATAGGTTTATCCTTGATAGCCATAAAATTTTGATCATGCCATTTGAGGTGCTAACACTCCCAAAATGAAGAGGCATGATCCAAAATGGATTTACGAAGTTAACATATGAATTTATTGACACTGTAGAATGAGGAAGATATAATTTGGGACTAGAAAGGGTAGGTTTAGTAAGATCTTGGAAATCATACAAATAGACTATATTTTCATCCATCTTGATGCTTTTTAGAATGGAAAAAATGGAGGAATAAGCTCGTAGGACCATATTTATTGGTAGGTCCTAGTTCTAAAACATTCCAGAATTAGTTCGAGGAATGAAATGGAGTTTTATTTGAAAATCCTTTGGTTTAAGGTCAAATAAATGGGATTTTTGGGTGTCAAAGCTTGAGGAAATTTGTCCTTGAGGTCCTCACTACATTATATATGTATTATATTCCTATGATGTTTTACCTACAACAAAATAGAGTTTGTATGTGAAATTTATGCCTTAGAAAGGTAATTATTCTCCACAAGTCCAAGTTGAAGTCATGCCAACTTCCCATGATTCACCCATGCAAAGTTAATAACATATGGGAATTCACTAGTTAATTTTAGAAACATCATGGATATTCTAAAATGGTTGTAAAACCATAACCGTAAACCTACTTCTAGTTATCAAAAACCTATTAGAAGTTCGAGGGGAAAGGGTTCACTAAGTTGGCTATTTTTTCTATTCCATAGTATGAGCAATACAAATGAAGGAGATATCAACATTATAGACTCAAAACATTCGATCCAGACTCCATCAATCAAGACAACTAATTACATTTCACCATATTGACTTGATGGTAGAAACACTTATAAGCTATATAGGATAGGGAAACATGGATGAAAATCTTACAAGTTCAACAAAAACATGACTTTGGGAAACAAAATAAAAATGAGATAATTAGATCAATCTAAGACCAAGAATGATGAAGACAAACTATCCACTTCCATTTCAAGTGAAGAGTGTATCAACATTGCAGAAGAAATTGAAGAAAACTCTAATACACTCTATCTAATCCACCCAAAATAATGAGTGTTTTCATTCCTTATAATTCCCCTCCAATGACGTTAATTTACTCTTATAATATGATTTACAGAGAATGCTACAACTATGAACTTATTCTTTTACAAGTTTCTTCAAATGGTAATTCTTCCCAAGATATTCAAAATTGTCAATATATAGTGAGCTTTTATCCTAGCTTTACTAAGATTCCTCTTCAAGCTGTGGAAAATCTTATGGGATTGTCCCCAATGATCTCTTACATCAAAAAATTTAATGCTATTGTCATGTGCAAAGTTCCTTTTACATCACAAACCTTAACATCGTTGTCATGTGTAAAGTTCCTTTTTTTGGTGCATTTATTCTTTAATTTGAATTTATATGGAAGCCTTTTTTTGTCATGATCAACAATTCCATTAACATCTCTGTAATTGAAGTAACCATAAACCACACGTTTAATGAGCCATTCTTAAGGAGAATGATATCCATAGTGCTATGTAACATTTAATGTTGTGGCACATGGTATACAGGTCATCAGATTCCAAAACATTTAGAATCTGATGACCTATATACCACACACTACAACATCAAATGATACGTAGCGACATGGATATTGCTCACCCATTTTTAATGGAAGAATAAGTTTTCTGCTGCAACATTCTCTATAGCTCGTGTAGTGCCCAGTCTAGTTGTCTGAACCTGATATGACATTATCCTTGATACATTATTCTTTGAGGACCTCAGGTTGAGGATCCAGATATTTGACTCTTACTATGAGTGGATGTGATAATAATTATTTTTCCAGTTTGATGTTATGATGATAATAATTGTGATGGATGTGTTTTATGACTATGTCTAATCATATGATGGATTCATTATGTGTTTGTTTACATCAGTTCTTGCTCACAATTACAAAGATGTTGATGATTATGTCATGATGATAAGTTAGCATGCAAAATTATATTGGTGACTAATATTATGAATGAAATATTACTAATGATCATTGAGTGTGGCAAGAGATCACCTAGATGCACTTGTATGTGATGAGTCGACAATCTCTGGTTTGGTTTGAATTACATAATAATGTCTCAAGAAATTTTTAAAGTTCAATTTGAAATTATACTATGAATTCTAATGACATTATAGTGGTTGTAGTCACAAGTTAGTTTCTTGGATGAACGACTCACACATGGGTAATGTGACTGTACAGATAGATGGAACTTCATGGGAGGGGTGGGACAACGTCCTTGATTTCACCTGCTAGAACTCCTACCGTGAATCAGGTAGGAAGGCTATTGGGATAACTTCGCCTTGAAGATCATGATGTTGTTAGGGAAGACCTTAGATTGAGATGCTCACAAGGATTTTACTGGGGGGCGCCCATAACCAAATGTAGGTTTTAACCTTGTACATAAATTACCTGCATACGAATTCTAAAACACATAAAATAAACAACGCGAGAGCATAACACATAAAACACATATACACAGAGATTTTCCCCTAGATCCCAAAACCGGGACTACCAGCTTGATTTTTCATTATTTTCCTTTCAATGTTACAATACATATTTATACATGCCGAAACATCCAATACCATGGACTAAAAACCATCGCGTTCAAAACCATGGACCGAAAACCATCACATCTGAAAACATGTGTGAAAATCATGCACAAAACCATAGGTGGGTCCGCCCAACCTAACATAGGTTCCAAAACCAAAATTTTTGGAGGCGCTACCCCGGACCCCATAAAGTGGGGTTATGGGTACACATCAAATCCCTTGAATTAATCGGGGGGTTAGAGGGGGCCCCAAACCCCAGTTGGTACTATAATTCATTTATATGTTTATTCAATGTCTTTTAGCATGAGTAGCTTAGTTATGTGCAACTAGATGTCTTTTGTATATTCATGCATTGATTATCAAGGTTTTATGCTATGATTAGGCTTGTCTTTTATATGTGTAGTTCTTGATCTGGAGCCAGCTTAGGGGACTTCCACCTAGCTGCATTGCGCTCTCCAGCAACTCCACACGAAGGCTCGAGGTAATGAATCTGTCTTGTTGAATATGGACATGCATGTATCTTTGTGACAACTGTAGATAATCTTACAATCTGCCAAGGGTCTCGGGAAGACCCTTGAGGGTTCCTTCATCTTTCATACGTCGTGCATTAATCCCTATAGCAAAATTGGTGACTCCGCTAGGGACTACACTTTACTTCCTAGTTTTCCCAGAAAGTTCCTAGATCTCTCCTTCTTCTAAACCTTCCTGTACTTCTTCATTCCTTTTCTGACCACTTAGGACCTTGCAACACTCTTCTTTCATTCCTTAGCCCTGGATCTGATCCCCACAACCCTTTTTTGAAGTGTTTTCCCTCACTAATGCAGGTTACCAGTGTAAACAGAGCTTTATAAAGCACTGTAGCTTCACAAACAGAGCGTTAGTGCCACCAGTAACTCTCTGTGGCCTCTAGCACAAAGCGTTAGTCACCCATTTTTTGATAAACAACTATGCTATGACCTTAAATGGTTGGGAAACTTACTTCTGGACTGATAAGGGATCTGTAGCTGTGTTTTTTTTAACTGATTCGTGTCTTGATTTTTTTTTACTTCCAGAAAATTACTTTCCTTCTTAAAGTTTTTATTTTCATAAAAGAAAAAATCAAATTTTTTATTGTTTTCTGCTTAGTTTGTTAGATCTGCATTATTTGGTTTCAGTAGTTGTTAGTGAGCATTGAAAAGTTCTGTCGGTTATGCTAGTGTTGTACTGAATAGGATGCATGGAATGAATATTGATGTATGAATGACTCTCCCTTTGTAGAAGCAGCTTATTCATCGAAATTGAAAATTTACAAGCATTGTTTTTGCATGATTTGAGTCAAAGTCCCATAAAATCTCATACATCAACACCCCTACCGAAGACTCTAATGAAGTACACTTAAAATCTACCTAATAAATCAATCAAAAACTCTTTCTAGAGTAAACATACATTAGTTTAGGCTAGTATCTTGGGTTAGGAAGTGTGAGTAAACTGCCCAAGATCATACACCAAAACTAGTGTCATTAAAGAGAGAAATCCTTTTGCACTCATACTACCAGGACCACTCCAGTAAAAGCGGAGCTAAATACGAGACAACATCAGACTGTAAGTGAAGGTAGCCTACCTTTGCTTGCATCTCCTTTGGGTATTTTGTGTATCAGGGATCCCTTCATAGATATCAGAGCTAAGTTGGGGACTCAGGTATCCTATCCACACAATGTACTGTCTGCGACTATGTCACCCCCGGTAGTGTCTGTGATCTAAGGTATCCTTAGTGGCCATACTTTTAGGGACTAACACAAGGTGACTGTTGTGGGTTGCCCTAGTACCTAACACAGATGCACCTACTCTGTCCTTAGTTTTTGGGACGGTGCTTGTCTTCACGAGAGTACTTGACCCCTCAATCTGATGTTCGGGCGAAGCTCTAGAGTAACCGTAACTGTACATTTGGCCAACTCTCTCTATTATTCATTGTGATACTGGGTTTCATCTCCAGTGATCAGTGCTTATCAGACAGGGTCATTTCCCTCTGCTTGTTGATTGATTTACTTAGTGTATTTTTTATTTTTTAGGTGCCAGAGTGTTATCATTGAGACCATGATAAACACCACTGTAAAATTTACTGATAAAAAATATCGGCCACCGTGGCTACATATGGCCCTCGTTGTCAATCTACACGATTGTTAGGACTTCCCCCACTCACTGTGGAGAATTCGCCAAGCTCTAGAGAGCTGGATTCCCCATCTTCAGGAAATCAGTCTCCGAGATCTCACAGAGAATCAGTTTGGACATCTGACGATTCAAGCTTACCGGAGGATTTCTTTACTAAAGGATTTCTTCCTCTGTACAATCCTCCAATCATGAATATGTTGGGCCCACTCTTGGTTCTCGTTGCATCTGTACCTCCTTTGTCTTCAGTTGGAACACTTCCTGTAACAGTAAAAATAAATTAATTTCTTAATAAAAAAACATATGCTGACAAATAATTTGTTATCTATATTCCCTGTGATCAAGGTCTGCCAGATGACAACAAGGTTTTGGGGACGACCCTCCACCCAACTGCAGGCTCAATTGTGCAAGGATTCTACTACAACTAGCCACCCCCGAGCCCTCAATCATCGTACTACTGCCGGTGACTCCTAAGTCTTAGTATACCCAAGAGAATGAAAGATAGAATCTCGGAATGATGGAATACCTCCCATCCTCCTCACCATCTATTAAATAGAACAAACATTCGTAGGGGAACAACATGCACACACTCCATGTGTCTACATGCAACTTTTTTTCTTGTTTTATTTCTTTACTTTTCTTTCTTTTAGCTTTCTTGTTTTATTTCCTTCTTTTTGATAGTTTTCTTGTTTTATTTCTATTTATTCTTATTTAGAGCTTTAATATGGTTATTACTATTTTTATTTATATTTATTTCTTTGTATATATTTTTAATATAATTTATTATTTAACATTTATGATTTATTATTTTTATTATTTATTATTAAGTGATTTATTTATTATTATTCATTATTTTTATTATTAATTATTATTTTTGTATTATTATTTATTATTTATTATTTTTATTATTTATTATTTATTATTTTTATTATTTATTATTTATTATTAAGGGGAGGGATATTACATACTCTCCCACTTTAAGGAACTTCGTCTCGAAGTTAAGTTTTCTTATTTATTATTTATTATTTTATTTGCTTCATGTTGCCAACACCCTCTGCTGAACTAGTATAACCGGCAGGCATCGAAAGTCCCCAACACCCCGGGAAATCTCAAGGAATCTCTGTCCTTTTTCCCACTTTCAGCACCAGGCATAAGCCTGACCCAGTGTGTATCCTAGTCCAAGGCTGGCCCCAAGGCTCGCGCCTGACTCAGACCTCATCTGCCCCAAGGCAGGCATCCGGTCTGGTACTCAATGACCCTGGGCATCTCGCAAGGCTGGCCCACTCCCTCCACAACTACTAAGGTGCATAGACCCAGGCATCGAAGTCCTTTACATCCCTTCCAGACTTCGGCATCCCAATCCAATACTAGGCACCTAGCCTAGAACATCAGGCACGTGGCCTCCGCAAGATGGTCTCATAGCTCTTCTAGAGCTATTCGTCAAGAGCTATACACAAGACAAAGTAACCACTGACATATGTAGTGTTGAATGAGTTTGTCCCCAACCCATATGATGTTACTTATTCTCCCTCATGCGTATGGGCTTGCACGAGATCATCAAATAAACCAGCCCTCTCGGCCCATTGTGGAGTCCTGTCAATCATCATACCTCAACATGCAACCAATGCATTAGCTATACCATCATAGTATCATAGAAATTAGTCCACATGCCAAATCTTGCATGTCATCATGAGAACATTCATCATTGTTAATCGCAACATTATGAATAATACATGCTTCACCTCATGAAATACCATCATAAGTTATAACATCAACATTAAATACCTATCATCATGTAGTAAATGAATATGTCAATATACCTCGACATAACATCATAATCATAAGGATACATCATCACTATAAGAACCACATGTGCATCATTATCCCCCTACCATTATACTCAACATCTTAACAGTTAATTAAACTAAACGGAAATCATAGTGTATGTATCATAAGGTTTAAACAATAAAACATGATTTAGATTCTTCATAAAAGTATCTGTCTTAGCTAAGGAAGCACTCCTAATTAGTTCACCACACATTTTAATCAAGTAAATAAGGAAAGTCTTGAAAAATAACAGCTGCATCTTCCCAGGTAGCTGACCCTGGGCTATATTGGTCCCATTGGACCTTGACTTGCTCAAACTCACGGTTCCTGAGTCGACGAACCCGGCGGTCCAGTATACAGAATGGTTCGACCTGAAGGACTCCTTCCTCAGAAACCTGCAATTTTTCAAATTTCAAAACATGGGATGGGTTGGGTACATATTTTCTAAGCATAGAAACATGAAACACATTATGCATCCTTCTTAGATGGAAGGGTAGCTCGAGCTTGTAAGCAACTGGTCCAATCCTCTCTAGGATCGTGAATGGCCCAACAAATCTAGGCGATAGCTTTGTTCCCTTACCCATCCTAAAGGGACTTTTAAAGGGTTTGATTCTAATGAAAACTTGGCTTCCTTCCTCAAAGTTTCTATCAATTCTCTTTGCATCAGCATAACTTTTTTGGCGATCCCTGGCTTCTTTTAGTCTCTGTTTAATTGTGGCCATTTGTTCTTCCATTTCTTGGAGCATTTCAGGTCCCAACATGACTCGGTCCTCTAATCGATCCCAACTTAACGGAGTACGACATGGTCTTCCATACAAGATTTCGAAGGGAGCTACCTGTATTGAACTGTGGTAACTATTGTTGTATGCAAACTCTACTAAGGGAAGGTATTTCTCCCATTGGTTTTGTTGATCCATGACATACATTCTTAGCATGTCCTCCAACACTTGGTTTACTCTTTCTGTTTGACCATCTGTCTCTGGGTGATATGCTGTACTGAAATTCAGTTGTGTTCCCATAGATTGTAATAGACTTTTCCAAAATCTGGAAGTAAAACGTGCGTCTCTGTCAGATATTATCTTTCGTGGTACTCCATGAAGGCGAATTATTTCTTTAAGGAGAATTTGAGCGATAGATGATGCTTCAAAGGTGGTCTTGACTGGAATGAAGTGAGCACTCTTAGTTAATTTATCAACCACAACCATAATACAGTCATGTCTCGGGGATGTCATAGGTAAGCCTCCAACAAAATCTATCAAAACAACTTCCCACTTAGTTTCTGGTATATCATGGGGTTGTAAAAGCCCTGCCGGGTGACGATGTTCAACTTTAACCTGTTGACATTCTAAACATCGAGCCACAAACATTGTTATATCCTTTTTCATTCCTATCCAGAAAAATAGTTGTTTTAAGTCTGCATACATTTTCTGGACTCCTGGATGTGCAGCATATGGAGCTTGATGGGCTTCCTTGATTATTAAATTCCGAAGATCATCATCTTCTGGGACATAAATCCTACCCTTATATCGTAGCAATCCATCATTTTCTAAGGTGTATTCCTCCCACTTGGTTGCCACAGGTACCTCTTCTTGTAAGGCAAATTTTATTTGCTGGTAATGTGGGTCCCCTACTAGATGATTTAGAATCCGGCTCCTCAAGTCTATCTTTAATGCCGACATTGAATGAAGTCTAGGTCTCCTGCTTAAAGCATCTACAACTTTGTTCTCTTTTCCCTTAATATAGGATATCTTGAAATCATAATCACTAAATAGCTCACTCCAGCGTCATTGTCGAGCATTAAGGTCCTTTTGTGTGAAGATATACTCAAGACTTTTATGATCTATTCTTAACTCAAATTGACGCCCCATTAGATAATGTCTCCACAATTTCAAGGCCATTACGACTGCTGCTAATTCCAGATCATGAGTTGCGTAATTGATTTCATGGTTCTTAAGTTTTCGAGAAGCATAAGCGATAACCCCTTCATCTTGCATCAAGACTACACCTAATCCTTCTTCTGATGCATCCGTGCATACAAGAAAGTCCTTGTCCATGTCAGGTACTTTTAATATTGGGGCCATTGTTAGTCGATGTTTTAGCTCATTAAATGCTTTCTCACACTCACTTGTCCATTCAAACTTAACCCCTTTCCTTTGGAGGTGGGTGATGGGATTAGATATCTGCGAGAACCTTTCTACAAACCTTCTATAGTAGCCTGCCAATCCCATAAAGCTACGTACTTCCTTGACATTCCGGGGAGAGGGCCAAGTCATTATAGTTTCAATCTTACTGTAATCAACTGCAATGCCTTTGCCACTAATGGTATGGCCTAGATATTGAATTTCTTTCTCAAAGAAGGAACATTTAGAAAGTTTTCCATATAGATTATGTTCCCTAAGGCATCGTATTACCAACCTCAAGTGTTCTAGATGCTCTTTCTCATTACGAGAGTAAATGAGATGTCATCCAAGAAAACTTGGACAAAGCGGTCCAGATATTTTTGGAAGACACTGTTCATCAAGTTAATGAAGGCTGCTGGGGCATTGGTCAAACCAAATGGCATAACAATAAACTCATAGTGTCCATCGAGCGTTCTAAATGCCGTTTTAGGTATGTCTTCCTCCTTGATTCTTAGCTGATGATAACCTGACCGTAAGTCTATCTTGGAGAATATTGAAGCTCCTTTTAGTTGGTCAAAGAGGTCATCGATTCGAGGCATGGGGTACCTATTTCGAATGGTGGCCTTGTTTAGATCTCGGTAATCAATACATAACCTAAGAGTTCCATCCTTCTTCTTTACAAAAATTACTGGTGCACCCCAAGGTGACACACTGGGTCTTATAAAACCTTGATCAAGAAGTTCTTTGAGCTGTATACTCAATTCATTAAGCTCTGGAACAGTCATTCGATAAGGTGCTTTGGATATGGGTTCCACTTCTGGTTTCAAGGTTATGGAGAAATCAATTTCTCGAACTGGAGGCAAACCTGGTAGCTCTGGAGGAAATACATCTACAAATTCGGAAAGTAGTGGGTGCAATTTATCCGAGGACTTCTCATTGGTAGGAACCATTTCTACTGCATAAATCTTGCACCCTTTCCTCATACACTTATTAACTTTCTTGGCTGATATGAGGCGCAACGTAACACCACGTCTAATCCCTTTTATTACTTTGGTTTCTCCTTGGTCATTTTTTATGAGAACTGTCTTATTATAACAATCCAGTATAGCTTGATGGGATTCAAGCCAATCCATTCCCACGATTAAGTCATACGTTCCGAGAGTTGTACTATATAGATTCATCTTGGTATCACACCCCCCAATGTTAACACTACAATCTCTTACCATTGACCCTACTAATTGCTCAGAGCCTGATGCCATTTCTACCATTCTAAAGTCACTTTGATCATGAGCTGTCAATCCACATCTAAGTATTGTTGAAGGTGAAATAAAACTATCAGTAGCACCTGGATCAATTAACACAGATAGAGGGATGTTATTGATCATACCTGCAGATTCTACTACAGTGGCTTGGTGCTCAGCCTGGTGATGGTTTGTAGCTGCATGAATTCGATGTGGGTTTTGTGGTCTTTCTCCTTTTGCTTTGTATTCCTGTTGTTTAATCCCTGTTTGATAGTTTGGACAATCTTTTCTATAATGTGGACCTTTACATTGCCAACATTCTACTTGTGCCTGCTTCTCACGTTGTACTTGTCCTTGGCACCAAATCTTCTACTCCTCCCATTAATCAACTAGGGCTGACCCTTACGTCATCTTGGAGGCGGTCGAGAAGTTGCACTAGTGATCCCAGAAACAGTGTTTTGTCTTCCCTGAAATTTATATGGCTGCCCCCCAGGTTTATTTAGCCTCATTGTGGAATGCTCCTTTCCTGAACTTTCATCAACCACCATTTGTTTCTTCATATTGATTTTCCTCAAGACTTGTTTGGCTAAACTAGTGGTTGTTGCCATAGTGGTGGGTTTCCACATGGCGACTTCTGCTCGGACTAAGGGGTCGAGTCCATGTAAGAATCTTTCAACTTGACGTCTATCATCAGCCATATGGTCCACGTGATGGACCAACGAATAAAATTTAGCTTCATAGTCCTCGATAGATCTACCATTCTGTCGTACTTCATGGAAAGCTCCTACTTGTTGGTGTTTGTACTCCTCTAATAGGTACCTATTTCGGAAGGCTTCCTCAAACATTTCCCAAGTAACTTGTACTAGGGTGACTTTCATCTTCGTTTCTTCATTTACCCACCATAATAAGGCATCTTCTTTTAGTAGACTCATTGATATCTAGGCCTTTTCCCTAGAAGTGTATGCCTTAAAACTAAGTGCTCTTTTGACAACCATTACCCATGCTTCCGCTTTTGAACCCCCTTCTAGACCCGAAAACTCTGGTAATTTGGATATCAAGTGTTGCTTGTCCATCTTTGGCATTGAGTTGAGAATTTAGGTCTTGTCTATGTTTTTGTTCCAATTCCTTTTGCACATTTCCTTGATCTCGTCCTTGGCTTGAGACCCAGTCCTTAAAGATATTGGTCATTTCTCCAAGGGAATGTAATATAGCTTGCTCAGCTGGGGTTCCTATCTCTGAAGTGGCGGGAGGTGGTGTTTCTACTCCAAGGTTGTTTCGGGTTTGTCTTCGACGTTTAGGAGCCATGATCTACCCTGTAATATTCAGTGGATTTATACATTACCTTTATGCCAAAAGCTACAACAAATTTAGAATATGTTTGAATTTAAAATATACATTTAGTTACTCAATTGAAGTATAATACTTAAACCATAAATTATCACAAATTTCGAAAAAAAACATGGAGTTTATGAGTTCATCAATAATCACAATTTTGTAGTATAAGCCATAAAACTTAGAGAATTGGATCCATGTAAAATAAAACAAAATTTGAATGAGTAAAGCATTATATGTCACAATAATATTAATTCTGTAGATTCATGACTTTAAGTATCTGTTTATGCAATCATTACTTATGTAGAAAAATAAATGGATTGTTTTAAAATACGTGTAAGAAAATTTATGAATCAAGCATAAAAAAAATATTCCACACCATAAAGAAGAGACACTGCCACCCGACCTAGAACCGGATCGGATGACTGGGAAAGTTATTCCTCCCCAAAAAAAAAAAAATCATTTTTGTTAATTATATGGTCTACCTGCAAGCACACCCACGAAGGCAACACCATTTTGAATCCCTTACAATACATTTAGCCATAGAATTGCTTGCATAAGACAGTTGAATCCCTTAAATTACAATACATTTAGCCATAGAATTGCCTGCATAAGACAGAAGATTGTAAGCTTGTGGCCATGGCTATGCGTGTTCCTGCAAATTCCATTGTTCCTTTCAACAATAATGTCGAGAAATCTGCCCATACTATAAGATCAACTGATCAACCTCACATTGTGGTTCGAAACATTCGTTGAGATTTCTCTGCAAGGAAAAAACGAACATCCCGCTCCTATCTATTACCCATGATGTTGGCTTCATTCCTCTGTCCAGAACCATTATTAGGACAACAGTTTGAAGGGCGAGTAAACATCATCAAGAGTTTTAAGGAGAGACTGGCAAGGGGCAGAGTAAACATCAATAGTTAATCCGAATTCAATTTACAAATCTAAATACCTCTCCCTGTGGCATCAGACTCAGAACGATTGATAAGGTCACCAAAACTGGTCACTGTAAATTAATCTCTATGATCAACTCAACTCAAGATGCATCAGTCACCACAAAATTCTCCTTCTCATGGTTCCAGCAATGGAAGCAGAAATGAAAATAAATACGAAGGGATGAAACAATCGTCCTACAAAAGCGCAAGGCAAGATGTGCAATTGGCTTATTCATCTTCTAGTGCGGGCAACGCCAATGGTTCTATCGATAATGACAATATGGATCTGCAGAGAGCCGCGGCTGTATGGCTTCAATCTCTCTCGTCAGATCTCTGCGAGCCTTGTATGCGTCTTTTGCAAGAGCGTGTCAACGGACTCGCTTCAGGTGGAGAAAAGGCGGAGTTTTCTGGTCACCAAGTGCACGATGGTTTCTCGATTGATGGGCGCCTGGCTTCAGAGTTAACTCAGGGAAACAGAGATGAAGCTGAAATGAATAGTGGGAGGGTTCGTTTTCAGAATTCATGGTCGGATATCGCTCAAGAGGCGGAGGAAGCCACAGTGTATATGGATGAGAGGGAGTTACACTGACGTGGCTCGTTGGTAAGACGTTGGACTTGTAAGCCGGAGGTCTTGTGTTCAAAACCCACCAACGTCATCAAATATTTTCCTTTGTTCTATGTTTATATATTTGTTTTAACCCTCATAAAAATATTAAAATCCAACTTTTACCAATTTCCAAAGTTCACAAGAATTTGAATAAGTAAGATGATTTGATTTATAGTTCACAAGAATTTGAATAAGTAAGATGATTTGATTTATAGTAATTATGCTATTCTTGGAAAAATATAATTCTAATAATTTACCAATTATAAAAGTTAAATAAAAACTACATAAATATATGTGATTTGTACATGATCCTCCCAATATTGTCCTAAACTTACTTGTTGAGATATTAAACAATATATAAACTTAGCATATAACACATCATAAATTTTATATACATTGAAAAGTCATAGTAATTACTATATAATCTGCTTCCCAATAAAAAAATAAGCAGTAGTTACAAGGTTATTTAACAATTTAAGAGAAACGGCCTACCAAGGTAGGTTACCAGCTATTATAGCCAATGACCATACTTCACAAATTAAATATCAAAATGTGCCATGAAAAGATTAATTCCAGAAAATTCAAAATTGGTTCTCCAGGTTTCCATATGCACAACAATTATTATAATTTCAAAAATTAAAATCCATCTGGCCAGTATTGGAAGTCTATTATTATCTTAAAAAACTCCACATTTAGGACTGATCTCATTCCTAGAATTAGTCTTTGTGGGATGTGCCGGTTCAGTTTTGTCGGATGCTATTAAGTCATAACTAAAAGTACTAAAATATATAGAAAAATATCATTCCTTATCCAAAAAATCAGTAAGGATCTTATGATGCATTGATGTTGGCAATAGCCATATTATTTTGGTTTTGATCAGATATTGAGTAAGCAATCTGTTGCTTCAATTCTTTCTTTTGAGATTACGAATGCAATATTGTCTTAGATGTTTTTTCCAAGCCTATTAGTAATCACGTTAATGACATGAAGCATGATGAAAAATGCAGAGCCATAAAAGATATTGCAAAAATTAAGATGAATCATGCAACAAACGTTAGCTGAAGTGAATCACTGGCCATTAAAGAATGGTGGTAACACAACATCCAAAACCCTAATACAACCCAGTTGAATCTTAACCATCAATATAGAAAACAACACTAAAATTGCTATCAATCAAAATCTCCACAGCAAATGAGGAAAAATCACGGTATTCTAAAAGGTGCGATCAGCATGTTATAGTATTCCATTTGTATTCTAAGTTTAAAATATATAAAGAAAAGTAATCACCAAAAACCAATCAAAATATAACTATGCAGTAAGTATGCACTGCATAAAGAAAAATTTACGTGCATAGTGAGGGTTTTTAGAAAAATTATGCGGCCTCCTGGAGGTAATCTTGTAACTTTAAAACAAGTCAAGTTAAAAATTCCAACAAAATAAATTTTTCGGATGCCCATAGGCCCTAAGGGTTAAACTTAAGCTCTGATACCATATGTAACAGTAAAAATAAATTAATTTCTTAATAAAAAAACATATGCTGACAAATAATTTTATATCTATATTACCTGTGATCAAGGTCTGCCAGATGACAACAAGGTTTTGGGGACGACTCTCCACCCAACCGTAGGCTCAATTGTGCAAGGATTCTGCTACAACTGGCCACCCCCGAGCCCTCAATCAACGTACTACTGCCAGTGACTCCTAAGTCTTAGTATACCATTCTCCCAAGAGAATGAAAGATAGAATCTCGGAATGATGGAATACCTCCCATCCTCCTCACCATCTATTAAATAGAACAAACATTGGAAGGGGAACCACATGCACACACTCCATGTGTCTACATGCAACTTTTTTTCTTGTTTTATTTCTTTACTTTTCTTTTTTTTTAGCTTTCTTGTTTTATTTCCTTCTTTTTGATAGTTTTCTTGTTTTATTTCTATTTATTCTTATTTAGAGCTTTAATATGGTTATTACTAATTTTAATTTTATTATTTTTATTTATTTCTTTGTATATATTTTTAATATCATTTATTATTTAACATTTATGATTTATTATTTTTATTATTTATTATTAAGTGATTTATTTATTATTATTCATTATTTTTATTATTAATTATTATTTTTGTATTATTTTTATTATTTATTATTTATTATTAAGGGGAGAGATATTACACTTCCACTCATCCCATTGACGACTAATGGATTGTGGGACTTTCTAGACACTTTTGGTCCCCCACCACTTCACCAGTCGACAATCAATACCACACCTTTGATGGCGAACCCTGCTATCCCATTTGTCCCAGGTTCAACCCCTATCGTTACACTCTCGACGAGTGGAACCCAGTCTATTCCGGGTTCCGCCCCTTTAGTGTCAAACCTTGTACCTTTGACAAGTGCTACATATAGCACTCCTTATAACGCTCAATATAGCACAGTTAGCGCGGGTCCCTTCAACCTGTTAGCGCTTGAAATTTCACCTCAGGCTGAGAAAGGTAAACCTCAAGGCAACATCAAACCATTTAGCCTCGTAGCTAGCCATACGGGGCAGGAGAAGGCTCTCTCCGGTCTATCTCGGTAAAATCTTCAAATAGATGAGATGACCAATAAGGTAACACTGATATTAGGCTAGTAAACTGATCAAAAGGGTTGATTTGGAGTTTTTTGGGTTTTTGGTGGCAAATTGAGGAATTGCAATTTTGGGTGCAGGGATTCGACACAGTTTCTGCAGGGGGTTCTTTGGGGCGAGGTAGGAGACCGTATTGATGCCTTTGATTGAGGTGAGTGGATGGAAAAGACCGGTGAGGAGCTAAGGAGAGCAAATAATACTTTGAATTCTCCTTAAACAATAGAAAACATAGAAATTAAACAAATTTAAAAGCAGAGCATGGCAAGCATGAATTCTTACTTTAACACTTCATTTGTTTAATATGCAGAAGGAAGGAAAAGATATGAATCACATAGCACACTTACAAGAACATTAAGAAGCACTCCATCAATACATGAAACCACAAGAATCCCAAAAAGGACTGCAAAACCCTGGTCTTCCTTAGCCAAAAATTGCAGAGATACAAGTGAAATAATACAATGATAGCTTCTCCCTCAAGAGTCCAACCATGAAAATGAGCAAGAAAGTACATAATATAGATGATCTAACCTCTTTCCCTGCCTCCATGGGTCGAGCTCACTATCCTAGGAGCTGTTTCAACCACTTCTAAACTAAGCACTACAATCTAGGCAGTCAAAACAACTTGCCTCTATAAGCTAGGAAACCAATCCATTCATTAAATATTTACCCTTTACATGAATGAATCTTCTAGAAGTGTTAAACAAGAGTAAAAGTGTCTTAGAGTTACAATAATTACATCAAAGATAATCATCTTCCACCCCAAAAAGTCAAACTGAGTCAAATCTGCGTTTTCTGGGCTGTACAGTGCAATTTGGCAAAAAACTGCCTGACAGGTCGCGCCCCCTTGCCTGACGGGTCACGCCCCTTTGGAGCTCTGTTTGAGGCACTTGCAGGTGGCCAAATTGAGCAAAAGTGGGCTTGTTGGAAAGGTCTGTGAGTCTACTTTCCAACCCAACTAGAATATTTGAATTTGGAGTTCATTTGCCCTGTCAAAAACCAATTCTCCCAAGAAAACTTTTTGCATTTCAAAAAAGTGGCAGAAAGTCAAATTTTTCATGTATTTTGACCTTCTGGAGGCCCAAAACTCCATAAAAACTCAAGTCCATCCATGGGCATATGTAACTTTGCATAAAAAATCAGGAAATGTTGAGTTTTTTTGAAAAGGAGTTGCCATGACAAAGGGTCTCACGGGGGGTGAGACCCGTTAAAGAGCCAAAACCTGTAAATTACCAAAAAATGCCAAAATCACCCAAAATTCTCAATTTTTTTTGGGATTTGAGCTGTGGCTAGGCTATTGAGTGCCATGATCTTTGAGTGAAGCCTCAACCAAGATACGGAGTGGATTGGTCTTCTTTTTCCCTTTTAGGGCCTCGGACAACCGCCTTTGAAACATCTTCATTTTGGCCTTGCACACATGCATTCTTGCCCAGTAATGGTTTTTCATGTTCCTCAGCAACTTTTTATCTTGGTTGGCCTTAGCCAACAGCCTCTCCAAGTGTGCATTGACCCGGATAAGCATAGCCTCTCGCAAATCTCATAACATGACATGTGGCGGAAACATGTGACTGTAAGTGGACAAGCCTGCAAATAAGTAAAAAAGGTGGGCTCCTCTCTTACATGGTGACCACTCTTACCACCCCTATGTGGCCTCCTCTGTACCTCAATCTCGGACACTGATGCTTGGTCATCACTCTGCTCATATGTTTCGGTTTCTGACATGTTTGAGGAGCAGAGTGGACAAAATGTACTACTGTTTCTGCCTTTAAAAGTGCTGAATTCTACGCTGTTTCAAGGGGACAAGGACATGAGGGAAATGTTAGGGGAGGGACCTTTTTACAAGGAATTGGGAATATATGAATATAACAGGGAATTTAAGGAAAGCATCGCAAACAATTATTGCATATAGGAATACATGTTTATAATCAGGAATATTGGGAAATCATTTGCAAAAATCACTGCATATGGGAATACATGTATAGAAAGTGAACATATGGGAATATGAATACATGCATTAACAGGGGAAGATAGGGAAACATATTTACAAAACTCTTTACATATTCACCAACAAATTCTTGTGTACACATGCATATGGTGCAGCAAGATTAGGGTTTGAGTGTTTTTGATGCTTTGGGAGAGGGGTAGGGTTTGTATTTGTAGTGATTAGGGAGAAGGGAGGGTTTGCATTTTATTTATGGAATAGTATGGGAAGCTAGATATGAGTACACATATGAGTGGAAAGGGGAAGGAGGGAAACAATTACAAAGGGAAAAAACCTTGAAACAACACAAACCCTAGCACATTTAACCATTAACATTAAAGTCATTTGAAATTTCATGCACTTGCACAATTTATCTTTTAAACACAAGCATGAGGGCCTTCAATCATAACCAACAACCAAATTGAAGTGTAGAGGGCCTACCTTACAAAATTTGGAAATTTTTGGCTCCTTGGCAAGTTTACTGGCAAATCTTTTATGGAGGAAACCCTGACGGGTTGCGCCCCCCTGACGGGTCGCGCCAGTGTAATTTTTGCACTGACAGAGGGTGCCTGACGGGTCGCGCGCCTTTCAGGAGGCTTTTGGAGGCCTTCCCAGTGTCCGAATTAGGTGAAAGATAGCTAGTTGGAAAGGTATTTGAGTCTACTTTCCAACCCAACTATAATTTTTCAATTTGGAGTTCATTTGACCTGTCAAAAATCAAATCTCCCAAGACTGGTCAAAAAGTGTCAAATGAGGCTGCCTGAAGGAAGAGTGCTGTTGCAGTCAACTTTTGAATGCCTTCCTCAACCCCAAATTGAGCTCATGATAGCTCATTGGAAATATATTTGTGTCTAGTTATCATTTTACCCATCAATAAAATCATTTGGCCAACCAAGCTAGGAGAAAAATTGATTTTCCCAAGGTCACTTTAGAGGTGTCTTTGATTCTCCTGAGGAAACGGTATTCTTGACATTTCTCTCAAAGCATGACACCTGTGAAAAAAGTGAAGGAGGTTTTTCTTCTTTGGCATGTTATAGACAAAAAACTCTCTCAGTTTTTCAAAATTCATCTTTTATTGCTCTAGAACATCATTTGAGTGAGACTTGCCCCGATGTGTGAAACAAGGAATTTTGTCGAAATGAAGCGAAATGAAGGGGATAAGGGGCTTCTAAATTCTTGGGGAAATTTTTGGAAGTAGGGAGGGATGTTAGAAAGCAGGGGAAAGTGGAATCTCAGAGATTGAGTGAGCGGAAGGGGTCCAAAAGGTCAAAACACAGGCCCAACCTAGAAAATTGCCAGGTTGTAGCAAGAAACTAGGGTTTGTGCAAAAATGAGGAATTTGGGGGGTCTGAGTGTTGGGAAGTGTTTGATAAGGTACTTTAAGGATAGGGGAAGGTGTATGAACATCAGGATACAAGTTTTTCCGATGATTTGACCGTCCAAGAGAAATTTCCTTCAAAACCCTAGGAGAGGGAAATGACCTTGCCTAGGCGCAACTGAAGCATGGATAAGCTGTAAGATGACCCTATGGAACTTGACATGATAATGAAAACCCTATGAATGATGATAGGCTCAGCTGAATAGTGACATAGACTGCCATTTGGACAACTTTGAAAAGAGTGAAAACAAACCCTAGACCTAATGCCTAGTGACCAAATTTTGCTTGAAGACTCACTGAAATGACAAATTTTGACCTTGACACTTCAAAATCACTTTGTAAGAGCACATTTGATCACTGGAGGAAGGCTGGAAAGACTGACACTAACACAACCAACAATATGGTTGGCATCCATTGTATAGTTGTAACCCCCAGATTCAAGTATCTGGGGCCACTTTCAATATGCATATACTGGCCGGGAGCAAAACCGTTCCCCCTCCATTTTTAGGCATGCATGGTCAATCATTGATTGACATGAACACTCCTTATGCTAGTCAAGGACTTATGGTTAGTTCTGTGGCGAGCGGGAATCCTCAAGGAGGTCCCAATCAATCCATGGGGGCACCCTACTCACAACCTCAAATGAGTCAAGGGGGCACTGCTTATCCTGGGGGCACTTCTATCCCCCAACCTAACAATCCCTATGGAAATCCACATTACAATACCATACCCCAAGGCACCTACTATACCACGCAACTTGTGTATAATATTGGGAACAACATGATGGGAGGACTGCAAGGATCCTCAAGTCATATGTCATCGCCTTGGTCCGATTTGGGGGCATCACACACTCTGCCTTTCTTGGAAACGCTTGATATCCCCGACTTGTACAAACTTACAAATGACCCCATCTATCATAACTTACTCTGGCCGCCAATCCCGCATAAAATACCGACAGACATCCCTAAGTTCGAAGGGAAACAAGGGGAGGATCTGGGTACACACATCACCACCTATCATCTATAGAGTGTTTCTAACTCCATGGTGGATGATTGTATCCGGTTACGTCTTTTTCCCCGCACCCTTATTGGCAACGCAACCAAGTGGTACATTGAGTTACCACGCACGTTAGTCAATACCTTTGACGCTCTAGCGATGGAATTCTTAAAGCACTTCTAGCTACCCATCCGCTATGAAACTGGGACAGAAATCCTCACTTCATTACACCAGGATACCGCCACCCACATCTTTGATCATATACATGAACATAGACATAGGTGCAGGTTGGCCAAAGCTCCCCTCCCAGACTATCTCTTAGCGGATTGGTTCTACAAGTCTCTACTCCCCCAAATCGCTAAGGATGTCGCCTTAGGTGGTGCCGTCACAAAATACCAATCCATACGTCGTGCCCAACACTTAGATCTGATATATTTGCAGTCTGGCATGCTATACGACGTAATTCCTAATGCCCCTCGCAACTCCAATGCTCCCGCTACTCAGCAACCTAGAGCGCACGCCGATGGGATTATCGGCACAACCTCCGGGGCCGCTGTAAAACAACTCAGCAGTCACATTGCCTAGATGTAAGTGGACCCCTATACCAAATAGATTGCTCTTCCTACCACAACGATCAACTCTGTGCAGTCCACACAAAAACCTGGTGGTAAGAACAAGAAGATTAAGAAAAAGACCGCTCCTTCTGAAGAGCAGTCAACAAAGTAGTCTAACTCCAAGCAGAAGGCAGCTATGTCCTCTAACGATGGAAAGGATAAACCTACCAGATTCCCTTGCAAAATTTGTGCCGAAGACCACATGAGCTATCACTGCTCGCGTCTTCAAGAGTGCATAGATTTTATTGCTAAAAAGGATACTAGTAGGACCCCTGCTGTCCTGAATAATCCTTTCCCCGCTTAGCAACAGTAACACCTTATTGCAAACCAACCCCAACCCCCACAAGGGGGCAATGGTGGTTTGTAAAATCCTTCAGCTGGTGAAGGACCTTCTACCGTTTACACCTATGAAACGCTAGACCTACAAACCAGAGCCAAATCTTATGGAGCTCCTTTCGCTTATGCAGAGGAACCCTCCTCAAGTCAAAACCCACCGCTGTTTAATGGTATTCATATCGAAAGGCCAGTTGCTGACCTTGTGATTCGCCCCCTAATAGGGCACTTCGACACACAACGCACAATACATCTGCACGTGCTGCCCAAAACTACAACATTGTAGAAGATTTGGTGCAAGCGTTGTCGACTATGTCGGCACTTGAAGTATTACAAACCTATCTAGCACAAAGGAAGTCTATACTTTCGGCCATTGGTTGTATCGACCCTCAGGATTCCATGGTTGCAATTTTTGACATGGAAAAGTGTAAACCTCTCATTTCTCACAAGCTTGCATTTCAGGTGCAAATCTTTTCGAAAAGTAAAGGTATACATAGAACTATCATTCACGAAGGTGCTTCTACCTGCGTAATGTCAGCTTCATGTTGGCTCGCTTTGGGTTCTCCAACCCTATCCCGCCGTCAAATTCCCTTAAAGCTTTCAACAACCAAAAATCCATCCCAAAAGGTTACCTTGCTGACTACCCCATCACTTTGGGTGGGAAAATGGTAACGGTGGACATCGAAGTCGTAGATAGAAAGCTCAACTATAATCTATTGTTGGGTCACAGTTGGACTTATGCCATGACTGCCATTGTGTCTACTGTCTTTTGCATCATCCTATTTCCATTGGATGGAAAGATAGTCACAGTGGACCAGCTGTCCTTTTGCACCCTTGATTATTCCCCATTACTCAGCGGCTCTGTACCCTTAGTGGGCAGTGTACCTAACTCTTACATCAATATCAGTACCGGTCTATTGAAGGGATCTTCTCTAATGGGTTGTTTCCCTCTTCTACTACCCGCGGTTCCACAGACGATCAATATGGTTTCATCCATTCCTCACGAACTAACCGACCCTTGGATCCTACAGGCCCCTTCAGACATTGACATTGACGGAGAACACATGCTGCTGTCACCAGCTAAATTGGCCTACCAGGCCATTCAATCTGCATCTGAATCTCCGGTCACTTTGGTCACCACCAACGGTACCACCTCCCCTCCCATAACTTCTCCTTCTTTCGATCTCCTCAATCAAGTCCTACCTTTGGATGAATCTATCTGAGAAATCATGAGTTTAGAAGAGCAACCTTGGGAGGATTTGCACCATCGTGTTTCGATATCTAATTCAGACATGATGCCTCTTCAAATCCTGTCATCTGACTCACCTGAAATTGTTTCCTCACCCTATACGACTATCCAAACTTTGGACTCGGAGGAAAACATGGGCAATATTTCAAAGACATTGCTCATCGATATTTTTGTCACGATAGACATCGTAGAACACATCTAGGTTGGAGCAGATTGCAATCTTGAGGAAATTGCAAGCTTCAACTACCCTTTTAAGGACTTCTGTGATGTTTTCCCTTGGTCTTATGAGGAAATGCATGGCATAGACCCTTCTATTGTCACACATGAGATCAAGAACTATCAAGCAATTTTTTTTATGGTATTTTTCTTGCTCTTTAATCCGAAAAATCCTCGAGTCTCCTTCTTTGGGCTCGTTAAACTAGCAAGAAGAAGAGTGAGCGTTCTTTTTATGGTGTTTTTCTTGCTCGTTAATCCAAAAAACCTCGAGTCTCCTTCTTTGGGCTCATTAAACTACTACAAAGAAGATATGAGCATGTTCTTTTTTGGGACTTTTTCTTGCTCTTGAACTGAAAAATCCCTGAGTTTTTCATCATTGGGCTTGTTAAACACATACGAAGATGGTCCGAGAAACTCTTTTTCCCTCTTTTTCTAGCTCATTAAACTAAAAAATATTGATTGAGCAATCTTTGTTGGGACTTTTTTCTCACTCATAAAACTGAAAAAACCCCGAGTTCCTTCTTCAGACTCGTTAAACACTTATGAAGAAGCTTCGAGCATTATTTTAGGTACTTTTCTCGCTCGTTAAACTGAAAAATCTTGAGTTTTTTCTTCAGGCTTGTTAAAAACTTATGAAGATGATCCGCACATTCTTTTAGGCACTTTTCTCGCTTGTTAAATTGAAAAAACCTGAGTTTTTATCATCGGGCTCGTTAAAAATCTATGACAACAATATGAGCACTTGCTTTTTTGGGACCATTTCTCACTCTTAAATCAAAAAATCCCTGAGTTTTTCCATTCTTCGGGCTTGTTAAATCTACGAAGAAGGAATGAGCAGTTATTTTACCTCTTTTTCCTGGCTCACTGAAATGAAAAAGATACTTTGATTTTTCTTCAATTGACTCGTTAAATTTTTATGAAGGTATTGAGTTTGTTGTCGCGTGACTCATTAAAAATTCACGACGAATATCGAGTTTAGACCGTCTCCTCGTACTCGTAACAAATGAGGTCAACATCTATTGATCATAGGTTTCTCTTTATCCGGACTCAGTACATTAACTCACGGAAAAGTAACCGATTTGGTATACTATTAAACCTTTGTCGCACCCGGTTAACAACTATGATAAAGGGACCACCATGGAGTCATTCTTTATGATCTTTTCAGACTTTCTAAATATGAAAAGACCATCGAGTTATCTCATATGGACTCCTTAAATTACACAAATGTGAAATAGAGTCGCTCTTTTTACGATCCTTTTCAGACTCTTAAAACATGAAAAGATCGACCAGTTTGCCTGTCTGGACTCATTAAACTAAATAGGGCATAGAGCCACTCTTTTTGCGGTCCTTTTCAGACTCTTAAAATATGAAAAGATCAATGAGTTTACCCGTCTGGACTCACTAAACTAATCAGATGGGGATAGTGGATAACACAATTGTGTTTAGTATTTGAAAGAGTTTTTTGGCAGCAGTCATTCTCTTGAACATGGCACTCCCTCAAATAAACCTTCCTCTGAATATTACCAGCTTATGAGTTTAGCATATATACCCTGATGTTCTTGCATCTCTGTATCCTAACACTCTTTGGTGTTCATGAGTCTAGTGCTGCATGGTTAAAACCGTTGTCGTGCCTTCTATTGTTCAAGGGAAAACCTTTTTTCTTTTGTTTCCTCCATCAACCCATCAAGCATATTCTTTCATCATTCCCTCTGTTGTTTTGACCCAATGTTCAAAAATATTCCTCAAAAAACAAATCATTCTTGTCCCGTTTCGTGTCGATTGATGTAGGACACATTATTGCCTACCTTTCGACAAGTCTCTTCCTATCGACTTCAACACTCTATCTAGGAAAAAGACCTAGAAACACTTCAGTGCCTTGGTACTTGCAGACATCAGTGGCAGGTCACCTTGTGTTTGATCAGGGGTTCTCATTATTGGCTCCTGGTTAAACGATTCTACGGGTGTTCGACGACAAAAACATTTTTCACACTTGCTAGATTGTACTGTGCATCTTGGAGGCCATCACCATTATTGGTGGCCTTCCTCACGTCCGTTGATGGTATCCATTATTGACTGGTAATCAGACGATTTCGTGCATATTTGACATCAACGCATATATTCACATGTATCGATCTATGATGTTCGGTGAAGCGGAAATCAAGACCTTGGGTAGAGGCTTGCATCACTCAGCCTTGTTTCCTCTCCTAAGTTGCGTATATTGTTTTTTGGAGACAGCTCATCAGAATGATCCTATTATGACACCGGTTCCGCATTGTGCTTATCGGCGACCAACATCGTCATATCTCTTTTATGAGAAAATCACTTTGACATAGCTACTGAGCGTGGGAATGCTCGACTCAGGACATGATTTTAGTTGTTTTATATATATGTGTGTTGTATCAGGTTTCCCGCACCGCTCGAAGCTTCTATCCTCTCTCTCTTTGTGTCAAGAAGGAACATAACAATTAAGTATAAAGTGTTTTAGCCATCGTTGCAGCATCTGATCTCGCACTTTAGGGGGTATCTGTTATACATGAACACGACCTCCTCATTATTTCAGAGGGCAAAGACATGATGACTGAAGCAATGACCAAGTTCACAAGCCTTGTTTCCAAGCTAACGCTGTTTATACACTAGCAACATGCTTTATAAAGCTTCTCAGCAAGCCTAAGGGAGTGTTAGTGACCCAAGTAACTCTACTTGTTACCTCGAGAGCAGTGTTAGTAAACCCTAATGAGGATCTAAGGGTCAAAGGAGCAGATTGACTAAGAAATATCCCTATATTCTCTCCTAAATCAACTCAAAAAAGAAGGAAACATCCAAGTTCGACCTATTTCGGGGATTACTAATCCTAATGGAGTATGCAAATGGGAAAGAGATCAAAATAATGGTAACATCATTTCTTTTACCTAAGTAAACTCATGGAGAAACTTGGCAACCCTAACCTCACATGCTACATAAGCAGAGCTAGGGCTATTGTGAAAGGGGTTAGATCATTTGAAAGGATAGCTTACTTGATTGTTGAGCAGAGTCTCAGACTTAAGCATAAGAAGTTGGTAAGAAGGGAGAGAGAGAGAGGAGCTGTAGGGGTAAGGGAAGTCTGATGCAACAGATGGTTGTAATCACTCTTTCGACATTAATATAGAACTGTAATTGTACTGTCCACTTCGTGATGTTGGTACTATAATTCATTTATATGTTTATTAAATATCTTTTAGCATGAGTAGCTTAGTTATGTGCACCTAGATGTCTTTTGTATATTCATGCATTGATTATCAAGGTTTTATGCTGTGATTACACTTGTCTTTTCTATGTGCAAGACTTGATCTGGAGCCGGCTCAGGGGACTTCCACCTAGCTGCATTACGCTCTCTAGCAACTCCACATGAAGGCTCAAGGTAATGAATCCGTCTTGCTTTGATAGTTAGTTGTTGAATATGGACATGCATGTATCTTTGTGACAACTGTAGATAATCTTACAATCTGCCAAGGGTCCCGGGAAGACCCTTGAGGGTTCCTTCATCTTTCATACACCATGCATTAATCCATATAATAGCAAAGATCAACTTAAAATTAACATCAATTAATCTAATGGAGAATTGTCATCTAACGCAAAAAATTTAGAGGTTCTAGGCTAGAGACGTGTTCCGACGTCGTAAAACATAGCAGCTGTTGCTAACTTGTCTATGATACATTCCGAGTGTGATACCTCATTCCACGTACGTGAGTAAATCGTAGCTCGTCCACATACCTTCGGGTATATGGGGCGGTGTTACAGTACGTAAAGTATAAAGGAATTCTCTCACTGTGCGGTTTCGCATTAGACAATGCTAATATGGATTGGGCCTCCAAGTACTTTTGGGTATATATGGGAGGACAACACTAGGTTTCTATCCATCCTTAGGTAAACAAGTCGGCCGCCTTGTACACTGTGATACACCAAACACAACAATCGGGGAGATTGCTTGCTCGTACTTCTCGGTTTTCCGGGAGGTATTATGCAGTTCATAGTTGCTTGGTAAACCTCTCTACCTATCTTGCCCCTTTTTGTTTATTTCTTTTGGTAATAAAATCAATAAGAAATCGTGGAGGAAAATCAACCCTTACCCCGTCGTTCGCAAAGAGCAGCGAGTAAATCGCCTTTACCGCCTGAAGCTACACCCATCTGGTCGAAGCGCTCTCGTTTGACTGAATCCAGTACTTCAAGCATATGGTTCTTCATCTGAATTACCAGAAACACCTATACCGATAAGTATGGTGACCCCAGTTACTCCTATTGTTATTGTTACATTTGTTACTAAAGTGGAATCTCCACAATTACCTGAGGAAACTAGAATTGAATCTAGTGAAACGGTAACCCAAGTTGTTCAACAACAAGTTGATTCTCAACCTGAAGTTGTTCAACAAGAAATTACTTCTGAACCTGAATTTGTTCAACCAGAAGTTAATCCTGAACCTATCACTATTCAATCAGAAGTTACTTCTGAACTAGAAGTTGTTCAAGAAGCCCAACCTGAACTTGTTCTTTTACCAGAACATTTGGATCTTGAGGTTGAACAATCAGAATTTGTTACCTTACTGGAAGTAGATTGACTAGTACATCCTTAGACATCCGTAACTTTCAAGACTTCCTCTTTACTTCAGCAAAAAATACCAGAAATCTATTACAAACCAGACAGTGAAATTCTTCCCCTTGGTTTACTTTCAATAGAAGAGGAACCTAAGGTAGAATCACCTAGAACTCCATTCCATTTTGGAACTAGAATTTATTTGTATCCTTATACTCCTCATTTTACTGCTCCTTTTGATCTTTATTACTTTCAGACACCTGTTGATTCATTAGGAAATTTATTTGGACATTTCACTATGGCAGAGTCAACATCCCAGACCGTACTATTTGTTACGGCTACGACATAATCTTCTGTCGCAACCTCTTCGATGTTCACACGCCTGTCCATCCCATCGGGTTACCAATCTTTTTCGGGAACCCACTCAGGTGTTGCTTCTAGCCCTTGGTCTTCACCAATGTCCTCTACTAGAATTTTATCTGGTTCTTCATTAACAGATATCGAACAACTGGACTCATCAAGTTCATATCAAGCTGTTTCAATTGGTTACCGTCCTATGTATCTGCTTTACACTAGACTACCCCCATATGGAGAACAATATGCACATTCTCCTTATCCTCCATTCGAATGACTATTTGTCATTGGCAGCCAACAATACCCGTTCAACCTAGGCTTGTGTGTCCATCACAACCTATGCCTGTCTCATCCATACCTACAATGCTTGTTGTTACAACTTTACTGCAGTCACAAGATCAGATTGTTGTATCTAAACCTGTGCAAGTTGACCCTTCAACCTCAACCCCCCAAGTTTCAGGCATACAGATTTAGCCTTCTCAGGAAGTTTTACAACAACCACTTGTGTCTGGAGTCCAAAAACTTCATGCTATTTTACCTTTTACTGGAATGACTCAGACTTACACTGGTTTAGTGTATTCACAACTTGGTCAAGCTTACATTGGTGGGAAACAACCGTTGAATCAACAACCGTTGTATAAACAACAACAATAGTTGCTTCAACAACCTTAGAAGCCCCAATATCAATAACAATAATTCCAGCAATACCAACCTCAACCTTGACTTGGTCAACAAGCCTATGCTAGGTTTGGTCAGTAATGAGTTTATCTAGGTCTTGGTCAGCAAGCCAATGCTGGGTTTGGACAACATCAAATGTATCTTGGTGCTCAACAACAACCTTATGCCGGTTTTGCTCAACAAACTTACCCTTATCAAGGTTACCAACAACAAATTCCTTATGTTAGTATGCAAAGGCCTATTGCCCAGGCAATCCCATCTTACCCTGCATATGCTCAACCTGACCTCAATTGACAATTTCCTTTCATTGCGACACTTGAATTATCAAATCTAAACTGGCTCACCAATGACCCAATTCCTTATGCACCTTGGTGGCTGATGATTCCTCATAAATTACCTTCTGATATTCTGAAATTCAATGGAAACCCTGGAGAAGACCCGTCGAACCATGTCATTACTTTTCATTTATGGTGTTCATTAAACTCCTTGAATGATGATTCAGTTAGATTACGCCTTTTCCTGAGAACGCTTACTGGTTTGGCTGCGAAGTGGTACATTGAGTTACCACGAGCTTCTTTTGATAACTTCACTACCTTAGCTACCATGTTTTTAACCCACTTCCAGTTACCCATATGGTATGAGACTGGAACAAAACTATTAACCAACTTTAAACAGACTACTGCTACTCATATCTCTGATCATATTCATGAGTGGCATCGTCGTCGTCGAATGGTTAAAACTTATGTTCCTGATCAGCTTTTGGTTGAGTGGTTTATAAAACCCTTGCTGCCATTT
Organism: Pinus tabuliformis; assembly: GCA_031772625.1. Lineage (NCBI taxonomy): Eukaryota > Viridiplantae > Streptophyta > Pinopsida > Pinales > Pinaceae > Pinus > Pinus tabuliformis. The sequence continues at coordinate 385,454,036 of CM062818.1, forward strand.
ATCACTGAGGATGTGGCGAAAGGTGGAGTTGTCACTGAAGAGAAAGTAGTTGCTCGTGCACAATATTTGGACTTGATTTATACACAATTTGGAACACTCTATGACAAGATCTCGAATGCACCTCGACCAGCTTTCACTGTTCCTCCTCCACCATCGAGTAAGGAATCTCATGCTGGTGATGATGTGATTGGTTCTTCGAGCACATAAACGGCAAGTAGACTATTTGGTCAAACACTTTCCATTTTCAATCAAACTACAAATGCACCTGATAACACTCTTGCTTATAAAATCAATGTTGTGTCATCTGACAAAGGAAAGAATGAAAAGAAACCAGGAAGCAAGAAGAAAGAGAAAAACAAGAAGAAACAAAATAATTCCCCTCAAGAGAAATCATCTGATTCCTCTCCTTCGACTAGGAAACCTCGTTACCCATGTTTGATTTGTAACGATGAGCATTTTACGCGAGATTGTCCTCACCGCTCTGAAGTCTTAAAGCTTTTTAAGACTTCTAATACATCCGTGGTATTCACTGATCCTTTTCCAAAATTGGAGACAAATATGGTTGCTACAGACCATGCTTCCACTTCCCAAGTGCTTATGCTATCCCCTTCTAAGCCTAAAATTGAAGTTTTGGTGTCAACACAAAGTAAATATTATGGAAATCAATCGTCATCGTTGAATAACCAGGCTGATCAACCTAACTCTTTGACTTTGACTTCGTCTAATCCTATTCCACCACCTATTGCACCTGAGTTAACAATAAAACCACCTAATGGATTTGTACATAAATCGACATTTAACCCTCGAGATTGAGTTGCACAGAACTATAACATAGTAGAATATTTGGCTCAGTCACCTTCTGCTATGTTGATGCTCGAGGTGCTTCAAAACTGTCCCTCCCAAAAGCTGGCTTTATTGTCAGTAATTGGTGGAATCGATCCAACTGATTCCAATCTTGTGGTTTTCAACCATGCAGGTTATACGCCACAGTTACCAGCGCAATTAGAATTCCTGATTCAAGTAAATGCCTTGAATAAACTTATTCATCGAACCATTATTGACAAGGGGGCATCTACTTGTATTATATCTATGAATTGCTGGAAAACACTTGGCTCACTGCCTTTGTCATGTTCACCAACAACATTAAAAGCTTTTGACGGTCACACACATACGCCTTGTGGAATATCGAGTAATTTGCAATCAAACTAGGAGGCAAAACAATCACTGTTGAAGTTGAGGCTATTGACAGACCCCTTAGCTACAACATTTTGCTAGGAAGACTATGGGTTTATGCTATGGCTGCTGTGGTTTCTACGTACTTTCGTACGATTTCATTCCCTCATAAGGGTGGAATCACAGTTATCGACCAACTCGCCTTCTTCGCCTCTAGTTCACAGGCTACTGGAAGCATTTCGTTAGTACACGGACCCCCGCTATCTCTTCAAAACATTGGTGTAGGTCTCTTCAAGGATCCTTCCCTAATGGGTACTTTTTCACTACCGTCACCATCAAACTTGGCAGAAGTGGCAAAAGTTGAGACTTGCAACATGATATCTTCCACTTCATCTGACTTAAGGAAGATTACCAATAGTTCTGAAGTTGATAGTAATAATGAAATCATGCTGCTAAGCCCTATTGAGCTTGCATAGCAATCAATCTTTTTGGATTGTGCAGCGAACCCAAATCCGTCTTCACCAATTGTATGGACATATTGTTCATTAGAATATGGTACTTCCTCCTATCCATTTTCACGTATATTTTCTACTGATGAAGGAATCGTCCAATCAATGATGATGGAAGAAGAACCATGGGAATATTATCATCATCGTTCCCATCTTAAAGATCACATTGACGATTTTTCAAATGAACTTAACCACCCTTCATTTGTTGATTTCCTTTCGAATTACGTTTTCATAGATATAGTAGATTTCGAGCGAAAACTGTCAAATATCGAAGAAACAATTTCTATCAATATTTCGACCAAACCTAACATTGTAGAAAACATTCATGTTGGAAAATCTTGTTCTCCATCAGAACTTGGTAATTACCGTGCTCTCTTTCATGAATTCCGAGATATATTTGCATGGTCATATAAAGGGATGCTATGAATTGACTCTAGTATAGTTGAACATGAAATCAAAATGTATCTTGATGTCAAGCCAATGCGACAATGCCTCTGTCCTGTTCATCCAAAGAAGGCTGCTGCTATTAAAATAGAAGTTGAAAAACTTTTGCATGCTGGTTTCAATTACCTTGTTCCTCTTACTGATTGGGTTTCCAATATTGTTCCTATCATGAAGAAACAAGGGACAATACGAGTGTGCATCGATTATAAGGATGTTAATCAGGCTTGTCCAAAAAAGACAATTATCACACTTCCTTTATCGACCAGATTATTGATGAATGTGCCAGATGTGAAATATTCTCATTCATGGATGGTTTTTCTGGCTATAATTAGATCAATATCCACCTAGAGGACCAATCTAAAACTACTTTTATTTGTCCATGGGGAACATTCGCTTACAGGAAACGCCCTTTTTCTTTGAAGAATGCAGGGGAAAATTTTCAGATGGAAATGAACTATGCCTTCCATGACATCAAACATATTGTTCAACCATACCTTGACGATTTACCTGCTCATTCACGAAAGCGGACTGATCATCCGCAACATTTGAGAGCTATATTTTTACGATGCCAACACTATAAAATACGACTCAATCCACACAAATGTGTGTTTTGTGTTGATTTTGGTCGTTTGCTTGGATTCATAGTGTCTAAGGAAGGAATTCGACTCGACCAACTAAAGGTTCAGGCAATTATTGACTTGCCTCCACCTTCAAATCTACTACAGTCACAAAGACTCCAAGGGAAGGCCAACTTTATGAGGAGGTTCATTCCCAATTATGCTGAAATGGCTAAAGGATTTACTCGTTTATTGAAAAAGGGGATATCCTTCAATTGGGATTAGGTTGCACAAGCTTCCTTTGATGCTCTTAAATATACCTTGATTAGAGCCTCATTAATGTATTCCCCAAATTATCAAAACGACTACTTCCTGTATCTCACCGCTGCAGATACAACCATTGGAATGGTTTTAGTCCAAGAAGAAGATAGGATTGAACATCCGATATATTATTTGAGCTGCAATCTCAATGATATAGAAGTTAATAATCTTACATTGAAAAGTTAGCTCTGGCTGCTGTTCAAGCTATACAGAGATTTCGCCACTATATCCTACTCCGAAAGACCACTGTCATTTCAGATTGCAACCCTATGACATATATTTTGTCACGTCAATTGCTAGGGGGCAAATACTCAAAATGTTTTGTAGGAATTTGATTCGGAATTCATCAAATCCAAAGTAAAGAAATCTCTTGTTTTTGCCGAGCTTCTTTGTGACCTTCCCTCGAATACCATTGATTCAACTTCAGAACCATCAATTTTGGATGAGTCTCTGTTCCTGATTTCATCATCTGACCCGTGGTATGGAGATATACTGATTTATCTCCAGACCCAAAATTTCCCGCCTGATACCTCTCGCTCGCAACAATGACGAATCCGATACCAAGCCAAAGATTATCTGATCGTTGGCGACACTCTTTATCGTCGTGGTATTGATACGATTTTACGAAGGTGCCTCATTTATGAGGAAGCCGAGAAAGTTTTGAATGATTTCCATTCAGGTGCTTGTGGTGGACACTTATCTCGTTATGCTACTGTGCAGAGAATTCTCCATGCTGGTTACTTCCGGCCTTCCATATTCAAAGATTACATTATTGCCGTCAGACTCTGTCATGCATGCCAGATTTATGACTGTAAAGCTAGATTACCACCTACACCATTGCATCTTGTTGTTGCTATTGGACCATTCACCAAATGGGGCATTGACTTCATGACATGTAACCCCACCTTGGCTGGGGGGCATGGGTATATTATAGATGCCGTTAACTATTTCACAAAATGGGCTGAGGGGATGCCGACATTAAACAACAGTGGCAAGACGGCTGCACTTTTCTTTTTCAACCACGTGGTTGCCTGGTTTGGTGTACCACAGGCTATAATTATAGATCATTGGTTGCATTTTCGCAATCACATGATTAGTGATTTAACTGCCAAGTTAGGACTTTTGCATGATAGTTCTACTCCTTATTATCCGCAAGTGAATGGAAAAGTTGAGGCCATCAACAAAGTCCTGAAGCGAATGCTTCAAAGAATGATATGGGTTCATAAACGAAACTGGCATTTAATCCTGTATTTTGCCTTGTGGGCATATAAAACCTTAATGATGAATGCAACTGGATTCACACCCTTTCAATTGGTGTATGGTCTGGAGGCAATCCTGCCGATACAATGTGAAATTTCATCTCTCAAACTCACGATTGACCTGTTACCTGACACTTCTGATGAAGAAGTGCGTTTCATAGAACTCATCCATCTGTATGAAACCCGTCGTGAAGCCACATTGGCTAACGAAGCACATAAGAAATGAATCAAGGCGCAATACGACAGAAATGTCAAGCCTCGCATTTTCTCAGAAGGAGACTTGGTCTTGCTTTATGATCACGAAGCTGATAAACTTGGAGCAGGATAATTTGAACCACTATGGATGGGTCCTTACATTGTCAAGCGTATTTTGGCAAAAGGTACCTACGAGTTGGTGGATTATGATGGAATTCCATTGTTGCAGCCTCGAAATGGGCTGTACCTCAAACGTTACTATGCTTAATTGGGTGTAATAAAATCACTGTATATGTGCTTTAATTGCATGTGTGTATGTCAGTGTCTCTTTTAGAGTTTTTATGTGGTTAAGTAATCTGCTTTGCATTTGTTGCAGATGTTTGGAATCTTTGGAACCATTTGTTGGTTACACCGATGGTGCTAATCGTAGTCCTCATAACTTATCTTCTACAACATGGGCCATTTTTGCTCCAAGTGGTGAGTTAGTGAGTTTTCAAGGGATTTGTATCGGTCGTTCGATGAACAATATCGCTGAGTATAACACATTGATAAAACTTCTCTCTGATGCCATTTCACTTGGCATTCGCCAAGTCATTGTTAGGCTGGACTCACAACTCGTCGTACTGCAACTAACAAACATTTATACCATCCGAAACCAAAGAATTCTTTGTATGTTCCTTAGAGTTCGTATTTTGGAAAGACATTTTGAATACATTCAATATCAACATATTTCCAGAAACTTTAACACATTAACTGATTCATTAGCAAACTATGTGTTAAATAGACATTTGCGACACATGTAAAAGTTAATTTTCGATTCAACTAACTTCACATCATTAGTTGAGTAAGATTACGCATAACCATGTATAAAAACTTTGAAAGTAAAATAGATAGATGTTTTAAAAGTTTTTACAAAATTTGTGTCCAAGACATGTTTGGTCATATGACCTAAAAACTCAAAATGCATGCAAAAATCATCCTAAGTAGACCTAGTGATTCTCATGATAACAGGTCACAGCCTGAGCTATCATGCGCAAGAGCCACATCCAATGGCCAAGAACACCAATAGTATGGCGCTGCAGCCTCATAGGTAACTCCTCGATTCGGACATCCGAATACCGAGGGTGATCCCTCTACATGATCCTGCAACTCTGCCAGTGTCTCAGCCAAATCCAAATGCCGGAGAACTGCTCTCCCAAAATTTCTCCATACCGATCCACCTGCCTCCTGTTGGTGTCTCAAAGGTTGAATAGTACCAACATTTGCATGCATGAGAACAATTTTAGTTTAGTCTTGGAAACATCAAAACATAAAAACATGTAGAAACTTAAAAATCAAAAAACATTTTGGTCAATTTTTTTTTACCTATAGCACCCCATTGAGTGCCCATTGGTAAAACTCAACTCTAGATCTCCACGAAAATCCATCCCAGCATATGGATGCTCCTCGATGACAATATGTTGTCGATCAAGCCAACTGAAGAATGCACTAGAAAATGTAATCAATGACTGACCAGCATGTCTAGCCATCAATTCGACCCACCTCTACATCCATGGATCTCTAGGACTAGCTACATCCAGTGTTACATGCTGAGGTTGCATCAATAGAATTCTCTCTAAGGTAAAAGCAATTAAGAGTGACCCATAACTAAAATTCTTGGTCTTACCACTCGTTACCTTTGTCAGCTGCTATTTCAGTGAAGAAGGTACTGCCTCACACCAGTTGAATAAAGTTGGCTCAAGACACTCAAGTGCATACTGCATGTATGATCTGTTCACCAGTTGAAGTCTCACACTGCATGCCAACTTTGTGATGGTGAAAAGGATTGTTCTAAAAGGAAAATCACAAATATCTTTGATGATTATCTTTCTGTCCTTGCTAGGCTGTGTACTTGGCCAACAAAATTGTCGAACATAGTCCCTCACTGATTCCCCTCCACGGGAAGAACCTGAAAGAGAAATGGGGGCACCATGTCTCAACAGCCCTATAAGAAGGTAAAAATCATCGATCATAATAGGGACCAATTTGTCCCTTATGTGAAAAGCCTGATCCGTTGGACCCATGCATGAACTAGGAACTGCAATAGTTCTGATTTTTGGCTCATTCCAGACAACCTAAAGTATTTGGCAACCCAGAGTTTTTGAGGGCCTCAAGTACCTGGATTATTTAGGGCAACCATGTCTTGTTCTTCATGCTCTCTTTCTTGCCAAGTAATAGACATTCTGATCAGATGAAAGCCTGAAATCAAACCATAAGCTTAGTTAAGATCCTTTTCATGCAAAAACCTGGAGAAATTTTGGGCCAAATTGGTGAAACAAGTTTGTGAAACTCACCCAGCGCAGCCCAGGCAAGGAGATAGTGCACTGCAGTGCAGATAGCCTTCTGTCTGGGTGCTCCCCAGCGTAGTTTTCGACATGAAATCCTGCGCTGATCCCAAGACGAAATTTTTTAACCCCAGGGGCCCTAAAAACCCTAAAAACTTGCATGAAAGTGTAAAAGAATGACATGAAAAGAAAGAGGAGGGGTAGATCTCCTACATGGTCCGAACGACACGAGAAATGATCCACATAATCTCTCATAATCAACTGCTGAAGATCAAGGTAAAAAACAGGGTCAGAGCACAAACGGAATGGTAACTTTCAAATGGTGAAAATAACATGGTAAATTCTTGTTTTTATGTTTATTTCATGATCTTTAAATGAGTAAACTTTAGTATTTACCTATTTTTACCAATGAAACATGTATTTTTAATCCATTTAGTGTTTCTTTGAACAGATTTACAACTAACTTACAGAATTTGACGTGTACGATCATGATTTTTACTTTGACCACAAAGCATACTTTTATCTCTTTTTCGAACTCTGTTAAACATCGAAAAAGGAACCCCCATGGAGTCCTCTTTAAGCTCTTTTCAGACTCTCTAAATATGAAAAGATTACCAAGTGCTTGTCCTTTTCAGCTCGTTAACAGATTGGAAACGACATGTACTCAGTATAAGTTTAACCCTTTTTCGGACTGAGATAGATTATTTACGAAAAAGGAACACGTTGATCGAACATGGTTAATAGGTTCTCTCTTGCATTTTTTATGCTTTTTCATACTTGAGAGACAAATATACGAAAAAGAACTTGTGGAGTTTTCTTTTTGTCCCTTTTCAAAGTCTCTAAACATGAAAATGACCAAGTTATCATTGTCGTTAGACTCGTTAAAACATCAAATAACGACAAACTTGTCCATCGTGACAAGACCGAGTTTCACCTTTGCTAGACTCTTTAAAACATCACATAGCGATGGATTCACCCGAAGGGTGGAATTATACAATAAGCATATGTTATCCTCCTCAAGCTTCATAAAAATAAAGAGGTACTGGTCAACAATGACTGGGGAAAACGGGAAAATGGAAGCAGGTCGCTCTTGAACATGACACTTTCACTTAATTACTATGACTATTTGGGTTGGGTAATCTGCTTGATGGTCATCATACCTTGGTCTATCATACCATCCATTACTTTTGTTTTGGGTCAATGCTAACAATCCATTCAATGTCGTCGACATGTTCAAGAGAAGTCACTCAGTTTAAAATTCATCCTTTGTAATAATCGTAAGCCTTCATTTTCATGATCGCCATTCCTGAACCTTGTGTCATTAGTCACATTTCATCTCCAAAATCATTACACTTGTTTTGTGTCGTTGATGTGGGATACATCAAGGCACTCCTGCGATGAGTCGCTTCTTGTCGACATCAACACATTATCTAGGAAGTTGACTTAGAAACACTCTTCTAGTACCTTGAGGCTTACATACATCAATGGAAGGTTTCTTGCGTTTGGCGATAGGTTGACATCACTGGCCTTCGACTGAAAGACTTTGTATGGTGTTCAACATCAAAACATCCATTCACACCATGCAGAATGTACTGCAGTACCTTGAGGATCATTATCATTATCGGTGATTTCTCTTGCGTCTGTTAACAACTTACGTCATTGGCTGGTAATCAGACAGTGTCTTCCCATGTTCGACTTTAGATCACATATTCACATGGTTAGACTCGTACTTGAGTGAACGATATAGAAGACACCGGATCTAGTTTCATCCATTCGGGCTGCCATTTCAGGAAATGTACCAAATCGTTTGTACAATGGATTTACATTGATGGTCATCCTATCACGGGTCTATATCTGTAGACAACTATCTATGTACTTGTAATGAAAGTTTATATGCTGAGAATGGGTATGCCTTCCATAAAAAATTTATGGGAAAAATCAAAATATCATGATAATATGTATTGTAATCGATGCAGGCCACCATCCACTTCGGAACCTCCTCATCACATCGTAAATCATATCACTCAACATTAACATTTTTTGACTCCATGCTTCAGGAGGCAGCTGTTACAGATCCATTTGGGCACATCACTACCATCATTTAGATCAGTACTACTGGGGCTCATCAAACCCTAATTCAGTTGTTTACATGCCCTAGACAATTCAACACTTTGAATGCCTCCTTCCCTGAGAGTTTCTGTTGGAAATAATACTGAGAGGGGGGGGTGAATCAGTATTATCACATTAATAAAACTTTTTCAATTCCATAATCAGATTCATATATGCTACTTCCACAACTTCTTAAGATTAAGTTAATCGATCTTCAATGAGTGCATTAGGACATTATCAACCATATTATCAGTTAACAGATGCAGTAACATAAAGTAGATCATCACACATAAGGCACACATATGAACACAATGATATAAGGTGGAAACCCAATGCGGGAGAAAACCACCTGCTGCAAGTCATCTCAATCTTCTTCTTAATAAGAAAATTCTTTTACAATATTTGTACTGGTGCAGCCTTATACCAGTACGGGAGCTACAACCCCCTTTGCTCTTGTACTAGCCGATCCATTTACTAGTACGCAGGCTACTACTTGCTACAATGCTCCAAGATTTCTTTTAGCTCTTGTACTAGCTTAGATACTAGTACGTAGGCGCCGGCCTACAATCTTCTCCCTCTAAGTACCACGTTTCATCAATTTTCATACTGGATACATTGAGGCACAACTCATAATCTTGAAAGGCCACATTTCATCCAATTTTCATACTGGACCCAACAACAACATTGAAGCTCAAACAACCTTCTGAAACACCCAATCAACTGTAGTAACTAGATCAACAATAATAGGACCAAACCCAGGATGCAACAATGATAAACAAAGATTTTAAGAGAAGGAAGCACCCTGCTCAACTGCTAGCCTGAGTCCGGACTCACCCTGCTCAACTGCTGGCCTGAGTCCCTGGACGCACCCTGTTCAACTGCTAGCCCGCGTCCCGGACGCACTCTGCTCAACTGCTAGCCTGCGTCCCTCGCTCTGAGTCTTTTGAACTGCCTGCGTCTCGGCGCACCTGAACCCTTCTGCGCCTGCGTCCGGCGCACCTGAACCGGTTCGCTCCTGCGTCCCGGACGCACCTGAACCCTTACTGCACCTGCGTCTCTTTAGATATGAAAGATATTAAGACTTCAAGACTAACCCAAACAGTCAGATCTACAGATCTGATCGTGCGCCATAGTGATCATAGTCCATTAGAAGATTCGCCTTCATAGATCTGGACTAGATCTCACCAAAAGATATTCAACAAAGATGGTGCATAATCCAAATGAACTCCTTTGCTTTATATAGGCAAGCTCCTCCCCAAAACATGGAACAATACCACGAGCCGACACCATAGAAACGCAAAACCGTCGGCTAGGTACCACACAAGAAATCCCCACGTGCTTTCCTCTGCCTTGATATGTGTGCACTGGGTGGACGCACCCCCTAAACGGCTGGCCTGCGTCTCTGGACGCGGGTTCTGCATGGATTACCTGCGGGGACGCACTTTCTGTAAGGTGTACCTACGTCCTTCATAATTTCAACAATATTTGAGCCTCTGCTTACAAAGAGCTTGCCATTTGATTCCTTTGAGCTATCCTGTAATATGTCACATCTGATATCTCTTCTGTAGATTCATCTGAATGTATATAAGTGAGATGATCTTCTATGAGAGTGTTGCCATCAAGTACAACATATGCATCATAATGCCAACAATCTCCCCCTTTGGACTTGATGGCAACAACACCGAATCACTCTCCCCCTTTGACATCAAGGGCAAAGGGGTATGCTCCCCCTAAGAACATGCTCCCTTTGACTATGAGCCAGATCTGCTGAAGTCTCTGAATGAGCTCCCCCTTTGTATATGTCATGGTGCTCCAATCTGATAATGGTCTTTCTGAGAACAAGCTGAGATGTCTGCTCTGCTGTATAGTGCTTGTTCATGCTCAAACTCCCCCTGACAATAAGCAAGGTCTGCAAAAAGATGTTCTACAAGAAGAACATGACTCTATATATATCATAAATGACCTTCCTATCACCAAAAGACTCAATACATACATCCATCACCCATCACAATAAGGATCATCCATCCAACCAAGTGGGAATACATCAGAAATATGAAAACCAAATACATTACATCTTCATCCCATGCATAGTGGGGGGGGGACAAAGGCCGTTACATGACCTGAAGAGATGACTACAATAGACCATTACAACATGAGTTTTGCTATGACCTTTCAAATGACAAACATCATCAACAACACTGTATAATCTGCTCCATAGTATCTGTCAACATCAACTCACAACCATCCAGATCTACATGAATCAAGAGTCATCAAATGAGAGTATCAACATCAATCAACATATGTATGAATAATCATCCCTGTATCTAGCCAACAATCCTTATCCATTTGTGCCAAGAAAGAAATCATGCATCATGCACATGTCAACAGCTGCATATGAGTGACTCATCATCGTCATGTCTTCAACAATGCGACTTTGAATAATCATCCATGAAATCAACCAACCTCATCTATGTATGTGCCAAGGAAAATAAAGACTCCATGCAAGCATCATTAGAGAATCAACCATAAATCTGATCATGTGATCAACTCATAACCATAGCAAGATGAATCATAAGCATTGTCACCAAGGACCATAATGCCAACAATGCATTCAGGACATATGCTCCCCCTGAACCAGTGCCATCTGTTAAATCTGATCATGCATATCAAGAAGAATCAGCCAATAAATGCTTTGAGACGGGTACGCACTTCATCTTCTGCTGCGCTGCGTCCTGTTGCTGCAGGGACGCACCCAAAAACACTATCGCGCTGCGTACTTTTACTCAGGGACGCACCCAAAATTACTATTGCGCCGCGTCCTTTTGCTTCAGGGACGCACCTGATCCTCAGTCGCTCTGCGTCCCCACGCAGATTTTCAGTTACTGAACTGCGTCCTGGACGCACCTGGACTTGGTCTGGCCTGCGTCCGCACGCAGGTCTCCTGTTACTGCACTGCGTCCTGTACTTTCAGCTTCCTCTGATTCTGGTATGTCTGTACATTGTACTGTGCCATCCTTTTCTGACTGTACTTCCTTTTTCCTCCATATCTTCAAGCGTGATGATGACATTTTCTCCTTTTGATATGGTGCCCAAACTTTGTTCCTGCATTCCTTGGCTATATGTCCAAGCTTGTTACATGCATAACATCTTACATGTTTCATATTCCTCCTGTAACAATCAGTAGCTTTGTGACCAAACATATTGCAAGCAAAGCAATATCCATAAAAGTACCTTGATTGAGATGACCTTTCTGCATAATGGTCTTGAACTCTTCTTCTTCTACATCTAGCTGCAACATGTCCAAGATTATGACATACATAACATTCAACATTATTCATAGGAGGAGTAAAGGATTTTCTTTGAGGAATCTCTTTCCTTGGTTGATGATGAGATTGATCTTTCACTTCTTCGTTGATCACTTTAGATTTCCTTTTAGAGTTTCTTGCCTCACCTTGTGAACTAGATTCACCTTCAACAGATTCATGGAAACCAAGACCAGTCTTTATAGCAGGGGACCTTTGACTACTAAGAATATCATCCAATACTTTAGAGCTATCTTGAAATCGTAAAAGCTTATCCTTTTCTTCTAGTTTACCTTTCAAGATATTTACCTCAACGTGAAGTTGTTCTTCCTTTTCAAGAGATTTCTTTTTCAAAACTTCTTCAGCTTTCCTTCCTTCTTCCATTTGTTCCCTTAGTTTGAGAATTTCTTTTTCATGTTCTTCATACAGATCCTGCTGCATTTGACGAACTCGGAAGGCACATTCCAGTTGAGATTTTAAGCTGGTGACTTCGTTTTCTTGTTTTGCAATAGCTTGGAGTAGATCTGTATTCTGCTTCTTTGATTCTTCAAGATCTCCTTTTAGTGAGAGGATTGTAGCTTCAAGATTTTCATAGTAGCTAGATCTATCTTTGAGTTTCTTGATGGTTGTGCTTCTTTCGTTGACTTCTTTTCTTAATGATGTCACTTCATGCTGCAATTGGTCTTCCTTGTCCTTGAGTAGCTTTCTTACCTTGTTTCCTTCTTCTAGTTGGGCCCTTAGTTTGGTAGCTTCTTCTTTGAAATCACATTCCCTTTTGTTCAATAGATCTTGTTGATCTCTAATTTTGTCTGTCAGCTTTTTAAATTCTGCCTCTATTTGATATCTTTCTTGTTCACCCATAAGAGCAAATTCAATAGTTTCGCTATCACTTTCATCTCTTTCACAAGGAAATATAGCTGGAACATCAGAGGATAACACATTCATACCTGATACTGATTCTGAATCTGATTCTGAATCTGAAGAGCTTCTTATGCCTAATCCCCAATCAATTCTTCCACTATCATAGTTCTTCTGAGATGACTTCTTTTTCTTATGAGCTTTCTTCTTAAGCTTCTTTCCCATTGTTCCACGGATCTCCTTCAAGCGATCAAGCTTTTCTGAAGGACCTGCTCCGATACCAATTGTTGGAAATAATACTGAGAGGGGGGGGTGAATCAGTATTATCACATTAATAAAACTTTTTCAATTCCATAATCAGATTCATATATGCTACTTCCACAACTTCTTAAGATTAAGTTAATCTATCTTCAATGAGTGCATTAGGACATTATCAACCATATTATCAGTTAACAGATGCAGTAACATAAAGTAGATCATCACACATAAGGCACACATATGAACACAATGATATAAGGTGGAAACCCAATGCGGGAGAAAACCACCTGCTGCAAGTCATCTCAATCTTCTTCTTAATAAGAAAATTCTTTTACAATATTTGTACTGGTGCAGCCTTATACCAGTACGGGAGCTACAACCCCCTTTGCTCTTGTACTAGCCGATCCATTTACTAGTACGCAGGCTACTACCTGCTACAATGCTCCAAGATTTCTTTTAGCTCTTGTACTAGCTTAGATACTAGTACGTAGGCGCCGGCCTACAATCTTCTCCCTCTAAGTACCACGTTTCATCAATTTTCATACTGGATACATTGAGGCACAACTCATAATCTTGAAAGGCCACATTTCATCCAATTTTCATACTGGACCCAACAACAACATTGAAGCTCAAACAACCTTCTGAAACACCCAATCAACTGTAGTAACTAGATCAACAATAATAGGACCAAACCCAGGATGCAACAATGATAAACAAAGATTTTAAGAGAAGGAAGCACCCTGCTCAACTGCTAGCCTGAGTCCGGACTCACCCTGCTCAACTGCTGGCCTGAGTCCCTGGACGCACCCTGTTCAACTGCTAGCCCGCGTCCCGGACGCACTCTGCTCAACTGCTAGCCTGCGTCCCTCGCTCTGAGTCTTTTGAACTGCCTGCGTCTCGGCGCACCTGAACCCTTCTGCGCCTGCGTCCGGCGCACCTGAACCGGTTCGCTCTTGCGTCCCGGACGCACCTGAACCCTTACTGCACCTGCGTCTCTTTAGATATGAAAGATATTAAGACTTCAAGACTAACCCAAACAGTCAGATCTACAGATCTGATCGTGCGCCATAGTGATCATAGTCCATTAGAAGATTCGCCTTCATAGATCTGGACTAGATCTCACCAAAAGATATTCAACAAAGATGGTGCATAATCCAAATGAACTCCTTTGCTTTATATAGGCAAGCTCCTCCCCAAAACATGGAACAATACCATGAGCCGACACCATAGAAACGCAAAACCGTCGGCTAGGTACCACACAAGAAATCCCCACGTGCTTTCCTCTGCCTTGATATGTGTGCACTGGGTGGACGCACCCCCTAAACGGCTGGCCTGCGTCTCTGGACGCGGGTTCTGCATGGATTACCTGCGGGGACGCACTTTCTGTAAGGTGTACCTGCGTCCTTCATAATTTCAACAATATTTGAGCCTCTGCTTACAAAGAGCTTGCCATTTGATTCCTTTGAGCTATCCTGTAATATGTCACATCTGATATCTCTTCTGTAGATTCATCTGAATGTATATAAGTGAGATGATCTTCTATGAGAGTGTTGCCATCAAGTACAACATATGCATCATAATGCCAACAGTTTCTTGGCGTGAAGCCCTCCAGAAATGCCTCCTTGAGGGATCAACGCAGCCTTGGTCAGGGGAAAGTGCACTTCAATTTAGGTAGGCCCATGTTACGGTGCTTTTCAGAGCACTTAGGCCCACTTTGACCTGCACTGGGTGAGATTGAGTGAAATTCACATAGGGTTCTGGGAATATTCTTATCTTCTGGAGCCATCTAGAAGATTCCCACACTTATCATCTCCTATGAGCTCGAAATTGGATAGGGAATGAGTTAAGTAACCTCCTACCCTCTCATCTCTTCCTCCATGGAAACTAACTCTAAGTTTGGAAGGCCATTCTATACCCTCATTTATGACCAAACCACCATCATTTTCTTATAAATTGAACACTCATCTAAGTGATCAGGGGATGGAATTTGAGAATTTGTAAGGAGATACTGTTGGTATGAGGTTTGAGATTGTAAACAAGTATTGTTATGCTGTCAAAGTGTTGTGCTTTGATGTGATGTTGGTTGGAACCCAAGCTGGAAGAGTGACAATGGATTGGACTTCATGGTTGTAATTATTTCTTCTACTTAATAAAGCTGTTTTCCCCTTTTCCCATATTCTTGTATTTATGTATGATGATTATATGTGTAAATGCTTTCGATTCCATTTGGTTATAGTAGATAGATCTCTTTATTTGATTGGTTTTTGTCCTCTGTTTATAATTGTAGGTACTTGTCAAGCGGATTAAGTTTGAGGAGTGACAGGAGCCAAACAAAGGAGACAAAAGGAAAGCGAAAGATAACAAGTAGGTCCCTTGTCTTATTTATCTTCTATAGAAAAAGGTTAAGTGCTTTAAATCTGTTGTTCTAGGTGTAGCTACCCACCTAGGGAAATTGTATTTATTCGTAGATGAAAAATTCCACATAACAAAAACCCGTAGATGTTAGTCAAGGATCACATCCCCAAAGATAAGGATCCATGAGAAGTGGTTAGTCCATGTCATTAAACACATGTGGAGCATTGGTTTATCCAATGTACAACAATCTCCCCCGTCAACGCGGGCTGAGTGTGTATCGAAATCATGATCTGTGCTCTGATACCACTTGTTGGGAATCATGATTGTAGTTAGACCAAAACCTATAGGTGTTAGTCAATGATCACATCGCCAGAGGTAAGGAGGTTAGTCCATGTCATCAAACACACGAGAAGCGTTGGTTTATCCAATGTCTGACATGAAGGGAAAGCGACGTGGCACCCTTGTAACTTCAAGGGAAGTTCTTGAAGGGCATGACTGACTTGGAATCATTGGCATCAAGAAAAAATTGATTGGTGTGGCACCCTTGGAACTTTGAAGGGAAGTTCTTAAAGGGAATGATCGACTCGGCACCCTTGGAATCAAGAAGAAACCACTGAAATATAATTAAGATATGATAATCATACTAATTCACATAATGTGTTAAATGAAGTTTTAGAACCAAGTAGCTAAATCAAGAATAAACCTTGGGGTAAAGGGAGAATAGGAAGAAATAAAAAGATTGAACCCTTTGAGAAATATACCCTTCCTACGTTTGGAAAATCTTAGGGAGATAATGTGCATAAGTGTTTTAATAAGAAAATGGTATTTTTTAGCATTAAATGTGTTCTAGTCACGAAAATTGGTGGAGAGAATAGAATACATGAGATCTACATAAATTAGAAATATTTTATGGGAATTCCACCTAGAGATGGCTTCATTAGATTATTAACCTATTTTTTAATGTTTTCTATGTCTAAACTTAGGAAATTTAGTTAATTAATCAATATTAATTAAGTCAAGGGGAGAATTCTATAGAAACTCACACGGATTGACTCCGATATAATCCTATCCCTTGATTAAGTTTTAATCTTGGCCGTTGGAGCCCCAACAAATGTTTATGAGAAGTTGATGTGCACTTGGAGAATACACTTGTGAGAACTACAAAGAGTTTGATTTCCTTGAGGAGTTTGATTTTCGAGAGAGCCAACCGTGATGGAAGAGTTCAAGCTTCAGTAGGGAAGTCGAGACAGAGAGGGGTAGGGATAATGAGGTTGGAAGATGTTTCTAGATCCAACGAGTGCATTTGTAGAGAGGTTGAAGTTTCTCCAAGTGGCTATGCAGTCCTAGTGCGAAAGCCTCAGTGGGAAATTCGATATGCTGAGAAGGGAAGACGTCTTCACTTCCAGAGTGTTGGAGAAGCATTTTACCAGCCAACAATAGGTAGGACATCTTGATTAGTAGATGATTCATGTAGCAATTGCAGTAGACAACTTAAAGTTGATGGAGGGCCTGCGCAGGCCCAGTTGGACGAATTGCTTTTTTGAGGTAATCCAGTGCCAGAATTTCCTAGAGTGAGGGTAATGTCCCTCTAGATATTTTTTCCAGTATTTTCTCTATAGGATAGCCAAATTTCGACATCCAGATTGTACTCAGAATTTTTCACTTCTGCATAATAATATAAAATCTTTAGTTGCTGCATCGGTTTTCCTGAGTTGGGTGTTTATGGGGACTTTTGTCCAAATATAACTATATAAATTATTGTGTGTGTGCTATATTTTCTCAGTTTCCAATGCTATTTTCTTCCACAGTTTATTTGTGAAATTCATAGTGTGAATTATTTGATATTTGCTGTAGCAAATAACATATAAATTAACAATTAGAAAAATAATTTCCAGTTGGTGTGATAGATGAAATTTTCACATGGTATTAGAGCGTGAGTGATCATATGAGAAGCTCAGAAGAAGAGGAGATAATTTCGTCATTTAGAGGGAGCAATAGGCCAAAATTCTCAAAGGTTGTGTAGTACCCAACTTGGAAGTTTGAATTGATGGGAAAGTAGTTCGATTTTCAGTTGCAGGCTTGTAGAAAATTCAGAGTTTCTCAGGATAATGATTCTAGTAGTTAGAGGGAGTAGCAACAACTTAGATTTTCGCTGAGAAAATTTATGGTTGGACCTAGAGGGATTTGCAACAACAGAATCAGTGTCAGATGGAAGATAAATTGCACATATTGAGGGATAATTTCTCCTAGGGGACTTCGTTTTTCAGAAGTTCAATCTTTGCAGGCAGATTGGCAGTAGATGAGTGCAATTTTTCTCACTCGAGAAGGGAGTGTGCATAACGGATCCAACAACCAAGCAGAGGGAAAGAGGAAGTTTTCAACATATTCAGAGATGGCCACAACAAGGTTGAGAGACAAAGATAGATTGGAGGGAGCCTCCAACTATGTCACCAGGAAGGCTAGGATGATATTCCTTCTAGATGAATATGGTTTGAAGACCTACGCAAGGAATGTGGTAGCAGTTCATCAAGACCCTAATCAAAAGAAGAAGAAGAAGAAATACATTTCTAAGGTCAAGTGCTTTAGGTGTGGCGTATTTTGGCCACTACAGTACCCAATTTCCTCTCAGGAAGAAGGAAAAATAGGAGAAGCAAGACCTCGAAACAACACATGCTGAGATAGATAGGTTGTCCTCCAGGTTGGTAGAAGGTTTTGGGATGATGGAAACCATACCTCCAGGAGAGAGGTTGGGCGACTTGGAGTTGTAGTCCTAGAGATTGCAGAGATTGGGCAGGGTCCATTGAGGAGTCCACCTCATGGATCATCACTTGTCTACGGGACCCCACATTATTTAGTAGCAGGATGTATCGGTGTTAGAGATGCAGTCAGATTCCAAAGTGACAATATTAGACTAGTAAGTAGTCAAGTAGTAGGGATCAAAGTGCAGAGTTGACAACAATGTAGAGTGGCACACTACAGAGTGAGCAGTGGTGAAAATTATTCAGTGGAAGAGCAAAGGTTAATAGAAACCAGGACTCGAAAGACAGATGCATCATACTGAACACAATTGATTCAATATTTTGGATGCTTCTCAGTTGTCGTTGTTGTAGTTGCAGTAACGACAGATGAGAGAGAGTTGCAGTGAAGATGCAAAGTTGGCAACAAGATGGCAGTGTCAGAAGGAGCACGAATGCAGAATTAGAGTTGCATAGTGCTTGGTGGGCAGCATCAACAACCTGACAGGATATATAGAGACATGGTGTTGTAACAGGGTATGCAACACTAGAACATAGTCCTCACTAACAGGGAGTGTTAGTGAGTTATATTCACAAAACTTGGTGGAGAGGCTAGAATACATGACATGTCCATAACCAAAAAGCATTTAATGGAAATTCAACCTAAATATGGCTTAATTAGATTATTAACCTATTTTTTAATGTTTCCTAAGTCTAAACTTAGAAAAAATGGTTAATTAATCAGAATTAATTAAGTCAATGTGAAAATTCTCTAGAAAATCACACAGATCGACTCTGATATGATCCTATCCCTTGATTAAGTTTTAATCTTGGATGTTGGAGCCCCAACAAAGGATTATAAGAAGAATTTGATGGGCACTTGGAGAATACACTTGTGAGAAGCACTTGGAGAATACACTTGTGAGAACCACAGGGAGTTTAATTTTCTAGAGAGCCAACAATGCTGGAAGAGTTGAAGCTTCAGTAGGGAAGCAGAGACAGAGAGGGGCAGGGATAGTGAGGTTGGAAGAAGTTTTCCAGATCCAATGAGTGCATTTGTAGAGAGGCCGAAGTTTCTCCAGGAGGTTGCACAGTCCTAGCACATAAGCCGTAGTGGGAAATTTGATTTGCTAAGAGGGGAAGAAGTCTTCAGTTCCAGAGGTCGGGAAGGGGTCCCAAAGTGTCAGAGAAGCATTTTCCCAGCTAGCAGCAGGCATACCGACTTGATTTACATATGATTAAGGCATGAGTTGTAGTAGGAAACTTTAGATTGATGCAGGGCCTGCGCAGACCCAATTGGACGAATTTATTTTCAGAGGCAGTGCAGTGCCGGACTTGCCCGGAGTGAGGGTAATTTTCCTCTAGATATTTTTCCAGTATTTTCTACGTAAGATACCCAAATTTTGGCATCCTAATTGTACTAAGAATTTCTCACTGTTGCATAATAATATAAAACCCCCAGCTTCTGCACCGGTTTTCCCAAGTTGGGTTTTTCTAGGGACTTTTGTCCAAAAATAACTGTGTAAATTATTGTGTGTGTGCTAGATTTTGTCAGTTTCCAACGCTTTTTTCTTTTGTAATTTATTTTTCGTAGCAGACAACGGATAATTTTTAAATAAATTAACAATTAGAAAAATAATTTCTAGTTGCTGTGATAGATGATTTTTTCACAACAAAGGGGGAAAGGGACATAGATTAATTAGAAAGATTAACCCTAAAATAGTCTAGCCTCATTAAGAAAAGGTGGTGGAGAATGAAAATAAATATTAATAAATTAAATTAGAGAAAATTGAGAGAACTTCCATGTGGCAAGAGCCAAAACAATGATCTCTATCTAAGAGTCAAATTGAGTTAAACTAGGATGTAGTTAAGGAGATCAAATCTGAGACCTATTAGTTGACTTAGTAATGAACACAAATTAAGGAGTAGAAAGGGGGGATAAACAAATAATTAACAAAAGGAATAGGGAGTCATGTTGGGGTGAGGAAAAATACTATTTTTGACTTAAAATTTAAGTAAATGATTTTGGAAAGCCTTCGTGAGAGTGTGACACATGGGTGTGTCAATAATCAAACTTTTGGATTAAAAAAAATAATTATTTATTCATATGCCAAGTGTTACCTATAAAGCCTCCTATAAAAGAATGGGCATGCTATGGGAGAGGAGACATTTTTCCCCTTTTTTTGGATGGATGAGATAATGTTATTGTGAATGACTATGAACTCTAGTGAGTTTGGTGAGGTCAAGGTCTTTAGAGAGGGGACTCTTGAGCCAATAGTGCTCACCTGCATCAACTGAAATTCTTCCTCTATTATACAACCTCATTGCAGCTCAGGGGTTAGCAGGGAAGAAGAGTACCCAAGGAGAAGGCTGGGAGGTCAACCAGTGAGTCACTAACATTCAGTCGAGACGCATCAACACTCACACGTGGATGCAGATGAAAGCAAGGGAGTGCAAGTAACAACAGGTTCGAGAATCGAAACTCCACTCGTGGGTAATACATTGTGTATTCATAATTTCTGTTATATGATTATTGATGTATTATAATTACCAGATTGTAAATCTGAATGTCATGATTGTTGAATTGCAATTTATGACTACTGACATATTCATCTCAAATTATGTGTTTTCAATATTGATGTAAATTTAAGTAGTGTGAGAATTTGATTACTAGTCTGAATTGTAAATTTAAATTACCAAAATAAAAAGGCCATCATAGGGAAGGTCCCTACACAACGTTCTTTCAGTTAAAAGCTTCCTCAAAGGTAGAGGACTTCGAGAGTATTAATGCTCATTAATTAGGCTATATTATGTGGGTTTGAGTATCATTTATCATTAAAAATAGGTAAACCTTAGGTAGTTCTAACCAATATGTTCTTATTTAATGTGTATATGCAAAAAAATATTTGTATTTCTCTCATATTTATTTTTCATTTATAAATAATAATAATAATAATCTAATTTTAAGGTAACTATTAAGCTGCACACTAAATTAGTGTATGAGACTCTTTATTTGTGGGACAAATGATTGTTAAAATTTATAAAGGTGTACATACTCTACAAACTTGTAACTTTTTTAAGAGAAAACACATACTTTGAAATATCTCTTCATATATTTTTAACTTAAATTTATTGCTTATTAAACCTAATTACTTATGAAAATTAATTACAAAATATACACTTTTGAGTTGAGAATGCTTGAAGACATATAGAAGTTGTTCACTATGCATATAAATATAAATAACTATTGAAAAAAGGAAAAATGGTTTAATTTGCTCACATATATACCCCAACCAAGAAGATTTTGGTTATAAGTGTTGAAACTTAGCTATTTCTAATTGAATGGAAATTTGGTTAAATTTTTTCCCAAAAGAAAGAAAGAAAGAAAGAAAGAAAGAAATTATTTTAACGTCCACGAGGCTAAAGATAGCTTATGGGACAAATTTATTCTTCATCTGGTTGATGTATTCAGTCCTTTTCATTTGAAGCCTCACAATAAACACTCTCAGCTTCGACAAAGCCCTCGCTAAATAGATTATCCCAAGAGTCAACTGCGATAATATTTGCATAACTTTCCTTCTTGTATTTGAAGGCCTCATATTCTAAAATGAAAAGCTTTTCTGTTTCCACTTTTCCAGAAGAACAAAAATACATACTCTTTCCTCCCACACTTCTTTTGGCCTTTTCCAACGTCCTGTTTCACAACGGAGTTGATGAGAATTAGTCCTTAATTGAGAAATAAGAATTTTGGCTCTCTAAAAAATATTGGCCTCTATGTACGCTTTTTGTTGATGATTATGAGTGGGATTAAACACTTCATTATAGTAATCTTTCTTTCTCCCTAGCTCCTTATCCCAAGTACGCTTGTGGAACTTACCAACAACAAATTTTTTTATGACTTTACTATTTATGAGACACCTGTTCAAAGAAGTACCTTGTTTAATAAATCATTTGTTATTTTGCTTCATCCAAGTCTTTTTTATTTTGCACAATATGTCATTAAAGACTACCTTAAGCCATCTGCCCTCTTCTTGCTCAATTTTTTTTAAATACCGTCTACTTAAATTTTTTTTTTTTAAAATACCATATATACCTGAAACAAGAAGATTTTGGTTATCAATTTCATTGTTTTTATTTTTATATATTTTATCATTAATTTAAACTTGATACATGATAAATTGTCCTCTTTGATATCCTTTTGGCACACTAAGTTTGTTCAGTTGCGAAGTCTTTTACTATACCTGCCGTTGGTAGTATATAACGTATTCAGTTTTTCATTGACTTCCTATTAGTTTTTCTTTGACTAAATTTTTTTAAAATCTATCCAAAGTTTAACATTATGAAATTATATTTATTATTTTTAAATGAAATTTATTTCTATTTATCTCAAATATGATTGGTTGAAATGTCTCCCCTCTTATTGTGTAATGATGGCAATAATTGACCTTTGTGTACTCTATTATTAATTACTATGTACTATATCAATCTATTCTCTAATGACATGACATGTGTACTATAATATGGACACTATATAAAAAAATTGCCATCATCCAATATTAAATAAAGAATTATTAACTTGTTATCATTCTCTTCAATGTCAATTATATATATATATATATATATATATATATATATATATATATATATATATATATATATATATATATATATATATAACCTTTATCTACCAAAAAAATGTTTAATTATATTTAAAAAAATAATAAAAAAGTTTAAACAAATATTTATATAACTCATTTTACAATTTTATTATTGTTTGGAGTACATACAACACATCATGACATTAAAATATTTTATTAAACTAAGCGGCATGTAATGCTAGCTATGCGGCCTTGTTGTTTTTATTTTGTCGTTTTGCAAGATTATAATTTTCTATTGTCACCGACATAAACACATTGGAACAGTGAGCTTTACGCAACTCTACATCTTCTTAGTGAACAGCCTTTGGTGTGCCTGAAGGACATGGCCTTCGTCCCTCTTTATTTTGTCTGCATTTTCATAATCTCCAATGTGGCCTTGGGAAGTCGCAGGTTCAAGACTTCGACAAGAATCAGATGCACTGGCTCAGTTTTGATTTCTGGAAATAGGCGGAGGATCTGGATCTGCCATTTCCTTTTGCCTTCTCCGCTGCAATCCTGTAGTTCTGCTTCGGCCGAGCGCTGGCGGCGGTGAAATCTTCCATTCTGGTCGTTCAATCTCTTTTGCTTCCTCATCCTCGTCTATCTTCCCAAGTCCTTACATGATTTATGATCAGAAAGAGGTCGCCAATGCTATTCCCAAGGGCTAATAGAATAGCAGATGAATTGGCTTCGGTTCGCTTGGGGTATTCAATGGTTTTTGTGTTTTGAACTATTGACCTCTATACAATTTTCTGAGCAAGTAATAGGCCTTAGTTTCAAACCATGGACCTGAGTACAATTTTCTTTGCTCCAGCACAAATGTTTTCATTCATTTTAGTGTATATGGGATTTTTGTGCTTTCTAAAGAACAAAATTGTCATATCTTTGAAATTTTGTCTCTCTATGAGATGGTCATTGTAAGAATTTACTTGTACTCTAACTATTGCAGATTCATCTTAATGGGTAATTAGTTAGTTTGTGCTCTGTTATATTGTGAAAGTTAGCTCAAACATCTGGTAATTGAAAATTTTATGATTAAAGTTGTAATAGGAAAATTGTCACGGAAAAATATCTACCATATAAATGCTCCAGAAATACCAGAAAATCATCAATGTTCAGCCCTAAAGTTGATAACATCAACATAATTTGTGTCTGACACTCTCACCAACTCTTCAATTAGTACAACTTCAATTATGACTTCATTCCCTTTTTGTTCCCAACTGTTCCTAGGTATAGCCCAACATCTGTTCCCAGGCATATCTCTTGTATTCCTCTACCACAGACCACCAGGTGGATAGACTAGAGAGACTATGCCAGGTATGTCATTTACAGGAAGTGGAGACCGAGATGAACTTCATTTTTGGATGCCCTGTCTACTACGAGATCAAAGGAAGGCTCATTTCTTGTTCAAAGATTCTCAGACCCTCGCCGAATTTTTCAAGTATTTTGATCAGAGATGTTTGGCCCTATATATGCAGTAGGATCTGAGGTTCCGAGTGCATATTCTTCAGCGTCCCATCATACCAAAACTCACATAGAGGATCACGATATTTTTCAGGGTAAAACCTTCAGATAAGGGCACCAAGAGATCGATTGATACTAGCACGTATCCAGACTCCAGATCAGTGAGGATCCATGGGATCTCGCCTTGCCACACAAGATCTCAGCAGCAGTTCGGTCTCAGATCTGTTCCTCGGAGACATAGTATGTCCTCCAACATTCAGCAGCGTGTGAACCCCCCTAGGAAATGATTTAGTGGACAGTCTGCACTTGCCATTGGCTCTTCATCGGGCCAACAAAATTTGTTGAGTTTCTTCAGTGTTATTCATTCAGCCTCAAATGTTAGGAGATGGGTCTGATCCCCAGACCCATTAGCTCTTGGATCTTCTCCGCTAGGGACAGATGTTGATTTACTTCACGCATTGTATATTTTATAGGAGACCATTTGGTTCTCCCGCTTTGTATATACATCAGTGTACTCAACAATCCCTTTGACCTACTTTATGTTCATTAGTTGGACATAAATATAATTATCCTATCCTATCTTATCTTATCTACCTTAACGCCATCAAAATATCCTTATGCTTGTCATTGCTATCTATTCCCATCGTGACAATGAAAATGGGGGTGCCTATCTCACAGGTGTTCTGACAGCATCAACGATGAGCCGAGGTTTTTCCAAGATTTTTCATAGTTGGGTAGATTCCCCCTCCACTGATTAACAAAAGTATCAGAGGAGGTAGAAATATCTTTTGTTTTTTAAAGCTAGGGAGTGTCTAGCCAAAGCAGTATAGCATGATACTTTTCACTTCTCTTAATTAGTAGCTTACCCATGGTATTCACCTACTAATGCAGATTTAGGGTGTGAAAATATTTGGTGTCCTAGGTTCTAGACTAAGTTACATGATTCGTGTTTGAGTTCGGGTTTGGCAATGATTAGGTTCGATTTAAGTTCGAATTTTTTGATGAGGTTTAGATGAGTTTTGCCATTAGGTTTCTCTATATACATTTTCTATATATATACATATATTAAGTTTAAAATGAAATATAGGATAAAATAGTAAGATATCAACATCAATAAACATAAAAAATGCTATCACGAACATCGAAATTGAAAGGATAGATTACATGCTTGAGTTGTGACATGAGAATAAGAGTTTTGATCTATAAACTTGGTCAATGGTTATGAGGTTCGTTGAGGTTCGCCAAACCTCAAAAATTATTTTAAGGTTCTCCAAAATTCGAACCTCAAGGTTGAAGTTTGACGAACCTTGTGACATAGGTTCTAGAAGTGTTGATGTCTAGTGCCCATGGCTGTATCTCCTTACAAACACGCTTATTTCACAGAAAACTCGATTCCAATCAAGCTTCTTTTTTCAGCAGATTCAATGATCTCTCAAATGGGATAGGGAGTGAACCTTTGGAAAATTGCCTTACATAGCTTCCCCTTACAATTTTAATGGTATCCTATTTATCCATGTAGGAAGAAAATGCTCTCTCTTACCACTTTTAATTATGATGATTGGGAATTTCCAAGGCAACAAACAATTTATCAGAAGATACAAGATATGTTTTTCTCTCCAACACAAAGTTGTTCTAACTATTCTAATAAGTCATCTACGAGAGGTGTTGAAAGTTGAAACTCACTTGGTACTTGACATCAATTCCTGTGTTCTAACCATTCTAATAGGTCATCAAGGAGAGGCATTGAAAAGTTGAAAATCACTTGGTATTTGACATCAATTCTTCAAGGCCCACTCAACATTCACCTGATATTTGACATCAATTCCTTGAGGTCCACTCGACAGTGTCCTCATTCACTTGATATTTCACATCAATTCCTTGAGTTCCACTGAACAATTTCCTTATGGGGAGTGTGAGGCCCTATTCTTGGGGTCCCCAAGCTTGTAATAAAATTATTCAGTATAAATTTTAAATGTTTAGTATAGTTATATAATAAATATTTCTCTATTCAATTTACCATATATTTTATCATTTGTACAACATATTTATAACGTATAAAAATGATTTATGGGTAATTTCAATAATTTTGACAAACAACAAAAAAATGCCTTATTACGGTCGCTCGATTACGGTTCTCTTCTTTGGACCACCTAATTGAATATACCACCAAGCCAACTAGGAACAACCTATCTAGATTCCTAGCCCAGGAGACCTCCATAGGTTCCCTAGCCCTCCAAAACCAAGCCGTAGCCGTAGCTATAGTGTGTACGAGTCCTCAATCCTACAACTAACAATGTAAACTTTGAAACGAGAACTGTAAACTTAAATAGAGAACTCTAGCAAAAAACCCCAAAAAAACATGAAAACCAACCAAAAAAAAAAAATGTGTATTATGGAACGATGTTTTATTTTTTTTAGGGTTAATTTTCAACATTTTAAAAAATGGCAGTCATACCAATTTTTTTATGCAAAATAAATGAAAAAAGCATACTAATGTTGTTGGTAGAATACATATTTTTTCTTTCGCGGGTATAATTTCAACATTTTTTAGTAATGATGTTAAGGAGAAAATAATGGGATTTAAAATTCCAACAATTTTCATCCATGTCGTTAAACATATAGTAACATGAAACTAAAGATCGCTAAAATTCTAATTGTTTTCAACCATAACATTAAAGATGAAAAATAATTGACAAATTTTCAACCATAGAATTAAAAACTTTAAGTTTTCAACATATTTCAACCATGACATTATGAACAAATTACATGAATAAATTAATCAAAATATCAATATTTGTAGATTGAATGAAACATAAATTATTTCTCTAAGTTATTGTTGCATTGTGGTATAAAAAAATAAATTCATCATAATTAAAACATATAATCCAACAAACATGAGAATGACTCATAACTTCATGTAACATCATATGGAAATTAAAGTTTTTATTTCAAGATACCATGCAAACATCAATTATATAAACTATCTTAGACAATTATTTAAAATTACTCATATCTTGTTGCACACCATCAGAATTCACATTTTCAGATGAATGATTGGATGCAAATGGAGATGTTTCATATTCTTCACTTCCATCAACTAGTACCCCATCTGAGTCAACATGCATGCTCACCATTTCAGGTTTCAAAAGTCTTCTAGATCTACGACTGGGTTCAACAGACTCCCATCCCAACACTGTTTCTTCTAGTAGCAACCTCTTCAAAATCTTTATCGTCTTGAAGTGAAGAGTTCCTCTCTTTGTTAAATTTAATTCATAAACAAGTATGTCAACATCCTCCAATTTTAAGAGGTTTGTGCGACGATGATTTATATTCGACCCTTTCTTTTTCTCTTTCCGCCGTTTTTTTTTATCAACTACCATCTCTGGCTTGTACACACCATTGAATGGGTATGTATTTGTGGCATACCAATGTACTTCAACAACCACAACATATTCATTTTCTGTAATGAACTTTATAACCTTGGCAACCCAGAATTGATAGCCATTGACATCTCCATCTGCTAACACCGAGATCATGCAACCCTCCTTAATATCGCGTATTGAACCCTTGTAAAGGTCTTCCTTGACTTCACATTGTGCATGAGATCTTTTGGAACCAATATACATTTCTATTTCTTCTACTTGTGAAGAATTAATAATACCTTGATATTGTTGCTATTCAACAATGTTTCTCTCCTCATGTTCATTTGAAACATTTTGTGACCAAATAAATGGAGTCTTCAAAAGTATATCTTAATTTGTTGATCTTGAAATGATATCACTCTGATTATTGAAAAAAATACTCCCACCAAACTGAATCAACAATATCAAAGTACTCATATGTATATATAATAAATTTTTTAATCTCTTCCAGGAAATCAGAATAATTTATATATCTCTTCCACTTGCGTGCATTATGAATGTTAACAATTGATTGTAATAACAATATAATTGACACAAATATTGGATGATCTGGAATGAACTTCAAAAATGCCAAACCTGATGACGATACCCATTCTGTAGTAGTTGAATACTTCTTGCCCCATATTAGTGTTTTCCCATCAAATTTTTTGATATCAAATTGATGTTGGAAGCTAATGTCATTAAGTTGTTCAATGCATTCTCCTCACCATGAAATTCCAGAATAAACCCTCGCATGTCAAAATTTTTTTTCCAACACATGAAAAATAAGCTCTGACATGTGTGATTTCTTAATACATTCAATTAATGATGGAAAACTCCCAACATCCTTCCTCCTCAATGTGACTGAAAAACGACTGAACATCTGATCAGTATGGTCATGAGTGTGCTTAACAATTAGGAAACCAACCTTTAGCTTTTGAAAAATTCTCAATTTAACAAGCATTTTTAGATATCCAAAAACGATCTGATTTTTGTTTTCACGACATGTGTTTGCTAATTGTAGATACAAAACTTCAGGAAGATTACCAGACCAATGAGAAAGCACATCATGAGTTATGGTTATTGTCATATTTGCATCATTATGAATATTCGGAGCTGTGAAGTAAACACTTGGCAACATTTTCCTATTGAAGACTATATAACCGACCAAGTGAAACTGAATAAAATTTTCCTCCTGTAAATTTTAGGGTGTGCGAAAAAAATGTGGAAGAAGAGTTTTATTCTGGTCCATACCATCAATTATCAAACCCAAATTTATTTGGATTATCTTAACACTTCTTTCGATGCTTGTACAATTTTTTCCTTTCACTTATTTGATGTTCATGATGCTCTTGAAGTGCTTTGACAATGAAATCTACACATAACATAAAAGAAGTTATTAATAATTATGTTTTCATAGTTGATGACTATACAATTTTAAAAAATAATGTTATGAATGCTTACCTCTTTCTGCCCTTTGAAATTTATCCCTTTTTTATTTAAGAGAAGCACATGTACTGCAAACCACCATCCTTGTCTTCTTAGGAATACAGACATTGTTGAATTCTTTCTTCTATATCTTCACAAAATATTGATATGTAATAAATCAACCATTTCCTTCAACACCTGATGCATATTTTTTGTATAAGTTGTAGATTTTTCGTCATGAGAAATTATCTGGAATATGTATTGTGTCTCTATTTGGCATACACTCTCCATGCTTTGAGAAGAAGTATTTCATCCATGACACTCCAATATTTGATAATGGCCCAAACTCTTGTTTTTGACGTACTTCTGAATAAAATGTGGGATCATTTTCCAAATTTTCTTGGATTCTTGATAGACGAAAATTACTAATTGAATGAAACATTTTGAAAGCCTTTTTACAGATAAATAAAAACCCAATATGATAATCATAACCTGAGAATGTAGATTTCATGCACCCCACTAAAAATGAATTTTGGATGCTTTTATTCATTGAAAAATATCTCTTCCTTTTCTCCAATGCAAACTTGAAATCCATATGTTTCAAGCAATCCTTTTGACAACATTCACTTGAAATGAGATCATTAATAGAACTTCTTCTCATGAGATATTTTTCTCTACCCCTTGTATAAATAGAACATATTGGATTGACACGAAAATGTCTACTCCTACTCCTCGATACAATATTTGCTAGAAATGTCTCCATCATTGAATCATCATCATCTATATAAGAATTTTCATCACCATTAGGAGGAATATTATCCTCACTATGATCATTTTGAACATATTTAGGAAATTCATTACCATCATTGTTTGAAAAATATTCATTACCATCCCTAGTTGCAGGAAAAGTTTCACTACCATCATCTATGCTTTTGAAATACTGACTTGGAGGATATTCTTCATCATCTTCATCTTTCCCTTCGTCAATGCTAACCTCATAGTCCTTAGAATTAGGACTAAATGGAAAATTTGACTCTCTATTTACTAGATATCTTCATCATGTTCTTTGTCATTGCTGCTCTCATAGTCCTTAGGATTAAGACTACGCGGAAAATGTGATTCTTTATTTACTAGAAATTCTTCATCCTGACCTTCGTCACTGTTGCTCTCTATTTACTATAATTTCTTCACACTGCCCTTCGTAACTGTCGCTTTCATAGTCCTTAGGATTAGGACTAAGTGGAAAATGTGCCTCTATTTACTATAAATTATTCATCTTGCCCTTCGTCACTACTGCTCCCATAGTCCTTAGGATTAGGACTAAGTGGAAAATGTGACTCGATTTATTGGAAATTATGCATCCTGGCCTTCATCACTGTTTCTCTCATAGTCCATAGGATTAGGACTAAGTGGAAACTATGACTTTGAAATTATTCATCTTGCCCGTCTTCAGTGCTGCTCTCATAGTCATTAGGATTAGTACTAAGTGGAAGATTTGAATTTCTATTCATAGTGAAATAATTTTCGTTATATTCATCAATATGAATAGAGTTGTTATGCTGCGAAGATGTTGATGCTTCACAAAGCGAAACTTCACTATTAGAAGAATCCATGACTTTCAAACAAAAGGTTGAATGATACAAATGCACTCTCTTCTAATGCTTTCAAACAAAAGGTTGAATGATACAAATGCACTCTCTTCTAATGATAATATATAGCTTAAAGAATGAAAATTTCCATCCGAAGTTTCCCTCCAAATTTTTTCGCTCCAAAAATTTCGTTTGAAGTATTTCTCTCCAAATTTTTCTTCTACAATTTATTGAAAATTTTCTACTAAAATCTAATTTCCATTCAATTTTTCCAAAAAAAATTCGTTTATACATTCCTTCAAAATTAAACTAAATATTTTACTTAAACTATATAGCATTTACTAGACAACTGATTTTTTTTTTATTATATCTTTTATCCCACATGTAACATAAATAAGTGTATTGTCATAATACTAACTATATATTAAGTTTTTATAATTTTTTTTTAATACCACATTCAAGAAACGATAATTTTTTTTTCCATATTTTCTGCTATATAATAAATTTTGTTATCACTATTCCTACCATCACATCAAGACTTCTCGAGGTCTTGTTAAAAAGTTTGGAGCAATTTTGTGGAGCAACTACAATGTCATCGACAAAACATTCAACAAGATATTATCACATTTCAAAGGTTAGTTTCCCTTTTACTTCGATCATTCAACGAGGAATTTCGGGAAAATAGTTTGTTATATGCCAACAAAACATTTTTTTTTTTAAATTTATTTTCTTTGTCTTGGGGAGAACCTCAATTTATTAATTCGAAATATAGAATTTTTTGTAAACTAGGTAGATTTTAGTTCAAATCCCACTGAATGCAGGCCTTAAACCCCCTGAAGTTTACAAGTAGTTATTTGTCAGCTGGGTTGTTATGTTCACGCAGGATACCAGATAAAAAACCCATTCCATTAAAAAAATTTAACATTTAGTTAACGAAATATAGATTCTTAAAAAAAAAAAAATCGCATGGGCCACGCTTGCCCGATGGCCCCCTGGCAAGCAGGGGGCTGCTATGTCACCGGTGGGTGTGGTGGGCCCGACTGTTGGTGTGCCCGCTTTCAACACTGTTATCGGGAAAAATAGTGTCCATTAAGAGCTGCTAGTCCCACTAAGACGGGTAGCTATCTTAGAAACAAACAATTTAAAGTCACTTGTGTTTTCCTTTATGAGAGATAGATGAGAGAGAAGTAGAGAGTACCAACCTCAGTCTTTCGCTTGGCTCCTTGCTTGTTTCCTCTCTCCCTTGATAGAGCTTTCGCCACTCCTTCCTCACTTGTCCTGCTTCAAAGAACACTTGTAGAGTCAAAGCAGCAAAATACCATCAAAGCATAGAGATCTATAACCATAAACAATATAGGATCAGATGTATATTAACCATACAAATGCATACACAAATACAAGATTCAGAGATATACAAGTATATGGAGGAAAACTCAAATAGCTTTATTGATAGAAGTAGTAGAAGAGAGGATTACAACCAAGTTATCTGATCTAGTGCCATCCTCCCAACATGAAAGCCCTCTTCACCTCATGAAAAGCTTAGATCACCCAACAATATAATGTTTCACAGAGAAACCAACAACACTTCCTTACAAAATACAAAATTCCAGCCTTTGGATCTCTAGGATGAGGGATCCATATATAGATATTTGCAGGTGGGTGAGTCAGCTTCTGGGATTTTGATTAGTGTCATTTCACTGATAGTTCTTGGTTCCACTTGGAGATTTCATGATCTCTTACTCATCCCTGGGCGAATTCAGAGAGGCAAGTGTCAAATGAGCAGTTTCTAGAAGATTCTTTGGGTTTCCACCTAGCAAACTGCTTCTGCCATTTGTCTGCTCTCACTCATCACACCCTATAGAAGGGATTTTCAATATTCATCACAACCTCTATGTGTAACAGGTGAGATGCATCGCACCCTCAGCACGAAGCAGTCTGTATGGTCTAGTTTTGACCAGTTCTGAGTAGTTTTTCAAGGAGAACTTCTCGGAAATGATGTAATCAGTTGACCTTGTTCCTTCAGGGTATGAAACAACACTTTTAGGGGTTTAGAATCCCTTAGTTTACAGACATATGTGATTGGGGTTGCAGTGCCCAAATATGTCTATAACAAGCACGATGGGCTTTCTAGGCACGACCGCTGTGACGCGGGTGGGCACACCCACTGCTGGGTGCGCCCATCCATAGGCATAAAAAACGTGCCCCCCTGACAGGCTAGAGGGCCACTTTTCCCTGAGTAGGCATGCCCACGGTCGGGTGCACTCGCCCATAGGCACAGGTCACGTGCACCCAACCATGGGTGTGATCGCTCACGACACAGCGGGCATGTAGTCTGCACGCCCGCTTTGCCCCTAGTGGGCACACCCACGACAAGGCGTGCTCACTCATAGGAATAAGTGCAAGTGTGGAAGCATCCAATGTGCCATGGGCAGGCTTGCTAACGTCTGGGTGTGCCTGCCCATGGCATAGGTTGTGTTTGTGCCATGGGAGGCCTGTGTCATGGGCGGGCACGCCTGACCATGGGAGTGCCCTCTCAGGGCACAACGAGTGTGTAGGCTGCACGCCTGCTGTGTCGTGGGCGAACACATCCACAACTGGGCGCACCTGCCCACATGCATAGGCACAAGAGCCTATACCTGTGGGTGGGTGTGATCGCCCGCGACACATCGAGTGTGCATGCTCCAATGCTTGTACCTGTGGGTGGGCATGATCACCCGTGGCACATCGAATGTGCATGCTCCAATGCTTGTGCCTATGGGCAGGCGTGCTCGACTGCAACAAAACTAGCATGCAGCTGCATGCCCACTGTGTCGCAGTCAGGCATGCTTGCCTAAGGCACAGCGGCCGACCCCCTGACAGGTAGGGGGCCAATTCTCAAAATTGACTCGTGCCTATCAAGGCACCGATTCTCAGAATCAATCCTGCCTATCAATGGGGCGGGGGAAAATGTAATTTTATTTTATTTTATTTGAAGGAATGAGTTTTTTTTTGTACCCTGGATGAACCTAACAACCCACTTGTCATGGGAGCCGATGTGCATGTTTCTGGTCTTTTTTCGTTTTTAAATTTTGTTTTGTTTTGTTTGTTTACTTAAGATATTGGTTTTTTGTAATTTACTAATATATATATATATATATATATATATATATATATATATATATATATATATATATATATATATATATATATATACATATATATATATATATATATACATATACATATACATATACATATACATATACATATACATATACATATATATATGCAGGAATATGACATCAAGGAAGGTTTATCTGTATCTTTCTGGACTAAAGACAGTTAAAGTTGGAGGTGGATCCTAAAAAAATACTGCTGAATGAGCTCGACCTGAGCTAATAACTAAAAATCTAGCAAGTGGCTCCTCAAAGGATAAGAAGTTGGTTTCTTACTTGAAGAAATGACAAGAAGTGAAGTGTACACAATTTGCATGGTTTGTGAAAGATAGAGAAGGCGAACATGATCTGCAAATATATATATGCTGGTATGATTTACGACAGTGGAAGTTATGAGGTGTTGGGAAAAGTACTAGACATATGTTTGATATCGATACTGAAGTTGTTTATGTACTTACAAAACTACCCAAGTCACATGACAAGATTAGATATCATTTTGCATTGTCGATGTATGACACGACATATGATTCTATAAGGATGTGTAAACAAATCATAAACGTCATTGCACAAGATATCATAAGTATTTTTATTTTTATTTATGTGTTTTGCGTTATTGTAACTGTATCATTATATTTTTTATAACTTAGTTTTTATTGACATATGATATTTTGTTTGAAATAATTTTATTGAAAGTCTTTCAATTATGTTGGGAGTAATTTATTTTATAGAGTGAGATATTATGAATGTTGTCGGCAGTTTCTACTCAGGGTCAGAAGAAGATATGAAAAACAAGCAAAAAAAAGTACTTCATGATGCTACAAGACTACATCCAAGGGATCAACAAAGAATGCCTATAGTGGATAAATCTAGAAAAGCTAGACATGTTACTTTTGAAGATGAGGAAGCTGAAGCTGAAGTTCAAGAATATGTTGCCATTATTGAGGATGAGATTAGAACCGATGTTAGAAAGGAGAAGAGCCATAAAAGACCAACAACCAAAATGCCCGAGAATGTATCCCTTCTAGTTGATGATGAGGAGATTTATTATGTAGAAAAATATGATAACTGAGAGGAGGAAGAAATTAAAAGTTGATCATTCTCAAAAAATCATGGCTTCAGTGAAGATTCTAGTGAAAAATCAAAAGGAAGCAGGGAAATCATTACACCATGATCTGATTTAGAGGATGGCGTTATTAAAACAAAAAAATATTCCATTCGACATCAGTTGATGAAGACAAACTTAATTGAGGGTGGTCGTACATTTCAACTTAATGTCAACCAAGTATATAAGCGAAATGAAGGACAATTTAAATATCAAATTAGAAAGCCACACCACCTGCATGTTCACAACCTGAAGACATTG
The DNA here is from genome assembly GCA_031772625.1 of Pinus tabuliformis. Classification (NCBI taxonomy): domain Eukaryota; kingdom Viridiplantae; phylum Streptophyta; class Pinopsida; order Pinales; family Pinaceae; genus Pinus; species Pinus tabuliformis. The sequence continues at coordinate 385,489,472 of CM062818.1, forward strand.
ATGAGGTTCAATCCATATGCTCACGTGGTCGATTATGTGCTTCTTGTTGATCCAATTCAAGTTCCCAACAAAGAAGCATTTGATAAGCCAAATTTTTTGAATACAAATATTATGTACTTGGGGGGAACTATTCTGTAGAAGCTCAAAGGAAATTTATGGAGGAATATCCCAATAACCCATGTTTTGAAACAATGAAATGTATCATTTATGATGGTTTAACAGATACAAAAGAAAAGTTATTGGCATGGGATCCTAATACAGATAATGAATATAGGATGTCTATGACTTTCATCCAAAGGGTTATATTTATTCATAATGAATTTGAAGAAAAATGTGGTGGGGATAAGACAAAGGTTAGTCTAGTCTTTCAGAAGGAATTTTGTATGGAAATAGGTTATCAAATTGAGGAAAAATCAATTCAAAAGGTGGCAAAGTAAATTCTGATATATTCAGAGTTATGGATAACATTTTCCAGTTTCCATTTAGAACTGGAGAGATATGGGAATTGATTAATGAGATTTTTGACATGTGGGAGAACATTGGCATTAAAAACCAAAAGGTCAAAAAGTCTAAACCATTGATATGTAGCAACAGTAAATCAAGTTCTGAAATGAATCTCCTTCTAGAAGATATGACTATCACACCTTGGAGAGAATTGCAATGAGTGAATAATGAAAATCTTGTCAAAACAATATTATCTCGTGTGAAGTCAAGGGAATTATCATTGGACAAAATGTGTGAGGAATTTCAAAAGTAAGTTTACTGACTTATTTTTACTTATTTCTAGATTATAAGTTTCTTTTCAATATAACATATTGTTGTTGGTAGTATTTGTTATACATATCATTAAATTAATTTTTTTTAATTTATTTGTTCAGTCACAAGGTTTACATGAGAATATTAAATTGTTTAATGAATATAGTTGGGATGATGTTGTACGGAACTACCCAAGTTCAAGTTCTACGTCAATATTGAAAGATTTTTATCTTGCATTTAAAAATGTATGTTGATTTATACATTCATTTTTATTCATGTGTATATTGTTTTTATTTTATAACTTATACATATATTTGTTTATTTCATTAAATATGAATAAGGATGTAAATGAAGCACCATATAGTTTCAGAAGCTTTATTGAAAAAATTAATATGGAAAGATTGAGAAAGTAGCGTCTTAGTAATGTTGAACTTGATCCCAGTCTTCCCTATTTCATTTGGAATGGGCATGATACTATCCAATATCGAATAATACAAGGTGATTGTGAAGACATTGCAAAACTCATACCTAAAAGGGATTATTCCCTAGTTATTGCAGACATTCCTCATGGTTTCAATATCCCAAACATTGAGTATGATAGTGACCCTTATGCTTATCAAGCTCTTAGTAAAGTGGTTGTAGGATTTTTAGAAGTCACAACATCACCATTATGGATATTTGTGACATTTCATTCAGACACATAATTTTCAATGTTATTGACAAACTTCAAGGGAAAATAAAACTCAAGGATACAGTTTACATGGTAAGACATTGAAATTGTATGTTTGGTTAATGTTAAAAAAATCTTTTATATCCAAGTTAATTGAACTTTTACTATTTCATGTTATAGGAAAAAGTAAAATCTTATTAACCACGGAGATCAACCAATTATAAGTGATTGTGAGTTCATTCTTGTTGAAAGTTGGACACAAGATGATAGCTTTAAGCCTATGCTTCTTAATGAGGTAGATAGAAAGAGTCATAGCCAAGTACTGGTTTATGATATATTGTAATAAAACTAACATATGAAGATAAATAAGCAAAATGAGAGATAGTTAACATTTATCAAAAGCCACAATCATTAATTAACTATCTTATAGATTTACGTTCAAATGAAGGAGATCGGGTTTTGGGTTTATTCTCAAGCTCAGGTAAGTTTTATTATATAAAACTGAATTTCAATATCTTCTTTTTTAATTTTTATGTGATTATACTAACTTACTTCATTATTTCTTTTGTGCTTGATGATTAGGTACAACACTAGCATGTTGTCCGCAAAAAGGAGGAAATTGCATTGCCATTGAAAAAGACCCAGTACAGTGCAAATTTATTCAACAAATAATTAATTCTCTTCAATTTCTTCCAGATGAAATACAAGAAGTTGGTTTGAGGAAAGGGGATTTTAATGAATCACGTGTGGCAAAAAAGGAAAAGGAACCTCAACCACCATTAGATGGAATGATTGGAAATACATACATTGAGAGATTCACAGACATCAAAGATCCATCAGAAGAAGAAAATGAGCAAACTGAAGCAGAAAATATTATGGAAGAAGACAATGATGAAACTCTAGAAGATGAAGAGTATGGATTACGTGATATTATTGATTAAATTTAAGTTATGCTTAGAAATCAAGCTCATTTTTGTAACTATTAATTAGTTATACTCGTAATATTTTGAATTTGACATTTTATGAAAAGAATACGCATTTAGATATTGTTGTTATATGTTCAATATTTGTATTATGTGATTTTTGCTTTAATTTTTATGTGAATCATTGTTTTTTGAAAAAAAATGTGATTATTATTAATTTTTGACATGAAATCCATAAAAAAATGTTATTATTTAATCATTTTTGTTAAAATTTTCCTATAAATATTGTTTATTTGACATGCCATTTTTAGCAAAAAAATCTCAAGTTGTGTAATTTGTTTGTTATATTTATATTCAAAATGTGCATTTTTATGTCAACTATTAAAAATTATTGTTTTTTTAAAGACAATTATTTGATGGACATTGAAATAGTAGTTAACAATATATAAATATATAGAAGTTTGAAACTTTAAAATATCGACCTTTTTTTTTTAACTATGCAAAAAAAATCTCACTACAAAAAAAAAATGAAAATAAAAACAAAAAAAATATGAAGAAGACGACTACTTCAAAAATTGTTGAATTTAGAAAATAATTATTCACATTTAATACATTAGAAAATTTAAAGTCAAAAAATAAGTCTTCTAAAAAAAGGGCTTGACGCTGCATCAACACTTTTTAAAATCAGCATGAAAATCACTAACATTTTAAAAATAATGTACATAAGAAAATTTAAAGTGTCAAAAACTATATCAAAAACTATATATATATATATATATATATATATATATATATATATATATATATATCTATATCAACACTTTTCAAAATCGGTTGATTTTTTTGCTACCTAAAAAAAACGGGTAATCATATTAGTTCCCATTTCAAAGTTTACATTGTTACCTTCCCAACTCCAAAATAGACTCCAATGTCCACATTATTTGTTGCCGTTCTCTCTGATCTCCCCTCCCCCACTTCTCAATGCGAAAAATAAAAATAAATCCCCCTCCTCTCCATGAAAAACCCCTTGATCTCCTCCCTCAATCAATACCCCACCTCCCACTATTCTTGACCCACACCCACCTTATTTCTCCACCTACGTCTCTACCCTTGAATTAATAGGTTGGTTGACCCCTCATTAATGAAATAAAATAATACTATCTTTTAAATGCCATTCAAACCTATGGATTGATGAAAATCCTATTAATTTAAATATTAAATAAGTCATGATAAAATATAATTAATTATTTAATATAAATAATGATTATAGGTTAATTAATTAATTAATCACTAATCAACATAAGTATTAATCAAGCTTAAATCTAATCATAAGCTTGATCATTAATCAAGTTTAAAGTTAATCGTAGCTTATTCATTAATCAAGCTTAACCATTAATTAATCATCTAACATAATAGGTTATAGAATACTAATGTATTCGTGCAACGTGTGGGTATGTAGTTAACATATGCATACATCGTATGCATACTAATAATACTAACAAGGGTCTATCACATGGAGCAATATCATAAATTGTAGGTTAACAATGTAGCATGATAAGATAAGGGAGTGGGCATTACACACACCCCTTCTTTAGAAAAATTCATACCAATGTTGGAGTTAAGAGGATACAACAATCGAGTGAAATGATAATCAAACATAATCGAACAATGAGAAAGGTGTATTAACCGAAACTAAGTAAAAGAATAAGAAGAGATCACCTCCCATCTAGAGTTCACAACTAACCTATATTCTCCCATCCTCCCTAACGTAAATCCGCTCCCATCCTAATCCATCCTTTGCTGCAATATACTATGGCATCGACTATATTGATCTAACCATTTATAGAACTAAAATGGCGGAAGCATCGACTATATCAATCTAACTTCCCCAATAGGAAACTGACAATTGTCATCACATGTCTAGGGGAGAGTGTCCATCACAAATATTCGATGGCTCCATATTTGGAGGTTATATGGTGGGAAATACCTCCACCTCTCCTTAAAGAACTAGGGTCAACACCTTGACATGGACCACACTATGGTGATGGTTTTGAGTGTTTGTCATCGAATTATTTAGTCTAACAATCATGTTACCTACTATCTACACCTTACCCAATGTCATAATTGTGCATATAAGTTAGCACAAAATATAATAGAACAACTTACATCATACCATTAATCATTCATTGTCCCAACATTGACCAATTGCTAGCATGGATCTTTGGCTATTACATAGTCTCCTTTCAAATTGTAGATTAGTTCTCATCCAAACATACAACAAAAACATACATATAGACATGTGATTCTAATCATCATATATAAGACCTGATATCCACGTACAAAATTTTATCAATTAACATCAATATATTGGAAGTAAAACATAAATTAGATATTTTAATTAAGAAAACATAGTTCATGAAGTGTTTTATATAAATGAGTCCATTTGTCCAATTTGAAATGCGACAATATTGCACAACGTTCATATATAATACACCATGAAAATACAAACATGGCCTTAGTATAAGTCACTATCCAAGACAAAATTTTGCATCAAAGGTGGTCAAAAAGTCAGGGGAAGTCTCGACATAAAGTCTTTTCACCATCCTAGGTAGTAGACCTTGGGTTATGTTTTTGCAACTGGACCTTAATGTTGAAAAATGTAACTAGTTTCAGTCTTCATAATTGTCATTTTACTCATGTCATTATGTATATCTTATGTAACAAGCAAAATAATAAAAAATAATATTATTTTCTAGCATAGGTTTCCCGCTCCATTTCAATCGTCATCTAGGTCAAGTATGCATTTCATGTTCCTAGGGTTTGTCAAGTCAAGATAATATTTGTCACGAGTCATTATCATTTGTATAAGATACATTTGGGAAAATTGTAAAATGTAAAAGATATTATTTTTGAGTCTAGAAAGTCAAATTGACCTCAAAGACCAAGTCAACCCTACTATGAAAAGTCGGCCTAGGAGTGGCCTATTCGACCTCATGAGAAGGCTATATAAAGGAAGAGAGTTCGACTCTTTTGGATACACCTGAAGTTTGATTTGCAATAACAAGAAGGAAGAAATAAGAGTGAAGGACTAGGAAATAAGAAGAAAGACCAAGTGAAGGAAGAAGATTTGAAATATGACCTAATTCTGCCCACACATGCGAAAGTTTAGGGTTTTTGTGCAAGTAGAAACACCGATAATTGCAAGCTAAAGTTGCAGACCTGAATTAAGGGCGAAAACTTTGATTGGAGCAGATTTTGAAGAGGTTGACTTGCGTTGAATTTGGTAGACTTTGTCTTGTTTGAAGGAGGTCAGTTAGAGGGCTAAATTGGTGCTTGGAGGAGGTTTTGACTTCGGTATTTTAGTCTTATATTTCTCATTTGATTCTCTTTGTTGTTTGTCAAGTGGTATGAGTTCATCAAAGATTACGTCAAGCTTGACCTGTGGCTTGAGAAACTGTGACCTAGGGGCATCTAAGCTGTCAAAATAACTTAGGAATCACACCCAATATGGGCCACACCAACCCTTAAAATGATTGGATTTTTACCCACGGAGTTTCGAACTGATGACCTTCACATCACGGAGCGACTTAACAATTTACCCTCGTGGGTATTTCCCATTTGATTTTATTCTATAAGAAGAGAATAAATTCTTTCTCAGTTTTCCCCTTGTATGGTTTTAGCCTTGGATTAAAGCCTATAATTTGTGTCCATTGTCTTTTATGATCTTCATGGTTTATGCTCATGATAATTGTTTGATGAAAAGAATCTAACAAAAAATAACAAGAATATAATGTAAGTTCACAAGCTTTTATCAAGGATAAGGAGAATAGTTTAATAGCCGCCCTACCTGATTCTCCAACATGGTATCATAGCTAAGGTGAAGAGAAGGCAACTTGAAGATCAGCTTGTTGGCATAAAAGGTGGATGCTTGTTGACGAGAATCATTTGCAAAAGGACAAAACGAAGGGCATAAAGAAGAAGACCTATTGACCTAGGAGGAATAAGACTATAAGCTCTCATTGAACGCTCTAAAGTGCTCTACATCATCTTGAAGAAGAACATATATCTTTATGTTGAAGGCTCTTTACTATGGAAGGACATCTTTGAAGTCTCTTGAAGGTTCTTGAAAGCATCAAGATAATTTAAGGCATCATCAAGAAGGACACTTGTTTGACAAGTACCATATTGTTCTCCATGTTTTAGTATACAAATCAAATGACTTCATTATATAAGTAAATCAACAAGCTCATTGGATTGTCAAACTTCATAGCATGGAAGAACATGATTGATTTAGTGTTCATAGAAAATGAAGTCATGGAATATGTTCTTGGAGAAATTACTCAACCAGACAAAGATAAGACTCAAGAATTAGCAAGATACAATAAGGGAGAAGTGAGGGCACAAAGGATTCTTATTGAATCTATAAAGGATCATCTCATTCCCTTTGTTGCTAATTTGAGTACATCTAAAGCAATTTATGATAAGTTGGTGAAATTGTACTCCATAAGTACATCAGGTCAGAAAATATCCTTAAGGAATCAACTATATAAAATAAGGATGTAAAAGGATGAATATATGTCCACATATCTTATGAAGATATCACAATTAAGGGACCAGTTGCAAGTGCTTGGGGAAGCCATTTCTGATTCAAAGATGAACACTTGTGTACTAAATGCTTTTCCACTTTAATGGAGCAGTTTTGCAACTAGTGTCTATTCAATAAAATATACTATTCCCTTGGATGAACTATGGGGTTAATGTATCTTGGAAGAAGTAAGAATAAAGGAAAAGGATGAAACTGAATGTAATGAAAAGTATCAAGCCTTTGTTGTAAAATCCAAGAAAAAGAAAGGAAAGTTTGGAAAGTCCAAAGGAAAACCAAATATGTCCAACATACAATGCTTTGGATGCAATGAGTATGGACAATTTAAGAGGCATTATTCAAACAAGAAATTAAAAAAACGGAAGGAGAGAAGTGGATCTCACATAGCTAAAGAAAAGGAAGAACCTGAGAAGAAGCCGACAGGTGAAGATCCAAAGGATCTATAGTATTAAAGGGAAACTATATTTTTGTCATGTTCATTTATAGTTTGTATTTCTTTTTGTAGAAATTAATAGAAATTTTCTACTACCAATGAAATCGAATTGAAATCAAGGGATTAGAAATTTCCTCTACTATTTTGCAGAATGGAAATAACAATTTTAAAACACATGCAATGACATGCAACCATTAAAAGCATAAGAACATAATGATTTACAGGGGAACCCAACTGGGAAAAATCCCTTCGCTTCTTTTCATTAAACATATGAGAATGAGAAACTATTACAATGTCTTGTTTCAATCCTGAAGCAAACCCTGCACTGCAAATATGTTCTCTCACTGATTGTCCTTCTCTGGCCAACACTTAGTCAATTCAAGGCTCCAACTTCCTCTGATTTCCCTCCGCAATCCTTGAGGAAATTAGCTCCTAAAAGATAGGAATTTCCTCCTATTTTCTTGTGCAATTCCCAAGGAATGATTCACTTGCTTAACTGCCAATCCTATACACTTAACTCGTATATAATTGATAATTACATTGTGCCTTTTCCTCCACTCCAGCTAGACAATTCGAATACCATGCATGTTTGGGATATTTTTAGCTGATTGACTGGTTTAACTAAGATATCATCGAGTTAACAAAAATTCTATTGCTTAACTGACCTTCAACTAACTCAACTAAAGACTTGAGCTCAATTAACTGAGTTCAACTAACAATAAATCAACTAGATTTCTAAATCTTAGCAATCACTACATGCACAACTCTACTTCTAGCATATAACTTGAATTTACTGAGTAAACTAGTAGACTAGGCCATGTCACTCTAGATAACTGCCATCCAAGTGATCCTGTTGATGTGAAAATCGAATTACTAAATTTGACTAAGGCATAAGTCAAATTTAGTCTGTCTTGCTACAATACCTAATGCTCCTTTTTAGCAAGAAAGGGATTTTGTACCACCCCTATCTTGCACCTGTGGAATCTGAATTTTACTCTTGACAATTCCTTTTTCAAGATATCTACATCTTGCTCCTTAGTTGGAATGTATTGTAGCATCATAATTATCCTTTGCACACAATCCCAATAATGATGGTACTCGATATCAATGTGGTTGGACCTGTCATGAAATACTATATTCTCAAAGAGTTTAATACAACTTTGATTATCACAATAAATCACTGTCAAATCCATTTCTTGACTGAAAAGACCCACACGTATTTTCCTCATCCATATGGCCTCACATGTTGCTTGAATTGAAGCCATTTATTCAACCTTTTCTAAAATGAGTGCCATAAAACTCTGTTTCCCGCTATACTAGGAAATGGTTGCAGACCCAACACTTAAGATAGCACTTGAAGTGATTTTCCTGTCTGATGGATTTCCTACCCAATCTGAATCAGTGAAGCCTTGAAGCTTCACTCCCTCTATCCTCTTGTACCATAGCCCATACTCGATTGTTCCTATGAGGCATGTCAACACATGATTTTCTTCCTTCTAATACAGTTTGGTAGGCTTCACCATGGCTTGACCCAACTAATTAACTACATATCATATGTCGAGCCTTGTGTTCACTAGATACATCAAGGATCCCACAAGTTATCTGTAGATGGTAGCATCTACTGCCTCTCTTGAAGACGTATTATCCTTCCTCCAATTTATACCTAGAGGTGTGTCCATAAGCTTGTAGTTATCCATGTGAAATCTCTAAAGTATTTTAGAGGAATACTTTCCTTGACTCACAAAATACTCATCATCACCCTACCATAATTCTAGCCCAAGTAAGTAATGCATCAATCCCATGTCTTTCATCTCAAATTATCTTGCAATGTCCTACTTGAAGAGTGGATCAACTTATCATCCCGTGTAAGTATAAAGTCATCAACATACAATATCAAGATAAGAAACTATCTATCTACTGATATGTGATAGAGATTGACATCTACTTCACTTTTGGTGAAGCCCAAGCCACTGAGATATGTATCAATCTGAGTGTACCATGCTCGGGGCCGCTTGGTTGAGACCATACGGGGCTCTCCTGAGTCTACATACATGTTTCTCCCTATCATATGTCTCAAATACCTCTGGTTTTTTTATGTAAATTTCTTCCTCAATAACACCATTGACAAAGGTGATCTTCACATCCATATGGTGGATCTTCCACCCCATCTACGCAACTAATGATAGTATGGTTCTAATCGAGGAATATCTTGCCACTAGGGAAAATGTTTCTTCATATTCCACTCCCTCTACATGTGAGAAGCCTTTGGCCACAAATATGAACTTGTACTTCTCAATGCTCCCATCAGCTGCATGCTTCTCTTTGTAGATGCATCTAGAACCAACCACTAAATAGTCTCAGTACCACCTCCCATACACTATTATTCATGATGGATTCATACTCCTCCACCATGGCATCAACCTACACTAGTTGAGAAACTGCTTCCTCAAATGAAGAAGGCTATGAATCAATGAGTTATGTCATGAGATCCATATACCTAGTGTACCTGTCTGGTGACCTCCTCTACCTGCGCTGAGATATAGGATCTCCCACATGCTCCTGTGCATCTTTCACTAATATGTCAACTTCTTTGGTTCTCTTTCTCCCCTCTTTGGAAGATTCTGGTTTAGTGTGGGCCTCCACTCGATCACCTATCTACTCCACAACATCCTGAAGCTCTATCTGAGGCTCATCCTTAGGAGCTAGAGCTCCTCCTCTAGTGGGATACTCAAGTCTCGCTTTAGAGAGCATCTCATAGCCTTTTCCTAATCAATTTTGACATCTCTGCTCACTAATGTCACCTTGAGTGAGAGAAAACACACCCAATAATTATGTGGTGTTTCTGTGTATCTTACAAAGACTCCCATCTCAGTTGTAGGCTCAAGTTTCTTCTTGCTATCCTTGGAAACATGACAATACATAGTATCTCCAAAAATTCAAAAATGGGATACATCTGGTTGCCTCCCACATAAATCTTCTTTAGGTGTGATCATGCTAAGTTTTCTATGAGAGCACCTGTTATGAAAATAAACTGTGGTGTTGCATACTTCTACCCATAGATGCAATGTGAGCCCTTGATCATGCAACATGACTCTTGCTTCTCCAAATATGCTTCTATTCTTCCTTTTAGCCACCCCATTTTGTTGTGGGTTATGGGGTGCTATCAATTCTCTTCTAATCTCCTCTTTGGCACAAAAGTACTTGAAGGTGTCAGAAAAAAATTCTCCTCCATTGTCACTCTTAGGTGTTATCACCTAGCCATTTCTAATTAGGCGGATCGACATATACCATGTAAAATTAATTTTACCATAGTAAAATCACTTTCACTATGGGAAATAATTTAGTAAATTATTTTTATTAAATTACTTCTGATTAAATTAAAAAACCTATGAGAATAATTGAACAAATAATTATTTATTTAATTTTCTCTAGGAATAAATATTAAATCATTGTTTGATAATTATTCCTTGTCACATTTGACTAAATCACCTAGGAATAATTAAATAAATCACTATTTATTTATTATTCTTTAATTCTATTTTTGGAATAATTGTTAAATTACTATTTAATAATTAGTTCAATTTCACAACATTCTTAATCCTTGTGAAATAATCAATAAATCCTTTTATTTTTTAGTTATTTCTAAATAAATATATTTGACAAGTTTGAATAGATTTTCCCTCTCCAAAAAATATAATAAAGTATTCCTAACAGTTAGATCTTGATTTGGTTAGTATTATTTTATTATTTTCCATTTTCAAGATCAACCCAATACTTTTTTATAAATAAGAGGTTTTTCCATTCATTCTTCACCATGATCATTATCATCATCACCATTATCGTCTTCTCATATCTGAGCTTCCACTTGAGTTCCATTCTTCGTTTTGGGTTTTTCACATATTGAGAGAGAGAATAGATCGTTGGAATACAAGGACATCAAAGGACCCATCCCACAAAGGGAGATTTGTAGACCCTTGTTGTAGATCTCCTTCACTAGGTGTTTTAGTAAAATATCATTCATATACAAGTCTTATTCTATTGGGTTATTACATCAGATATTTCTTGTTGTTTTTTGTTTTGGATCACATACAATCTTTTTGTTGCAAGGTTTTCTCATTTCATTATTGTAGATCTGAAGCGTAAAAAACCACATTTTGTTGTTAGGGTCACTTGTCACTAATTACTTAAGTGAAGTAATTTTGGTACACTTGCAAAGAATTTACATACTAACATTAGGGATTTCAATCTCTAACTAGTGTCCTTTTCAACCAATGCTTTGAATTCAATAAATTTTGAGAAAACTTTATCCTTCTTCCGCATGAAGAAGATCCAACATTTTCTAGAAAAGCCATCAACAAGAATGACATAATACCTGTGTTTTGTTGTAGAGGCTATAGAAAATGGTCCACATACATCAGAGTGGACTCACTCCAAGATTGCTCCAGCTCTACTATCTCGGCCTTAGAAGGTGTATTTTGACATATTTCCCCATTGTGCATCCCTTGTAGACATCATGTTGGTCAAGGGTGCATTTCGGGAGAACAATGGTAATCTGCTACATGATTTTAAGGACCCATGGTGTAAGTGTCCCATGCACCTATGCCATATTTCTCCAACATCTCGGCTTTGCACCGTTTATGCCTTTCTATTCAGTGCATCACAAGGTTCCACCTCAAGTTTTTAGATATTTTTCACTCTAACTCCAATCTGTTTCACCTACCTGGTAGCTACATGTTTAAAAAAGGCTTTCTCCTTACTGAAAACAACATCATGGCCTCTATCCTCTAATACAACTAAAAAGATCTAGTTCTTCTTCAACCCAGGTACATACATAACATCGTTTATGATGATGGGAGCATGAATCTCTCTTAAAGGGTATAGTTCAAATTCCTTTGGTACTGTACCGCCCATCATACCCAAGTTCTATGTGCATCTAGAGATCCTTCTCCTCTAGGCTATTGAAGAATTCTTTGCATCCTGTCATATAGAACAAGGCATGTGAATCTAGATACCACACACTCCCCATTACAATGCTCTCCATGCATGCAATCAGGGTGAAGTCTAATTCAAATTGTGAGGCAAGTGCTTCACCTCCTACTCCTCTTGAAGGCTTCTTGTTAGACTTATTTTGCAGACACTTTGTTGCATAGTGCCCAAATTCATGGCAGTGAAAACATTTTATTTTTCTTAGGTCCTTCTTCTTTCCATTGTTCTGGCTTGACTCTGGCTTTACCTTACATTTCTTTCCCTTCCTAACAAAGGAAAAATTTTCTTCCTCCTTAGATTTGGATGTTACTCCATCTCTAGTGTTCCTCCAGATTTCTTCTTGCACCAAATCAAATCAAAGTCTCTCCTAATTTGGTAATTTGGCCCTTCCATTTACATAGTCCTCATACTTGTGCAAGGATTTTGGAAGGACTAGGAGAGCTAGGCTCACTAGCTCCGAAGATGGAATATTTTCTCCAACTCCTCCAAGCTCATCTTGCCACTCAGTGAATCTGGAGAGGTAATGTGGAATAGTTTCATTTTTCCACAGTAAGATGTTTATGATCTTTTCCCTCAATGCCAATTTCATAACATCTCTTATATTTTTGAATAGCTCAATGAGGGCATCTTACATAGAAAATGGAGTCTCCTTGCCATGTAAATTTGAGATTATGTAGTATCTCATACTATCCAGGATTATCCTCCTAGATTTTGCGTATCCTTCTTCCACTGAGCTCACTGCTGTGTATCCAATACTATTGTTTTTGGAATGTCAGTTTTGGTGTACTCCAACAATCCATTATCATCGAGTACAACTTCCATCCTATCCTTCCAAGCTATGAAATTCGAGGTTCCCTCTAGGGCATACTCCTATCTTTATCCGTTGAAGGAAATTTTCCCTCACATAAGAGAATCTGCTTCACTGAATTTGAAAATCCAAATCTCTAAAGGAGAAGCTCTATTGACTGGTTTCTAGTGTGATTTATGCTATAATACCTTGTAGAAATTAATATAAATTTATACTACTGATGAAATCGAATTGAAATCAAGAGATTATAAATTTCCTCTACTATTATGCGGAATGGAAATCATAATTTAGAAACACATGCAATGACATGCAACCATTAAAATAATAAGAACAAAATGATTTACTGAGGAGCCCAACTAGGAAAAACCCCTCTGATGCTTTTCATTAAAAAAATGGGAATGAGAAACTATTATAATGTCTTGCTTCGATCTTGAAGCATACCCTGCATTGTAAACCTATTCTCTTGCTAACTGTCTTTCTCTAGCTAACACTTAGCTAATTCAAGTCCCCATCTTCCTCCTATTTCCTTGCACAGTCCTTGAGGAAATTAGCTCCCAAAAGGTAGGAATTTCCTCCTATTGGATTGTGCAATTCCCAAGGAATGATACACCTGCTTAACTTCCAAGCATGTACACTCAACTAGTATATAATTGATAATTACAATGTGCCTTTTCCTCCGCTCCAGCTAGTCAATTTGAATTCCATGCATGTTTGGGTTATTTTTAGTTGATTGATTAGTTTGGCTGAGATATCTCCGAGTTAACAACAATTCTACTACTCAACTAACCTTCAACTGACTCGAACAAAGACTTGAGCTTAGTTAAATGAGTTCAACTAACAATAAATCAACTAGATTTCTAAATCATAGCAATCACTACATGCACAACTCTACTTCTAGCCTATAACTGAAATTTACTGAGTAAGCTAGTAGACAAGGCCATGCCACTCTAGCTAACTTCCATCTAAGTCATCCTGCTGATGTGGAAAATCGAATTCCTAAATTTGACTAAGGCACTGTAAGTCAAATTTAGCCTTTCTTGCTACAATTTCTAACATTTTTATTAGAAAGTAATAGTTTTTGGACAACTCATGTTCATTGTTGGAGAAGTGACATTTGACAGTGATAGGTAGCAACACTCTTGCCTTATGTTAGTCTTCATTGGAGTAATGCAGGAAGACTATAATGGGAATAAGTCCTTGAGTAGCTAAGGAGTAGCCGTGGGAAAGAAGTCTCAAAGTGTTGTGGCCTTGTAGGTCGAGGGAGCAACTAGTTAGCATGAATACCCTATGCTTATGATTACTTAGAGGGAATATTGGGGAATCAAGTTTAGTGGCCTAAAGGAATAGGTGCATTGATAGAGGTAGGTGCTTCAGAACATAAGCGAAGGACCCACAATGTACAAGATATGGCAAAGCAGCTGTGATCGTGCACTACATCAGCTAGACCATCAGTGTATATTGTATCTTGTATTCTTGTACTAGTGGATGTATGAGGGCCATTATCCATGGTACGAGAGCCATATATTATTGTATTATCAATTTTATTAATATAATGAAGTAACTGGGTTGTTGATTAAATTTGTAAAAAGTTGTGTATATTTTGAGGACTAGTAGAATTATTGTTGTATATTATTCCGTTGTGCAAAGTAGTCTTGTTGTGATACTTGGACTGGTAGCATCAATGATTTAGGATTCTATCCTAGACTCTAGTATCATGGAAAAACAAAAAATTGATACTTGGAAGAAGAAGTTCTGGTATGCTTTGGAATGGCTAAGGATAGAAGACCCTTCCATAAGATGGCATGACTTAAGACATGATGATATTGATCAACATAAAATATGGTTTCCTGAAGAAAGAAAGAGAGTTAATAATGACAATTCCAAGGAAGAAGATATTGTAGCTTGTTTATTAGTTTGTTCCATGGGCACTTTTTATAAAATTGAAAGCATGGAGAAGGATTCTTGTACAATATGGAGATATACCTTGCCGAAATATTTTGATCTCAAGGAAAGAAGTAAGCATAATAAGATATCTTCCATCATGATGAGGTGATTATGATATTGATGTTTTGGTATTAATTATCTGGTTGGTATATGGTTTTTCTACTTGGAAGAATGTTGCGAAAATACGTAATGGAAGTGTATCTACAACTATGTATTTTGAACTCAATTTAATAAATTCATGGATTGAGTGGATGGCTTTGATAATCCTTGGAGGATTATATAATCAAGATGTATAAATAATCCTGGGATTGAAAGGTAGCAATAAAAACATATAACCTGATGTTTTGATGACATGAAGATCACTTTCATGATTAAAGGAAGCTATTATTAGCTCTACCTTGACTGGATCAATATAATTCCTTTGTTGATGATGATTAGAGGAAAGTGATATGAAAGGTTGATGGCCTGAACCATGTTACAGTTTGAAGAAATTTTGGCTCCATTACAAAAGCTCAATATGATGAGATGCAAAGGGAAGGAGGAGCCATGCAACTACTTGAATATCTACATGAAGTAGTTGATGTATTTATATATACACACTAAAGAAATTTGCTTCCCAATTAAAAGGAAGTAAGTAATATCCTCTATGTCTGAGAGAGAATAAGAAGACTCCTTAAATGTTTGAGAAGAAGCTAGGATCTATTCCCTAATCAAGAGGGAATGAGTATCTCCTTTCTAGTTGAGAGGGAGTGATGTTAAGACATTATATTATTCATATGTCATGCACTAGACTAGGAATAATAACCATAAGTCTAAGTGAAGGCACTCGGAAGGAGAATGGAGGATTGGATAAGCATCTAAGATTTCCTTGTGGATAAAGGATCCAAAATTGGAAGTAGATCGACACTCTTTGAGGATTGGATAGGTATCCAAGATAAGAGTGGTTTAAGAGCATTGATATTATTTGAGTATTGGGAATCCAAGAAGAGAATAGTCCTAAAATGACATACCTAGTGAACATCTGGATGGGGTATGTGCCTTAGAGGAAGTGTGTTGTCTCATGTAAATCCTCCTAGCATTATTCTTTGAAATTAGAATAGCTTGACAATTAAGGCCTTACTATGTTGACAATGTTGGTTATGATGTTGATGCCCAAAGATTACTTATAAATCCGCCTCTTCTTATGAAAATTCTTCAATTTGAGAATATCCTCATACTAGTTGTACAATTATGAATACCTCTCTAGTTAAGAGGAAGTGTTGGAAAATGTAACTAGTTTCGGTCTTCATAATTTTCATTGTACTCATGTCGTTATGTATATCTTATGTAACAAGTAAAATAAGAAAGAAAAATATTATTTTCTAGCATGGGTTTCATGCTCCATTTGAATGGTCATCTAGGTCAAGCATGCATTTCATGCTCCTAGGGTTTGTCAAGTCAAGAAAATATTTTTCATGAGTCAAGAGAGTCATTATCATTTGTATAAGACCCATTTGGGCAAGTTGTAAAATGTAAAAGATATTATTTTTGAGTCTAGAAAGTCAAATTGACCTCCAAGACCAATTCGACCCTACTAGTGAAAAGTCTGCCTAGGAAAGGCGTATTCAACCTCATGAGAAGGCTATATAAAGGAAGAGAGTTCAAATCTTTTGGAAACAATTATAAAGTTTGATCTGCGATAACAAGAAGGAATAAACAAGAGTGAAGGACTAGGAAACAAGAAAAAATACCAAGCGAAGGAATAAGATATGAAATCTGACCTGATTTTGCCCACACGTGTGGAAGTCTAGGGTTTTTGTGTGAGTTGTAGGGTCGAGAATTGAAAGTCAAAGTTGTAGTCCTGAATTGATGGCCAAAACTTTTATTGGAGAAGACTTTGAAGAGGTTGACCGTCATTGACTTCGGTAGACTTTGTATGGTTTAAAGGATATCAATTAGAGGGTTGACTTGGTGCTTGGAGGAGGTCTTTGGTTTGGTATTTGGGTCTTAGATTTCTCATTTGATTTGATTCTATAAGAAGAGAAGATATTCCTTTTGGGTTTTCCCCTTGGAGGGTTTTTGCTCTAGCTTGGAGCCTATATTTTGTTTCCATTGTCTTTTATGGTCTTCATGGCTTATGCTCCATATAATTGTTTGATGAAAATAATCTAACAAAGAATAAGAAGAAGATAATATAAGTCCACAAGATTTTATCAAGGATAAGGAGAATTTTTTCAATAACTTTCCTACTTAATTCTCCAACACTTAACCTAGTCCACCAAGCAATGCGTAAGTTGTCAAACCCTACAGTACAATATGCTTAAAGGTTTACCATAACAATTCCCATGTTTGATACCTACAATTCCCTTCAATTTAGTTTCTAAGATTCATCATAAACATAATGTTGTAAAAAAATTACATGAAAAACATCATGAGTTTTATGCAAGTGGGATGGAAACACAAGATGATGGAAACTGGTCCAATTCTCTCTTTGACTCTAGAAGGTCTTATAGATTGAGGTGACAACTTTGTTCCTTTTCCAAACCAAATGGTGCCCTTGTTGGGTTGGATATGAATAAAATCTTGGTCCCCACTTGGTAACTTTGATTAGTTTTATGTGCATCAACATAGATCCTTCTTCTATCCTGTGCTTCCTTTAATATTTGTCAAATATGAATCACTTGATCTTCCATTTATTGTACCTATTTAGGCCTACCATTTCTCTATCCTCCAAACTTTCCCAACTCAATGGTGTCTTACATGGCCTCCCATGCATAGCTTAATAAGGATGCATCTCAATTGAACTATGGTAACCCTTATTGTAGGTGAACTCTACTAATGGTAGGTATTCATCCCATTGATTTTGGTTATACATAACATACATTCTAAGTCTGTCTTCCATAGCCTGATTTACTCTTTCAGTGTACTCATTTTTTTTGGATGATATCTAGTGCTCAAGTTTACCCGAGTCTCCAATGCTGATTGCAAACTTGTCCAAAACCTAGATGTAAATCGAGTGTCTCTATGAGATTATCTTTGTTGATACTCCATGTAGTTGAATAACTTCACTTATAAATACTCGTGCCACATAAGTGACATCATAATTGTCTCTAATAGGGATGAAATGGGAACTTTTGGTCAACTTATCAACTATGACGAAGATGACATTATGCCTTTGTGATGTCATTGCCAAACTTACAAAAAAATCCCTAGAGATGATATCCAATTAGACATAGGGATTTCATGTGGTTTTATAAGTCCTATTGGGTGGTTATGGTTAGCCTTCACTTGCTAACATTAAAGACACCTAATGAAAAATTAGACCATGTCACTCTTCATGATTTCCCGAAAGAAAAGCTTCTTCATGTTAGCATACATATTCTTCATGCCATGATCTTCATAATAAAGTATCCTATGTAACTCCTTGAGGATGGTTCTCCATATATTCCCTTCCTTAGGGATGTACATTATCCCTTGAAATCTCAATAACCCATTTGGATCAAGGGTATATCCCTCAAACTTTGGTTTTATTTGTTTTCTACTCTGGAGCGTTGATGTAACCTTAAGATACCAACTATCTCCAAAGAGGTTTTCTAACAGACTCTCCCTCAAATTGACTCTCAAGGACACTGAGGAGAAAATTCATGGTCTTCTGCGTAGGGCATCTGCCACCACATTCTCCTTTCCATTGATGTACAAAATCCCAAAATCATGCTCATTAATTCACTCCAACGTCTCTATCTAAAATTCATATCCCTTTGAGTGAAGAGATGCTTCAGGTTCTCATGATCAATATTTAGTTGAAATATTCTCTTGATGAGATAATGCCTCCAAGGTTTCAAATCTAGCGTCACCATTGCTAATTATAATTCATGGGTAGCAACAAGTCTTCATGTTTTTTTAACTTTCTGGATGCATAAGATATTACTTTCCCTTCT
Source organism: Pinus tabuliformis (assembly GCA_031772625.1). NCBI lineage: Eukaryota > Viridiplantae > Streptophyta > Pinopsida > Pinales > Pinaceae > Pinus > Pinus tabuliformis. The sequence goes on from CM062818.1 coordinate 385,508,512, forward strand.
TGCATTAATACCACTCCTAATCCTTGCTTCAAAGCATCAACGAAAACTGTGAAGTCCTTCTCCACGTTTGGAACTTGAAGGATCAGAGAATTGGTTAGTAATCTCTTCATCTCAATGAATGCAGTGTTGCATTCCTTTTTCCATTCATACCTAACTACCTTAGTTGTAATGTGGCAATGGGTTTCACAATCTTTGAAAACCCTTCCACGAATATCCAATAATAACCTACTAACCCCATGAAGCTACACACCCCATGAGCATTTTTCGGCACCAACCAATCCATTATAGCCTTCACCTTTTTTGGGTCCATCGAAATCCCTTCTTTTGAAATGATGTGGCCGAGATAATGAATCTCCTTTTGAAAGAAAGAGCATTTTGAAAATTTTCCGAGAAACTTATTTTCCCTTAAGCAGGTCAACACAACCCATAAGTGCTCTTCATGCCATTTTTCATTCCTAGAACACACAAGAATATTGTCTAGAAATACTTGCACAAAGTGAACTAGATACTTCTAGAACACACAATTCATGAGGCTCATGAACATTGTTGGTGCATTAGTCAAGATAAACGACACTAGTATAGACTCATAGTTCCCAAACCAAATCTGAAAATATTTTTTTTGGGTTGTCACCTTTCTTAATCCTTAACTAGTAACATTTGGATCATAGATCGATTTTCTAAAAAACCACTTATCCTTCATTTGATCAAAGATATCATCTACTCTAGGTATCAGGTACCTATTATTTACTGTGGCTCTATTCAAGTTCCTGTAATATATGCAAAATATTAAGGAAACATTTTATTCTTAAAAAAAGTCACTTGTGCAACCCTAGGTGAAATACTAGGTCTAATAAGTTCCAAATCAAACAACTCCTTTAACTGCATCTTTTACTTACAAAGCTTTGGAGCTACCTTGTAAGGTGTATTGGGTATTGACTTTGCACTAGGTTTTAATTCAATTGTGAATCAATCTCCTTCTTAGGGGGTGACCCTAAAAACTTTGGGAAAAACATCCTCAAATTCCAATAAAACTGAGTGCTAGTCCGTTATAGTGAAAACTCAACCCCCCCTTTTTTGACTTATTTATTTCAAATAATGGGGACCCTTTCCATAAAATTTTGGCTAAGTTACCGTTTTGATATTTTCCTTTGGTTAAGTGTCCTATAATTTTGCCAATTTTTCGTTTTCGTCAGATTTCTATTTTGATTGCTTCATTGAGTACAAATTTTAACTATATTTCATAGGTACTTGCTTCATATCATTTGGTTACATGATTTTCAAATGGTGTTCATCCAAATTTCGATAATTTTTACCGTCCGAGTTAAAAAGATACAAAATGTATATAATTTTATTTTTTTCAAATAAATTAGTAATTGATTGTAAATATTAATTCCTAGTTAATTTTTTTAATTATTTCATTTGTCACTTACGATCCTATAAAATCACCGCAGCCAAATTGTAGAACAATTGAAATTATGTGTTTTCGAGATCTCGGTAATTTATTCCAATTCCAAACTTTAAAAGAAATTATGAGACTTGAAGTCTGAAAATTGCAAAGTGGTTGTAGTTCATCTTGTCGGATTTTTAAATTGCAAATGACTGTAGTTTATACATGGGAAGGAAGGTCCCACTCCATGTCGCCCTCCTCTCTCCCTTCACACCATACTTTGCATTCCATCAATATATCGAAAACAATAAATATTGTAACTCTATTTTTAAAACGACCTTTGATATTTTAAAACTTCGATGCTCCATGTATTATTCAACTCCCGATGGGGCTTATATTAAACATCGGTTATATGAAATTTTATTAATATGACCTCGGAACTCTTGAAATATCAGAACTTTTTAATGTAACATCTTGAGACTTCAATACCTCCGATGTTTGATGTACCTCAAAATTTCGTTGACCTTAGAGCTCTTTCATGAAACTTACGATATTAATAACCTCCGATACCCTAATGGATAATACCTCAGATAGTTTATTAACATAACTTTGGTTTATCCCAAGGCTTCCATCGAAACCCTGAGACCATTGAATATTGGAGCTCCTCGGATATTCCTCTCCACTTCTTATAACTCACTCCATGCCTCCACTTTATTATATATAAGTCCCTCCTTATGCCTCCCACTTATCGACCATGGCTCATTTGTTGAGCCAAAATCCACTAGGCCCATTCAATTGGGACAAATAGCCACTTGACATGTCTCATGTTGTATTAAAAAATTAATTAATTTATTTTAAATTTAAAATTAATTTTAATTTTAATTAATTTAATTTGAATTATAATATAATTGTAGTTTTATAATTATAATTAGTTTGTAAATGAATTTAAAATTTTAATTAATTAATTAATTTTATAATTGTTATTAGTTAATAATTGTATAGTTGAATAGGATTAGACATTTTAATTAAATTTTCGTAATTTTGGTCCATACAACAGTTTTTCTAGAATTCAGGGAAATTTTAGCACTTCAACTTTGGAAGCTCATAAGTTGAGTTTTAATTGGTGAAATCAGGCCCAAGATGACTCATTAGATAGATACAATCATGGAGAATATTTCTGAAGTGGTTGCATGACCAAATTCAGTCATTAAAGTAGTCTAAAATTTAGCAGAAAATTAAGCTCTGAATTTGTAACTTAAATTAATCTGAGTTTAATTTTTTGCATTTTCATTTGCTCATAGCCTCTGTTGAGTGCAGATCCAGTCGACTATGTTCTCTTTGACCAATAAGATATTTACAAGGATCAATGGAAAGATCATAATTCTGTTTATTTAGTTATTTAATTGAGTTTTAATTGTAGATATTTTATTTTCCAGGTTTTGTATTTTTTATTTTAATTTGCATTTTAAATTAATTTTGATTGGTTTTTTTTAGGAGAACAGTTGAGGAGATGAGGAATAGAAAATTTGAATCAATGAAATTTCTCCAGCAAGGAAAGAAAAATAATTTTGACCAATGAAAATTGTTGGAGCAGATTTGTTATTCAATAATTCTCCTATTTGGAATTCATTTTTGTAATTATAAAGAATGATTTGTAGAATGGGTTTTAGGCTCCTATCTTCTACAAATTTGTAAATTTAAAGCACTATTGTAAGGGATTTTCAAGCTTTAGAAGTAGGAGTAGGAAATTCATATCTGAGTCACTGGGATTGGTCTTTTTCAATTCTAGACTTTGTATTGGGAGCAAAACTTGCAGTGTTGCAACTATTTCTTTTAGGTGCAGAGTTTATGATTTTGAGAAAGATTGTGGGAGATCAATTCAAGGAACAGAGAAAGAGACTAGGTTTTAATAAATTTGTATTTTAAATACTATTATTTTTCAATGCAAATGTCATATTTTTAATAACATATTTGCATAATTTTTTTTCATGTTGAGCACTATTGTTTAATGTGAAGATGAAGGTATTTTTGAATTAGCTATCTCTTTCATTAACTTCACAGATATGTTGTTAATTTACTCTTTTTCTCTTATATGTAAATTAGATTTAATTACATCAACATTAGAAGAACTATTTCCTAATGTTATTGGTTAATCATTCACCATTAATTAGTCTTTGAACAAAGCATGTTTTGGTAATTATAATATCAACTAGTAGAACTATTTCATTATCGAGATATTCATCTAAAACTAGGCATGTTAAATTCCCAATCATTTAATTTCTTTTCTCTCAGTTGGGTTAGATATACATCTTCCTAATTGAGATAGGCTTAAGATTTTTGTCTTTTTGCTTGCATTCTAGGATTTGTTTTCATTTAGATTAATGACTACATTTCTATAAGTGCTCTTATCAAAGAGGTAAAATCTAGTTGTGGCTTGGCTGAGCCCTATATCAGCTTAAGGATCACTTTCTTTTTTAAGCTCAGCAAGAGGGCTAATCTAATGGATCTTCTCTATTGGTAAGAAAAAAACATACTTTAAGCCAATAGAGATAGAGAGGAGGCAACTCGACCTAGTTTGACTAGTTGGAACCACCATTTCAAACGGAAAACGATCTGCTCTAAGGTCTCGATAGGGTGGTTTTCCCTAAATGTTGAGGCATACATTTCGAGCCTACAATATTTTTGGTGCTATAAGGAGGGCCATAGTCATTTTTTCTTTGAAAATTTTATTTTATTACTATGGCTTAATGTAAAAGACATCCTTGGAGTTGCTTTATCGAACTTCATCGAAATTCCACTATGGTAAAGTCAGTCCAGACCCTGTCTCAGGTAAATTACAATGGTAAGACATATGCTTTTAGTCATCTCCTTCAATTTGTTTTAAGTTCCAATTATTTTAGTATCGACGAAGGTGTTATTTGCAGAATCTTCACTCTTACTTTGACAGGAAGAGCCAAAGATTGGTGCTTATCTCTTCTAGTTTCCTCCATACATAGTTGGGATGAATTTTTGAAGATTTTCCTTCACACATTTTAGGAATATGATTATGTAAAGGCGTGTGATCAATTAGGAGAATTGAGTAGGATGGAAGGTGAGCCTTTGGATATGTTTTTATGTTAGATTCAAATTAATTTTAATGCAATTTCGGTCCAAATATTTGCCTCAACTCCAATTAATAGGTTGGTTTAAAAATTTGATATCTCTTCCTTGTATTCCTTATCAAGAATCAGAAAATTCATTTGTTTCTATTGAAAAATCAACTGCTCAAACCATCAAGAATGATCCTCTTCTAGAAACTAGAGTTGCTAATGAACGATTTTAGGAGAAAAATGATTCTGCCCAAATAAATAATGTTGTTGTGAATGAAAAATTACAACCAGAAATAAGCAACAATCAATATCTTCCTCCTGATATTCTTTTAAGCAATGGAAAAACCAATTCTTTCAGCAATGAGGACATGGATCAACATCCCAAAGTTTACAATCATGTTAATCAAGAATATTTTGAAGCACACATTTTGGGAAATGAGCAACATTTTTCTAATAGAGAAATTTACAGTTTTGTAAATTCAAATTCCCACTTTTCTCTGTATCCCGATTTATTTTATAATTCATTAAATAATAATACAACTGATCCTTTCGATATTGATAACAGTTCACAAGATAAAGGAGTTATCATTTACGAATTATCAGTAAGTTCTGATAGGGATAGAGAAAATTTAATTACTTACAATTTTGCAAATTTTCTATTTGATTCTAATTTAGGAAAGGAATATACTAATGAAATTGTTCATAATAATGAAAACAATGAACCTTGTTATTCTTCTTCTTAAAAAATGTTAACTCTTTAAGTAAATCTGTTTTTGAAGATGAAAATAATGTTAATGTAAATGTTTCAATAAATTTGCAATCATTCAATCATCATGATGATTTCAACAATCACCATGATGATTTCAACAATCACCATGATGATTTCAACAATCACGAATCTGCCCCAATTTATGATTCCTACAATGATGACTTACCTTTTTATGATCTTAATATAAAAATTTTTCCATCTCTATAAGTGAATGGAAACAAAAATGATTTTAATTTTGTAATCACTTGTGAGAGGAAAATCTTTACAAACAAACTCCCGCTATGTTTTATCATTATATGTAATTTAGATGTAAATTATAATTTTCCTTTTTCTCATTTTCTTCGATTTCAATTTGTTTCTTTTTCGAATCTCATTTTTTATTTTCTAAACACACTACGCTGACACTACAAGCATCAAAACTCTAGCCTCCCATCTAACAAATTAATCAACATAAATGAAAATCAATTTCAGAATTTCGATCGTGATCATTTGCTAATTCTTATCTTGAAATTATATTTGATGATTATGCGTGGCCAACCTACTTTTGATTTTCAAATTGATTTTTCACGAATATTGATTTTTGAGAGCCTATTATTATATATTGGTCAATCATGTAATTCCTCTAGAAATTTTCTACATTACTACCCACGATTTATCAATCCATTTGAAAAGAAAGTTTCTATTCCTGTACATAAGTTTCTATTCTTGTACATGTAATTTTTTTTTTACAACAACCTGTTAGTGTCGGTCATGATGCCCTCCATCAGTGATCAAAAAACTCTTTGCATATGCATAAGTAGGTGTCTCATCAATGTCAGTTTTGCATCCCATTAGGCATGCCATAAAACTGATGGAGGAGCTGGTCCTTGTTCCCTTCTTGGCTTTGCTGGATCAGGTCATATCAGTTAATGAGCTTGTGTCACAACTGTTTTGTTTTGTCTTGAAGTCCAAAGTCTTAGGTCTAGGGTTTCAGTCAAATGTCATTGCAAGATCATGAGTCAGAGGTCCATGAGTCCCCAGCAAGCCAGAAGGAGGTATGTAAATATGTTTCATTGATATTTTTCATCATGTACAACTTATTTATACCTTGGATTTAAAAACCCTGTTTTTAAACCCAAGGTCATGTCAATTTTGTAAAACAATAAGGAAATTTCAAAAATTCTTCAAAATGCCGGCAATAACCCTGGTCTCCTCGCCAGAGTCCATCAGATGGTCTACCTGCAAAAAGAACGGAGCTAAAGCACCCAAAAAGTCAAATTCAGAACAAAAGAAAACTCAAAACAGTGTTAAAAGAAAGTGTCAAGGCAAAACATTAGAAAGTGGGTTTGGTAAGTAAATTTTTTCAAATTGAGCTTATAAAGAGTCAAATTCTCTCTCAATACCTTCATTGTGCATCCAAAGAGCTTGCAAGAAGAAGTGATAGGGCGAAGAGGCGAAAGGAGGCAAAGTGCAGAGAAATTGAACCAGTTTCAGGTGCGCGACCCGTCAGAGGTTGTGCGCGACCTGTTGGGCGGTGCGCGACCCGTCAGGCGCCTCCCAGCAGTGCTAATTTGTAACGGGCGCGACTCGTCGGGCTGTGCGCGACCTGTTGGGTACCCTGCGCGACCCGTCAAGCTGTTGACACCAAAACCGCCCCAAATTTTGTCCAATCGCCCTCTAAGTTGCAAAATCGACCGAGGTAGGGTCTATACACTTGATGAATTGATGAATGGTGAATGATGAGCTTTCATTTATATGTTTTTATCACTAAGAATGCAAAGAAAATAGATTTTGGTGATTGCTTGTCAATGTAGGCATAATGCTAGGGTTTGGTGTTTTTTTTTCAAGGTTTTAATTCCCATTTATGTTCCCTCCATGTTTCCCCATTGATTTCACAATTGTCATCATATGTCTCTATCTTATCTTATTTGCAAAGAATATGAAATTTTCCTCCTTCCAAGTATCAAACCCTGTCCCTCCCTAAACACATTCCCAAAACCCTAATACCCTCCATTGTGATATAAAAACACACACAGCAAAAAGAACAAAATGCTATGAAAGAAAAACAAAATGATTATGCAAAAAAGAAAGCAATATGATGATAAAATGCCAAAACAAGAAATAAAGAAAATGTGGCTGTGTATATAAACAAAAGCAAAGGAAATATTGCTATGTATATTTGATCAAAAGTAATGTTGCTGTGGTCCTAAAAAGCAAAAACCATGTTTTCCCTTCTATCCCCTAATATCTTTGTCAATGAAACCCCTTTTCCCTTTTGACAAAATGTCAATGAAGCCCTTTTCCCCTAGCATCAAATGTACATGAACCCCTTTGAAAAAACAGAGTGTGCCTTATGATGTACATTGAAAGGCAGAAATCAAATGAGCAAGTTATCTATGCTGTCCCATCCCCCTGTTGAGCATACATGTCATTTCCCTTGGTTATTATTATCCATGTTTCCCTAATAAAAACATTTCTTTGCAAATGATTTCCCGCTGATTAAGATGAGATTATATGTTTGACAGTTTGTGAATTGTCCCTTGAAAATTCCCTGTTTTCATATGTTTCCCTTTCCTTATTAAAAAATCCCCTCCCCTAACATTTCCTTCATGATTTTTTCCCCTTGAAAACATCATACAACTCAGCATTTTTGCAGGCAAGGGCAGCAGTTTACTTTGTCTATTTTCTCCACTTTGCTCAAAAGCACCATGTCAACCACCGAGACCTATGAGCAAGGTGATGACCAGTCTTCTTCTACAGAGGTTGAGGTACAGCGGAGGCCTCGTAGGGGGGGCAAAGGTGGTCATCATAAGAGAGAGGAGCCCACCTCATTGGCAGAATTGCAGGCCTGTCCTTTGGCAGTGAATTGCTTTCGGTATATGTCATGTTTTCAGTTTTGCGAGAGGCTTGCTCAGATCCACCACCACAGGGAGTTGGCCCGCTTATTTGTTTTGCACCTTCATGATGGGCAGGTCACTCTGGTAGGAGTGAACTTTGTGTTGTCTCCGGAAGTGATTTCAGAGGCTACCGGGATACCAAATGTGGGTGAGGTGTGGCCCAAGCGCAAAGTGTTGGATTTTGTTCATTTTGAGCCATATGTCATGCCAGCCTTCATGAGACACTTGTCGGGGGTCTTTCCTTTCAGATTTCTCCGGAGGGAGTATGCTCCGATCTTGAAACTCATCATGCATTACTTTACATGTGAGGGCAGGTTTTCACAGGTGTACTCTTATCACATCCGCCTGTTGATGCACTTTACCCGAGTGAGGATGATGAACATCCCGGTTTTCTTCTTCCAGAATATTCAGAGGATGGTGCCTATGTTACAGAGGAAGACCCCAGCCCAGCAGTTTAGGAGTTTATGTCACTATGGTCTCATCCAGCTCATTGTTTCCCATCAGTTGAGTCAGCAGGGCATTCCATGGGAAGAGTTCATCTCCCATGAGTTCTTCACAGCGCCACCACAGCCACAGCCGGAGCCAGAGGTCATTTATGAGGAGGGAGGTCCATCTCACCAGCCCGAGATCATTGTTCCGAAACATGTTTCTTCCTCACCTCAGGTCACCTACCAGAGAGGCCACAGGGCCTTGTTTGCAGTAGCTCGACGAGTACTTTCTCCACAGCAGGTGGAAGGGGTTTCGTCATCATCTTCAGGACAGCGAGTGTTATCTCCACACCAGGTGGAAGGGGCCTCGCATTCTTCATCAGCAGAGGCAGTGTGGGAGGGCAAGCAGCCCATGGTTGAGGATGAGAGAGCCGGTGATACACATGATGATTTCATTGACCTTGATGCCCGCTCTCCTTCTTCAGATTTTTATGAGATTATCAGACAGAGAGAGGAGGAGAACCTCGTGTTGCAGCAAAAGCTCCAAATGGCTCAATGGACCATCACTTATCTGGAGCAGCGCAACAAACAATTAGAAGAGGAAAAAGAACTTGATGAGCTATGGAGGATCCGCAGTGATCGAACTTTGAAACGTAGGAGGCCCGGTGACCCATTGCCTGCTGACCGGGAGTCTTTGCTCATTCAGGAGAATGCTCGCTTGGAGAGGCTGTTGGAGAAGGCCAACCAGGACAAGAGGCTGCTAAGGAACATGAAGAATCATTATTGGGCGAGGATGCATGTTTGCAAGGCGAAGATGAAAATGTTCCAAAGAAGGTTGTCCGAGGCCCGCAAGAGGAAGAAGAAGACCAACCCACTCCGTATCTTGGCCGAGGCTTCTCTCACTCACCATGATACTCATTAGCCTCTTCCTAGCAGCTAGCACAAGAAATTTTGAAAGTTTTGAGGCATTTTTGGCATTTTTGGGACATTGACAGGTTTTGGCCTTTTAACGGGTCTCACCCCGCGCGCGACCCTACATGGGGGCAACTCAGAACGGGGAAAACTCAGCATTTTTGGAATTGTCATGCAGAGTTACATCTACCTGTGGATGGACTTCAGTTTTTATGGAGATTTGGGCCTCCAAAAGGTCAAAACACATGCAAATTTTGACTTTCTGCCCCTATTTTGAGTTGCAGAAAGCTGTCTTGGGAGAATTGAGTTTTGAGGGGTCAAATCAACTCCAAATTCAAACATTCCGGTGGGGTTGGAAAGTAGACTCGCAGACCTTTCCAATGAGCTATCTTGCACCGGATTTGGACACCGGGAAGGCCCCCAAACAGGCCTCTCAATGTGCACGACCCGTCAGGCACATGTGCGCGACCCGTCAGGGAATTTTGCCTGTTTTGACCAGTTCGGCCAGAAAAACACTGTTTTCACTTGGTTTAATGTTTTGGGCATGTAAATGATGGATTTTTGTGTAATTTTCATGGCTCTATGATGCTTTTACTCTCCTTGATCACTTCTAGAAGATTCTTGAATGTAAATGGTAAACATTTAATGCATGGATAGGTTTCCTAAGTTTTAGAGGCAAGTTGTTTTGACTGCCTATTATCTAGTGCTCAGTTTAGAATTAGTTGAAACAGCTCCTAGGAAGCTGAGCTCGACCCCTAGAGGTGGGGAAAGGAGTTAGATCATCTATATTATGCCTTCTCTTGCTCATTTTCATGGTTGGACTCTTGAGGGAGAAGCTCCTATTGTATATTTTACTTGTATCTCTGCAATTTGAGGAAAAGGAAGACCAGGGTTTTGCAGACATCATTGGGATTCTTGTGGACTCTTGTGTTGATGGTGTGTTCTCTTATTGTAATTGTAAGTGTGTTTATGTGTTCCATCTCTTTCTTTACTGCAGCTTATTAAACAAATGAAGTGATAAAGTTTGAATTCATGCTTGCCATGCTCAGCTTTCAAATTTGTTTAATGTTTATGTTTTCCACTGTCTAGAGAGGATTCAAAGTCATTGTTTGCCCTCTTTAGCTTCTCTTTTTTCTTCCTTGATCATCCATCTCAGCTAAAGGCATCAGCACAAACTCCTACCTTGCCCCAAAGACCCACCTGCAAAACCTGAGCTCAATCCCCGCACCCGAAATTGCAGCTCCTCAATTTGCCACCAAAAACCCCAAAAAACCCCAAATCAACCTTTTTAATCAGTTTACTAGCCTAATATCAGTGTTACCTTGTTGGTCATCTCATCCCATTGAAGATCTGCCGAGATTGACCGGAGAGAGCCTTCTCATACCCCGTAGGGCTAGCTACGAGGTGAAATGGTTTGATGTAGCTTTGAGATTTGCCTTCTCAGCCTGAGGTGAAATTTCAAACGCTAACACAACCTATGATATTTAAAGAATTATCATTTAACACTGGTCTGATGTTTCCTCTTTCCCTAAACCTCTTTCAGGTATCAATTGAAATACATCTTGAATTTTATGACCATGTAGCCAAATGTTTGGAAGAATTTCAAGGAAAGGATTATGTAAATAAGTTTATTTTTCCGAATTTGTTAATTGTGTATAGTAGGCTACATTTTTTTTTTAATAATTTAATTGCAGTTTTACTCTTGTTGATTGACCTGTATATACATGCAGGATTTAAAAATGAGAGAATGGTTAGATTTGAAGTATGACTATATTTAGTCATGTTTCCTTTCATTCAGTTAAGATTGGCAATAGATTAGTTTAGATTTAGATTCTTTTCCTGTATTTATTTATTTTATTATTGCATATTTTTAATAAGCAAGTAATGAGCCCAAATTTTTCCTTTGGCATTCCCTTTCATTTTTTGACAAAGTAGCCTAGAACATATCAAAGTTCTTATATCGTTAGATCATACATGCTTGTGATTCAATGAATTGTGTCGCTTTTGTAAAACTTCATCACATTGTTGAAAATATTTTTGTTATAAAATCATATATGGTGAAGTTCCAAAGAATTGCTATGGCCTGACAATTTTTTAGAATACCAAATTTTCAATTCACAAGTATTCTAGATGTTCACTTTCACCACTCTTGTCTCTGAATGTAAATATGAAGAAAATGCAAATTGAAAGCTCATTACTTAGCATTTTAGTTTAGATTGAATAAGTAGATGATTTTGAACATATGAAAATTTTGAGATACACATGGGAGAACTTGAAGATTCATTCAATAAATTTACTGTCAAAATTCGTCCGAGTGTGCATTGACATGTTCATCTTCATCTGTTGTCAATTTCTCTTTTCTATTATTCTTATTTATGTTTTGTTTCTTTTGCAGGTCTTCATTATCTTGATATGGAGACTTGATTTTTAATTAGATTTAGAATAAAGCGAGCAGACAACCCTTTACAATCCACAACATGTTCAGGGAAGTATTTTCTTTTTCTTCAGAATTTGAATATTTCATATTTTTGCTTCTATTCATATTTCCTTGATTCACAAATGCATAAGATGAGCTAATAATCGGTAATGTAGCTGAAATTGAACCCTTAGCCACTCCTTGTTCAGATTTTTCATGGGTCTACAACTTCTCGCATTTTAAATTAAAGAATGCCCATAAACAAAAGAAATTTCAAAATCTTGCAACATTAATCCTATCCATGATTTTATCTCTGCCCATTCTGAATCTTACAATTGTCGAGTTGAGTTGAACCATTGCATCACACTCGTTCATATTGTTTTCCCTTTAGTCATATTCCTTTCTTCCGAAGTGACTCAAAGCCTTTAATTGGTGAATGTTGGAATCCTGATCCTTTGCTTTTCATTTTTCAAATATCTTTTCTCAAAATTTAGGACTTTATGACTTATTGGACTCTTGGTCTTGTGTTAAATGGGAAGCATTTTAAAACAAATTCTGAGATTTGCCTCTCCGAGATCCACATTTCCTTTTCCTCCAATATCACTTCCATTACACTTAGCGAAGGAAATTGCCCCTATTTCATTGTCTTCACTGAAATCTTGTGGTCTCAATTTCTTGTAAGCCAGTTTGAGTTTCAAAGTGGTTTTCTTACTCTTCTCGACAATATTCCTGGCTAATGAAAATTTCATCACTAGTTGTTTGTTTTTGTTTCTACCTTTCTCCCACTATTGGATGCCCATTTCATTATCTCAATTATCTTTTAGTGTGCATCTTCATTTGCTTTTCAAGGCTCTGTTGAGCAACCACTATGATAATGTAGCAATTGGTAAGGAATTTGGAACAGGTAAAGGTAATGGATAATGGATAAATCATTTTTTATTTATCTTATATTTGAGTTTTGATATATCACTCTATATTTAGCACACAAAATTTCAAGACTTCTCCATCTACACTTATGCATTACATTGTTTGGACATGACCTTGAGTCTTGACAATTTATGAGGATCATGGAGTGAATATGAAATTTGAAATATTAAGAGAACAATCCTCACTGCAATTCATAAAGAAGCATCATTTCATTCTCATTTCTATGGATTTGGTTTACTTCTAATTCCTTGAACGTGAGACATCATTTTCTAGTTTACTGCTTGCTTTAGTTTAGATTTAATAATGATGATTTTGGGTCAATGAAATTTCAAAAAATTCAACTTCTTCATGTTTTTACTTCCAATTAAAAGAAGAGGTTAACTTTTGTTGTAGAAGATCCACACCTTTTAGGTAAGTTAAACGAGATTCTCCAATGGTAAGTGTCATATGCCCATCTTCATTATTTTTACTTCTTTAAGTTTTGTTTTTAATTTTGGTGGTCTTAAACTCTGTTTTGCGGGACTTTAAGAATTACTGCACACCTCATATTTGACACTCATTCTCCTTTGTTTGGTTTTATTTTGGGAGAAGCAATAATGATGTTCATAAAATTAGCAAGACTGGGGCATTTCAAAACCTTTAGTTTGTTTCTTAAGCATTACTTTTATCATAAAATGGTTAAGATGCTTTTATGCAAGATTTCCTTTGAAACAAGAAAAATTGTAGTAGGCAGAGGCTTCTAATTTAGCTAATTATTTCTCATTACTACTATTCACCCTTTAATTTTAGAAGCCTAATCACCTATAACTCCACGTGATAAAATTTACTAGATTTTCAACAAAAGACGAACGCACATACGATTTTCTTCTTTTATTCGTTTGTTGAGACATTTTATAGTTAACCTTGTTGGAGTTTGTTCTTTAAATTTGGGATTTTTCTTTCAGCTTTTGCTTTCTTCATTTTTACAATTCTTGGAGTTTGCCGATTTCCTTTTATTTCAATTTGGAATTCTCTTCCTTTTTCTTTTTCTTTTGGCTTGATTTTGGTGACTCCACCATGATTAATGTAGAAGGCCTTTTCCTCACCCAACAGTGGTTGGCAGACATGGGAAATGTTTACTCTCTTGATTTCATGAATTTCATTTATCGTTAAATACATATCTTTATGGAACCATAAATCCCTCTTGCTTTAAAATTTTTTCATGGAGTAACACACAACCTTTATAAGTGATATAGTTCACTTTTTCAAGGAAATTACTGGCCTGCGTTTAACTCAATGGATCCCTCCCACCTCTCCACTTTATAAAAGCCTCTGATTGATAGTCACAGGAAATAAATTTGGAGTCAACATTATGGAAGTATTATATCCATTAACATAAATCTCTATTACCATACTGCCTCTTTCACTTAGGTACATCATAAACTAAAGTCTCACAAATGCACTTATCAAAAGGGAGATTAAAAGAGGAAGCATGGGGAATACAAGTAAACCCGTTGGGGCTATGGAAGCTTGTTGACAGTAGGGCTATGCTTATATGGCATAAAATGCAACTTCATCGGATACTATTCAGGCTCTTTTGCAGCGAAGCGATGTCAGAGGCCATTCATAATAATGGATATATGCTTTATTAAAAAACTCCCATTTGTACCTTCTTCTATTTCTCATACGAGGTAATTTTAAAATAAAATTTTCCCAAATTTTTGTTTCAAGATTTTTACTCAAGTCTGCTTTCAGTATTTATATTTTCGAACTCATATTGCTTAATCTATTTATGTGGGACCCATGTAAACGTTTTATTGTTTGATGATTCAATGGACTCCACTATTTTTAACCTTTAGGTAAATTGAACTTCATTATCTTTAACCAGAGATAACTCGTTCTTCCTTGTGTGTCGCCAATGTTGTAGTGAAAAATCAACCCCCCCCATTTTTGACTTATTTATTTTAAATAACGGGGACCCTTTCCATGATTTTTTGGCTAAGGTACCTTTTTAATATTTTCCTTTGGTTGTGTTTCCTACAATTTTGCCATCTTTTTGGTTTTCATCAGATTTCTATTTTGATTGCTTCATTGAGTTCGAATTTTCAGTATCTTTCCATTGATACTTGTTTCATCTCATTTGGTTATATGGTTTGAAAATGGTGCTCATCCAAAGTTTGATCATTTTTACTGTCTTGATTAAAAAAGATACAAAATGTATATTATTTTAATTTTTGTAAATAAATTAGTAATTGATTGTAAATATTAATTCCTAGTTAATTTTTACTAATTATTTAATTTTTTACTAATGGTCCTACAAAATCACCGCAACCAAATTGTAGAGCAATTAAAATTATGTGTTTTCGGGATCTCGATAATTTATTCCAATTCCAATTTTAAAAGAAATTACAATACCTGAAATCTCAAAATTGCAAAGTGGCTATAGTTCATTTTGTCAGATTTTTAAATTGTAAGGAGCTGTAGTTTTTACATATGAGGGAGGTGTTGGAAATAATACTGAGAGGGGGGGTGAATTAGTATTATCAAGTTCTTTTAATAAATCTTCCTTATTTATACTTTGAATTATTTTTGCATATCAATACCATAAAATAATGAGCATGAACAAAGAAAACAGATAGTCACACCAAAGAACACCAAATGTAAGGTGGAAACCCAATGTGGGTGAAAACCACCTGCTGCAATATGTCTCTATATTCTTTCAAATTAGAAACTCCTTTTACAATGGTTTTGTACTGGTGCAGTCCTTTACCAGTACGCAGGCTGCAACCTGCAGAGAGCTACAACTCTCTCTCGTTTTCCAGTCTCTCCTGGAAGGGAGCTACAACCCCCTACTTCTTTTCTTTCAAGGATCACTTTTCATAATTTTTCAAACTGGATCCATAAACATCATGAGATCATCAAGTACAAGTAAATCACCCAGTCAACTGCAGTAACCAGATCAACAATAACAGTAAACTAAACCCAGAACACCTTATCAACAGAGAAAAATCAGCCAACAAAAGATCTTAAGACAGATACGCAGTTTTTCTTTCTCTGGCCTGCGAGCGTACGCACTTCACCTTCTGCTCCCCTGCGTATACCCGCAGAGACCCTTCTGTCGCACCGCGTACCCACGCACTGTTTCTTCAATCACGCTGCGTACTGTTACTGTAGGCACGCACCCAGAGATACTATCGCGCCGCGTACTGCTACTGCAGCCACGCACCCACAGATGCTATCGCGCCGCGTACCCATGCACCTGCGGCTTCTGAAGCGCCGCGTACTTTCCTTGTGCCTACGCACCTGAACCTCTGTCGCGCTGCGTACCCACGCACTGTGCCTTCTTCTGCTCTGCGTACCCATGCACTTCTCCTTTTTCTGCTCTGCATACCCACGCACTTGCACTGTTAATCACCTACGTACTTCTGGTTAGGGCCGAATTGGCAGTCCATCAATGTGCTACAGATCGTCAGATACTCAGATCTGATCATGCGCTCGAGAGATCACCCTTCATAGATTCGCTTTCGTCTTCACTTTTATATAGATCAAGCTTTTAAAACAATAA
Organism: Pinus tabuliformis; assembly: GCA_031772625.1. Lineage (NCBI taxonomy): Eukaryota > Viridiplantae > Streptophyta > Pinopsida > Pinales > Pinaceae > Pinus > Pinus tabuliformis. The sequence goes on from CM062818.1 coordinate 385,524,860, forward strand.
CCCAATATTTCAGATCTTAGGATATTCAATTTGCAAAAGATGCTTAGCCAAGTGATCTCCTTTGCTTTATATAGGCAAGCTCTTCCTAAAATCATGGATCAATGCCATCGATAACCAATACAAGGGGCCTAAAACATGAGGCTCAATAATAATAATAATATAAAGCAATACCACGGGCCAAAACCATAGAATCAAGAACGGCGGGCTAAATACCACGGGCCAAACATAGGAAACCCCACGTGAACGCGCTTTTCTGCCTTGAAGTAAGTGAACTGGGGGTACGCACCTTCTGAACGGGTGACCTGCGTGTGCGGCCGCAGTCCCTTCACGGCGTACCTGCGTGTACGCACCATTTGAACTATTCTCCTGCGTACTTCTTGATTTTCAACATTTTGAGAGCCTGATCAGAGCATTGCCACTTGAGGGTGTTGCCATCAAGTACAACATCTGTATCATAGAGCCATACCAGAATCATAATGCCAACAATCTCCCCCTTTGGACTTGATGGCAACCTCAAAATCTTCAACGTCATTCTCCCCCTTTGACATCAAGGGCAAAGGGTTATGCTCCCCCTAAGAACATGCTCCCCCTGAATATGAACCAGATCTGCAATGAAAAACCATAATCCACCAAACACCATAAATGACCATGAAAGAGATAGAGACATATTGTAGCAATATTCAGACCAGCATCCATGATCTCCTTCTGTACGTCCTCCATAATGCCAACAATGCATTATATGCTCCCCCTGAACCTATGCCATTCGATCTTCAACCAATCCTCAACCCAACACATGTAACCATCAGAAGATATTCAACAAGATGATGCATCAACAACCCCCAGCTTTTGCCTGAGGTATTCAAAGGTCTCCCCGGGCAATGGTTTGGTGAGTATGTCAGCAACTTGTTCCTTAGAAGGAACATACTCCAACTTGATCTTTTGTTCAAGCACTTGTTCCCGGAGAAAATGATACTTGATCGGTATGTGCTTGGTCTTTGAATGCATGACGGGGTTCTTTGAAATACTGATTGCACTTGTGTTATCACATAAGATGGAGATAGGTGGTGTACAAGTGATTTGAAAGTCCTGCAAGGTCTGCATCATCCAAAGGAGTTGAGTGCAACAGCAACATATTCTGCTTCAGCTGTAGACAAGGCAATCGAACTCTGTTTCTTGCTGAACCAAGATACCAATCTGGAGCCCATAAAGAACGCACCACCACTTGTGCTCTTCCTGTCATCCACACTTCCTGCCCAATCTGCATCTGTATACGCATGAAGTGTGAGATCTGTATCTCTAGGATACCATAAGCCATAATTTTGAGTCCCTTGAAGATATTTAAAGATTCTCTTCACTGCCTGAAGATGAGTTTCCTTCGGATTTGCTTGAAATCTTCCAACTATTCCCACTGCATGCATGATGTCTGGTCGGGTACCTGTCAAATAAAGTAGACTTCCAATCATAGATCTGTAGGTTGGTTCATGTACTGTTGCTGATTCATCATTTGCACTGAGGCTACATCTTGTGACCATGGGTGTACATACTGGTTTTGCATCTTCCATGCCATATTTCTTCAAAATCTGCTTGAGATACTTGGTTTGAGACAAAAAGATCCCTCCTTCTTTTTGTTGGATTTGCAAACCAAGAAAATATGTCAGTTCTCCCAGCAAGGACATTTCGAATTCTTTCTGCATCACCAAGGCAAAGCTTTGACTCATAGCTTCTTCATTGCTGCCAAAGATAATGTCATCTACATACACAACAAGTATTAGTAATTTGTCATTTTCGACTTTTATATAAAGGTTGCTGTCTGCTGATCCTTTTGAAAAACCTTGTTGATGAAGATATTTGTCCAAACGATAGTACCAAGCCCTTGGAGCTTGTTTGAGACCATAGAGAGCCTTTTTCAATCTGCATACAAGATTTGGATCATTTCCAAGAATGAAACCATCTGGCTGCTCAATGTAAACTTCTTCTTCCAAGTCTCCATTTAGAAAAGCTGATTTCACGTCCATTTGAAATACTTTGAAGTTTTGAAAGCTTGAGAGAGCAAGGAACATTCAGATGGCCTCAAGTCTTGCAACAGGAGCAAAAGTTTCTTCAAAATCTATTCCTTCTTGCTGCGCATACCCTTTACAAACAAGTCTGGCCTTGTTTCTAATTACTTCTCCATTTTCATTCAATTTATTTTTGAAGACCCATTTTGTCCCTATAACATTCTTATCCTTTGGTCTAGGAACCAGCTCCCAAGTGTTGTTCTTTTCGATCTGCTCAAGTTCTTCATCCATTTCTTTCACCCAACATTCATCTTTGCATGCCTCTTTCACATTTTGTGGTTCAGTGGAAGAGAGTAATGCCAAATAGCTTGAAGCTTCTGCAACTGTTCTTCTTGTTTGTACACCTGCTTCTTTCTGCCCCAAAATCTGAGATTATGGATGATTCTTCTGAACATATCTGGATGGAGTCTTCTCTTCTATCCTTATCTGCTCCTCTGGTTCTTCTTGAGGTTCTTCTTCTTCATCATTCTGTCTTTAAGGGTAGTCTTCATCTTCTTCGATATCTTCATGATTTACTTGCCTAGGAATGTATCCCTTCTTATCAACCACTACATCAATGCTGTCAACAATTCTTCCAAGTCTTTTATTGTAGCACTTGTATGCTTTGCTGTGTGGAGAATAACCAAGAAGAATGCCTTCATCTGCTCTAGGTTCAAGTTTGTCAAGTTGCTCATCAATATTCTTAATATAGCATTTGCTCCCAAAGATTTTGAAGTTCTTTACCGAAGGAGTCTCACCATACCAGAGCTCATGAGGAGTTTGAGTGCTGTTCACCCGGACATTTGTTTTGTTGAGAATAACAACCGCAGCATAAGCAGCTTCACCCCAGAAAGTTGTGGGAGTTCCTGACTCATCAAGCATAGCACGAGCCATTTGTTGGACTGTTCTGTTCATTCTTTCCACTACTCCATTTTGCTGAGGAGTTCTAGCTGTAGAGAATTCTCTTCTTATCCCATGTTCTTCACAGAAATCGAAAAATTCATTTGAGGTAAACTCCCCACCTCTGTCGGATCTGAGGCACTTAATTTTGTATCCTGATTCATTTTCAACCAAGGCTTTAAAGGATTTGAATTTTTCGAATGCTTCATCTTTGTGCTTCATAAGTCCTAACCAGACAAACCTGGAGAAATCGTCAATGAATAATATCAAGTATTCTTCTCCTCGAGGTGTCCTTTTCCTGAATGGTCCACATACATCTGTATGTACAAGCTCAAGAGGCATCCTGGCTGATCCTTCCTTCTCTGGAAAGTTAGTTCTGGTTTGCTTTCCAAACTGACATGATTTGCATATGGTGTTGTCTGGAATTTTGATATCTGGAAGACCGCGAACTGCCTGATATTTGCATGCTTTCCTTATTTGTGAAAATCTTAGATGCCCCAACCTCCGGTGCCATAACCAGTGTTCATCATCCTTGCTTAGATAGCATTGTTGTTGTCCTTCTTCAAATATGAATAGATTATTTGGAGTTCTTTTACCTTTGATCACCGTTTTACCTATATCAAGATCACGAACAAGACATCCATTTGATCTAAATATCACCTCGGTTCCTTGATCACACATCTGGCTGACACTCAGAAGATTATGCTTCAATCCATCAACATACAAAACATTTCCAGCTTTGACCTTTTCTTTTAACTGAGCAGTGCCTTTTCCTTTTATAGTTGCAGGAGTATCATTTCCAAAGGAAACTTTCTTTCCCTTTTCTAAAGCGGAATATGATTCAAGTTTTTCTTTATCACCTGTCATATGCTTCGAACATCCACTATCAATGTACCATAGATTTTCCTGTCCCTCTACATAAAATGCTATCCCACATCTTTCTGTTTGTGGTTCCTTTATTCTCCATGTTTTGGTGCTTGAGGCTTGTTCCTTTGTCTGCTGAAACCTGCTCCTGCATTCAGAATCTTCATGACCAAAGTTATTGCAAATAGAACATTCAACTTCATTTTCAAGAACCGAAAAGTTGTGATAGGTCCTTTTTGTAATCCTGGTCATACTTCTTTGTTTTTGAGCTTCTCTAGTCATGATCGTCTTATATGCAACACATTGAGCTGCTTTGTGACCAAAGTTATGGCAAGAAAAGCATTGTCCATTGAAGAAACTTCTGCGGTTATCCAATCTTCCGGCCAAACGATTGTAATTTCTATTGTCATTCATTCTTGAAGCAAATTGAGAGGATTTTACCTGTGGCTAGTTGTAGCTTTTGTTCATCCTTAAGACGGATTGCCCCTGATTTGCCTGATAGTCTTTGTTTGTAATTGGTCCCTGTTTTACCTGGTGATCTCCATTGTGCCTTTGCTCATTCCTTTTTGCTGCATCAAGATAACTTTTTGAGGTGGATGCTTGAGAAGTTTCTCCATTATAGCCCAGACCTGTCTTGTTTAGAGGAGAACGCTGTACATTGATGATCTCATCCAGAGTTTCAGATCCTTTGACAAACTTAAGATTAATAGCCTTTGCTTTCTCAATTTCTTTTCTAAGACCAACAATTTCACCTTCTAACTTTTCAAGATATTTTTCCTTTTCATCAATTTGAAGTTGTAGAGTATCAATGATCCTATTCTTTTCTTCTATACATGTCTTGAGTCTAGAAATTTCTTCACAAAATCTATCCACATCTATAGCATCCATGTAATGATCATCTTCAAATGCCATTAAAAGTTTATAGTCATTACCTCGTTCATCTTCATCACTATTTGATAGACCATCACTATCTTCATGCGTGTAGTAGCTTTTCTTATTTGCAATCTGTTTCTTGTTCCATCTAGCAGGTTCCTTTCCTTTATCCTTATAAGGACATTTCGCAGCATAATGACCTACTCTTCCACAAGCAAAGCATTTAAAAGGTAACTTACCTTTGAACCTTCCAGAACCCCTTTGAAGATTTCTGACAAAATTTGATTCTTCTTCTTCTTCTTCTAGCACGTGACTTGCTTCATAATAGTCTCCTTTGCCTGAAGCCTTGAAAGCGGCTTCTCTTCTGTCTGAAGGACCTCCCTTTCTCATTTCATAAGCAGTTAGAATTCCGTGTAGCTGAGACATAGTAAGAATTCGTAGATTTTCCTTTTCTTCTATTGCAGACACTTTAGATTCAAACTTGGGGGACAATGATCTTAAAACTTTTTCAACCACAATAGCCTCTTTTATTTCTTCACCCAAGTTTTTCATGCAATTAACAATCTCATCTACCCGAAGAAAATAGTTAGCCACACTTTCATCATTATACATTCTGAGATTCTCATACTGAATCCTGAGGGTTTGAAGTTTAGCACGCTTTACCTGTTCATCTCCTTCATAGCTCAAGACAATCTTTTCCCATATTTCCTTTGCGGATTTATATTGCATAACCTTTACGAATTCTGTTTGAGATAAGCATCCTAGCAGAGTATTGACTGCTTTAGCATTTGTTTCATATTTCTTCTTCTCAGCCGAATCTGTAGGAGTAGCTGAAGGAAAAGTGTAGCTTGTATCTATGATATCCCAAACTTCTGTACCAAGAGATTGAAGATAGGCAGTAACTCTTACCTTCCAATAATTGAAGTTTGTCCCATCAAAGATTGGTGGCCTGATTGATGCTTCCCTCTCGTAGTTGCTCATGATGAATGATCTTCCTCCAAGCGATCAAGCTTCTCTGAAGGACCTGCTCTGATACCAATTGTTGGAAATAATACTGAGAGGGGGGGTGAATCAGTATTATCAAGTTCTTTTAATAAATCTTCCTTATTTATACTTTGAATTATTTTTGCATATCACTACCATAAAATAATGAGCATGAACAAAGAAAACAGATAGTCACACCAAAGAACACCAGATGTAAGGTGGAAACCCAATGTGGGTGAAAACCACCTGCTGCAATATGTCTCTATCTTCTTTCAAATTAGAAACTCCTTTTACAATGGTTTTGTACTGGTGCAGTCCTTTACTAGTACGCAGGCTGCAACCTGCAGAGAGCTACAACTCTCTCTCGTTTTCCAGTCTCTCCTAGAAGGGAGCTACAACCCCCTACTTCTTTTCTTTCAAGGATCACTTTTCATAAATTTTCAAACTGGATCCATAAACATCATGAGATCATCAAGTACAAGTAAATCACCCAGTCAGCTGTAGTAACCAGATCAACAATAACAGTAAACTAAACCCAGAACACCTTATCAACAGAGAAAAGTCAACCAACAAAAGATCTTAAGACAGAAAGTTTTTCTTTCTCTGGCCTGCGAGTGTACGCACTTCACCTTCTGCTCCCCTGCGTATACCCGCAGAGACCCTTCTGCCGCACCGCGTACCCACGCACTGTTTCTTCAATCACACTGCGTACTGTTACTGTAGGCACACACCCAGAGATACTATCGCGCCGCGTACTGCTACTGTAGCCACGCACCCACAGATGCTATTGCGCCACGTACCCACGCACCTGCGGCTTCTAAAGCGCCGCGTACTTTCCCTGTGCCTACACACCTGAACCTCTGTCGCGCTGCGTACCCACGCACTACGCCTTCTTCTGCTCTGCGTACCCACGCACTTCTCATTTTTCTGCTCTGCGTACCCACGCACTTGCACTGTTAATCACCTGCGTACTTCTGGTTAGGGCCGAATTGGCAGTCCATCAATGTGCTACAGATCGTCAGATACTCAGATCTAATCATGCGCTTGAGAGATCACCCTTCATAGATTCGCTTTCGTCTTCACTTACGGCGGGTTAAATACAACAGGCCAAACATAGGAAACCCCACGTGAATGCGCTTTTCTGCCTTGAAGTAAGTGAACTGGGGGTACGCACCTTCTGAACGGGTGACCTGCGTGTGTGGCCGCAGTCCCTTCACGGCGTACCTACGTGTACGCACCATTTGAACTATTCTCCTGCGTACTTCTTGATTTTCAACATTTTGAGAGCCTGATCAGAGCATTGCCACTTGAGGGTGTTGCCATCAAGTACAACATCTATAACATAGAGCCATACCAGAATCATAATGCCAACAGGAGGATCCCACTCCACATGGCCCTCCTCTCTCCCTTCACACCATACTTCAAATTTCATCAGGATATCAAAAACAATAAATATCGTAACCCTATTTCCAAAAGGACCTCTGATATTATTCAATTCCCGATGGAGCGTATATTAAACATTGGTTATATGATATTTTATTAATATGACCTGAAAACTCTTGGAATATCATATTTTTGAATATAACCTTCTGATTCTTCAATACCTCCGATGTCAGATGTACCTCGGAACTTCGTTGACCTCAAAGCTCTTTCATGAAATTTACGATATTAATAACCTCCGATACCCTGATGGATAATACCTCCGATAGTTTATTAACATAAGTTTGGTTTATCCCAAGGCTCCCATCGGAACCTCGAGACCATTGATATCGTACCACGTCTTTATAAAACTTTCGATATTGGAACTCCTCCGATATTCCTCTCCACTTCTTATAACTCCCACTTCATGCCTCCACTTTATTATATATAAGTCCCTCCTTATGCCTCCCACTTATCCACCATGGCTCATTCGTTGAGCCAAAAGCCACTAGGCCCATTCAATTGGGACTAATAGTCACTTGACACTTGTCTCATCTTGTATTAAAAAACTAATTAATTTATTTTAATTTAAAATTAATTAAAATTTTAATTATTTTAATTAATTTAATTCAAATTATAATATAATTGTAATTATATAATTATAATTAGTCTGTAAATAAATTTAAATTTTTAATTAATTTGTATATAATTAATCAATTAATTTTATAATTGTAATTAATTAATAACATACAGTTGAATAGATTAGACTTTTCAATTAAATTTGTCTAATTTTGGCCTAGCCAACAATTTTTCCAGAATTCTGGCAATTTTAGCACTTAAACATTGGAAGCTCATAAGTTGAGTTTTACTTGGCCAAATCAGGCCCAGGACAACTTGTTAGATAGATAAAATCATGGAGAATGTTTCTGATGTGGTTGCATGACCATATTCGGTCAGTAATTGAGTCTAAAATTTAGCAGAAAATTAAGCTTTGAAGTTGCAACTAAAATTATTTTTCTGAGTTTAATTTTTTGCATTTTTCGTTTGCTCATAGGATCTGTTGAGTGTAGATCCATTAAAATTTGTTCTCTTTGACCAATAAGATATTTACAAGGATCAATGAAAATCTCATATTTCCTTTCTTTTATTTATTTAATTGAGTTTTGATTGGAGATATTTTATTTTCTAGATTTGGTATTTTTGATTTTAATTTGCATCTTAATTTAATTTTGATTGGTTTTTTGCAGGAGAACAGTTGAGGAGATGAGGAAGAGAATATTTGAATCATTGAAATTTCTCCAGCATGAGAAGAAAAAGAATTTTGACCAATGAAAATTGTTGGAGCATATTTGTTCTTCAACAACTCTCCTATTTGGAATTCATTTTTATAATTATAAATAATGTTTTGTATAATGGGTTTTAGGCTCCTCTATTATGCAATTTTGTAATTCTTAAAGCACTATTGTAAGAGATTTTCAAGCTTTAGAAGAAGGAGGAGAAAACTTATATTTGAGAAATTAGGATTGGTCTTTTTCAATTCTATACTTTTTATTGGGAGCAGAGCTTGCACTATTGCAGCTCTTTCTTTTAGCTGCAGAGTTTATGATTTTGAGAAAGATTGTTGGAGATAAATTCAAGGAATAGAGAAAGAGACCAGATTTTAATCAATTTGTATGTTAAATACTATTATTTTTTTGATGCAAATTTCATCTTTTTAATAAAAGATTTGTGTAAAATTATCTTTCATGTTGAGCACTATTGTTTATGTCAAGATGAAGGTCTTTTTTAATTAGCTATCTAGTTCATTAGCTTCATAGGTCTGTTGTTAATTTCCTCTTTTTCTCTTATACTTAAATCAGATTTTTGAGTAACTATTTACTCGAAAATCTGCTATCTAAACTAGATTTAATTACCATCAACATTAAGAGAACTATTTCCTAATGTTATTGGTTAATCATTCACCATTAATTGGTCTCTGAACAAATCATGTTTTGGTAATTATAGTATCATCTAGTAGAACTATTTCATTATCCATATATTCATGTAAAACCAGGCATGTTAAAATCTCAATCATTTAATTGATTTACTCTCGGTTGGGTTAGATCTACATCTTCTAATCGAGATAGGATTAGGATTTTTGTCTTTTTGCTTGCATTATAGAATTAGTTTGCATTTAGATTAATCATTACATTTCTAGAAGTCCTCTTACCAAAGAGGAAAACTTTAGTTGTGGCTTGGATGAGCCCTAGATTAGCTTAAGGATCACTTTATTGCCTAAGCTCATCAAGAGGACTGATCTGATGACTCTTCTTTATTGGTAAGAAAAAGCCATACTTTAAGCCAGTCGATATAGAGAGAAGGTAACTTGACCTAGTTTAACTAGTTGGAATCCCCATTTCAAATGGAAAAGGATATGATCTAAGGTCCCGACCGGGTAGTTTTCCCCCAATGTTGAGGTAGACATTTCGAGCCTACAACATAGTCTAGGGAGGGTCCCTTATTGTTATTTACAATCTCGACCACATACAATTTATATCCTTGTCTAAGGCAACATTTTACATTTATCATTGAGATGAATCATAGGGAAGTTACCTCTTGATACCATAGATATCAATTGATATACCTTCATCACCTAAACAAATTACTTTATTTTTGAAACAATCGACCAAAGCTCTATGAGATTCTAGCTAGACCATGTAACTGATCACATTGTACATTCTCAAGGCAATGATGTATGCCTTCAACTTAGTTTAACGCACTCCTAGGTTTACATTACATCGGTCAACACTAGTTCCTACCACTTGTTTTACCCTAGAAGCCATTTCGGCTAGTTTCAAGTTGTTGCGCTCATAGGCTACCAACCCACATTTTTATAATGCAAATGGTGAAATGAAACTATCCCTAACACCTGAATCAAACAAAAATTAACTTTTGCATGATTTATCATACCTTAGGTTTCTACCACAATGATTTGGTGTTCATCTTGGTGGTTATCAACTACTTCATAGATCTAATGGTGGTTGCCTGCTCTTCCCATTGGCATTTTTCTTTCTCTCTGAGTGTTACCATGTTGTGACTCAAGGCACTCATGTTAGTAATGAGGTCCCCCAAATCCCCAACAAGTGATGTGAGGTGGATTATGGATAGAGTTCCGTGGAGACGTCCTTTCACTCGAACCTCTTCCTCTTCTTGGAGTTCCAAACATTTTTCTTAGGCCTACATGAGTCCTTGGAGTTGTTGGTGAAGATGCACTAACAACCATTGAAATCCTTGATGCAATTGTTTGAAGTACAATACTATTTCTATATGGTAGTGGCCTAGAACTTCTTCCCCTTGGAAATGGTTCGAGGTGCCTTCCCCACAAATCTTCACTATTATGGAAAGAAAACTATGTTTTCCCATTTTAAATCCAAGTGCTCCTCTACATAGCAAACATTTTCAACAACTTTCATAACTGAGGATGGTTTCTACATCCATATCATTTCCTTGATCTTAAGGTTCAATCCATAAATGAAGTGATCTACCTAACATTGATTAGTGTCCATGCGTGGGACATACTTGAATAGCTCCATGAACCTAATTTTATATTCTTCTACTATTCAGTTTCTTTGAACCAAACCATGGAAGGCTCCCACTTGCTATTTTTTCGTAATATGCTGTTATGAATAAATAAATAAATAAAATAATATATTAAATAAATAATAAAAAATTAATAAAAATTATTAAACTAAATAAATAATTAATTAATTAATAAGCATTAATAAACAATTATTAGTTACAAAGGGAAACAAGTCAAATGACATACCCATTCACCTTCATGACTAGTGAATGCCTATTTAGGCAACAATCACAAAGACATGCAATCACCAATTCAATTTCATTCAATAATAAAATATATATTTACAAAAATTTATACACTTACTTACATATAATGATCTTGCATATGTGCGTTCTTTGCTACAGTGGTATCAGAGCCTCTTGGTCCTTTAGAAAACCACTACACAATTTGTTCATTACTCCACCATTCATACAACCGCTGCTACTCGTCTCGCATTCACTACTCTGTTGCTCCTTGTTCCATGCTTCATCCACCACGTCGTTTGTTGTTTGTTCATCGACCACGTCCATTTTTTTTAATGTTTAAACCTATGTTTTTCCGCTAGCTCACTATTCTGCGCCACCTTTCTCTCTACGACCATCCACCATGTTTTTGACTATATGTCTTTTCTGTTGTGTCTCTATCTCTATCAGACCAGCTATCTTTCCCTGACTACTTTCCCCACGCTCTGTTCACTGACCCTTCCTCTAAACACCCCGATCAACACTTGCTTTCCCAAATCCACTTGTGTCCCCCATTTTCAACGCATCATCCCGCCATTTTTCATTATCCATAGATCGTCACAACACTTGATTCTCCCTTTTTGCCCCTCATTCCTATACTTTTGTCTTATATATATATATATATATATATATATACATACATACATACATACATACATACATACATACATACATACATATATAATTTAATTACAAGCTTTATAAATTAATTAATTAATAGTTATATAATAGTTAATTATAAGCATTAATTATTTATATAATAATATTAAATAAATAATAAAAATAATAAAAATAAAAAATAAAAAAGTGGGTTCCGCCAGGAAAAAGACAGTGAATGTTATGAAACCAGCTCATAAAAAGATAGAAAAGATAGATCAACACCTTAGAATTCAGCCTCTTCAAGGGGGCAACCTCCTTTACATTACACAAATGAATGATTCTTGGATGATACAAATGAAAATACCTCCTTTTTATATATAGGAGTCTAAGGGGTCATAATATAATCAGAGCCGACATAACAATAATAATGTAAGGGTAGAATAATAACAATAGTGGGCTTCTATGGGGCACAATAGTAACAATATGGGGACTACATGGGTACAACAATATAATAAGGGGGTTGTACTAATAACAATAAGGGGTTACACTAGTAGTATAGGGGCCTAACATGCCCCTCTCCTTTAAAAAGTGTTGTCCTCAATGCTTGAGTAGTTATTGATGCTTATGTATAAAATTCTTGTCCTCCGATGTGGAATCTTCAGCGGGTAAGTTCTTCCACTTGATGAGATACTCTGAAATTGATCGATTTCATAGCTATCGGGTTCTTGTTTCTGTTATTGCTCCAGGTTCCAATATGATTTTTCCTTCCTCTTCAAGTTCTGGAAATATTGTTTGAATTGGGATCTTCTGCAACTTTTGAATGAGTGGCCATACTTCTTCGTCCTTCTTCCATTCATCCCTTGATTCATTTATCCAATCTGGTTAGATAATAGAAATAGCACAAAACAATGCTTTCACATCCTCATCCTTTCTTGAGAGTGCATCTGCAACAAAAATTTGCTTCCCTTTTCTATAGATGATGTCAAAGTCATAACCAAACATATTTGTGACCCATTTTTTCTGTTCTTCTAAAGATAATAGTTGTTCTAAAAAGTATTTAAGACTATCATGATCCACTTTTACCTTAAGTGTCTTCCCATTCGGTAAGGTCACCATTTCTTAAGTGCATGTAGTATTGCCAACATTTCCTTCTCATAAATAGCTTGCTTGAGATGTGGCAGTAAAAATACCCAATCACCTACATCAAAACATTTTTCACTACGATGTTGATCTACCTGTTGTTTCATTATATTTTGTACCAAAGTGCTGTTATCCTTTAAAAGTTGGAGAACTTGTTGTTGATGCTTGATGTGATCTTTCACTGCTTGAACCTTTTTCTTCTTGATATGTCCTTCTATCTTGAGAGTTTGAGAAGTGGTAATTTCTTGCAATGCTTTACAAGATATGGTCAGATTCATTTCTTGATGCTCGATGTAATCTTTCACTTCTTGAACATTTTTTTTTCTTGATATATCCTTCTATTTGGATAGTTTTAGGAGTGGTAATTCTAGCCAATGCATTACAAGATATGGTTGGATTCATTTCTTCTTTCTTGATGTGATCTTTCACTTCTTGAACCCTTTTCTTCTTGATATGTCCTTCTATCTTGAGAGTTTGAGGAGTGGTAATTCTTGCCAATGCTTTACAAGATATGGTCAGATTCATTTCTTCTTTCTCTGAGGTTGGGTATTGGCGTATATCCTCTTCTTTTGATGTTTCATGATCCTTTTCTTCCTCCTCTTTATACTCTATGTAAAATAATTTCTTCCCATCACACTTATGACCTTTAATGCATTTTCTATCACAATTGTAACAAAGCCCTTTTTTTCTTTTTTCTTCCAATTGTTGTGGTGTAACCCTTGTAGGTTGTGGAAGGCTAGGAGAAACAACACTTCCATTATTATAGTTGTGAGGGGTAGACTTCCTTATTGCCATAATTTTACTTTCAACTTTGTAACAAAGCCCTTTTTCTCTTTCCAATTGTTGGGGTGTTGCTCTCAAGAAGGTGTTGCTCTTTGTATCCTCGTAATGTGCTATCATTTCTTCCATGAAAATTGACCACGTAACAAGTTGCTTATGAGAACAAAGCCCTTTATACCATAAAAATTGATCCAGTTCTAAATATGAAGATGCAATACATACCTTTTGTAATAGTGGTACACCATGTAGATCAAAATATTGCTCCATCTGAAGTATCCAATTTACTGGATCCTTGCCATCAAAATTCCTCATATCGCCTTTTCTTGATTTTAGGAGCTTGATCTTGAAACAACTATAACTCTGTAATTTCTGATCTTCCAGTTCTGAAATTGTGACCTGCAATAGCCCTCTATGTCTTCTTTCCAATGCCACCAGTCTGATCGAATTTAGATTCTCCAAGAAAGAGTTATGCACAATCTCCCAAGATGACCTAATTATACACCTTTTCAGAAGAGTGAACTTTTATGAAGTGCCATGTGTCATTGTTTTACATTCAAGTCTAAAAAATATACACAAGAAACTAAAGTTCGTCATCTTTTTGTAACTTCTTACGAAATTTCAATCTGATGCTCAAAACAAAAGTTATGACGATTTTCCCAAGGTCACCTGTTTGGAATGTAATTCAAGAGTCTGCAAAAAGACCAACTTCCTCAAATCATATCTCCACAAATATAACGCGAAAAGCTCTGAAATTTGGACTCAAGATTCGGTGCAATTTCGTCTCAAATGGTTTGTTTGTTTGTTTTTTTTTGTTTATTTGTTTGTTTGTTTGTTTGTTTGTTTGTTTTTTGTTTTGTTTTGTTTTGTTTTTGTTTTTGTTTTTGTTTTTGTTTTTTTTGTTTTGTTTTTTTTGTTTTGCTTTTTTTGTTTTGTTTTTTTGTTTTTTTTTTTTTTTTGTTTTTTTTGTTTTTTTTTTTTGTTTTTTTTTTTTCGCTTTTGAAACGTCGCAAAAAAAAGTTATAGCGAAAATACCACAATGACCTATTTGGAGTAGTGAACCCTAGAATCCAAAGCTTTGATACCAAATGCTATGAAACCAGCTCATAAAAAGATAGAAAAGATAGATCAACGCCTTAGAATTCAGCCTCTTCGAGGGGGCAACCTCCTTTACATTACACAAATGAATGATTCTTGGATGATACAAATGAAACGACCTCCTTTCTATATATAGGAGTCTAAGGGGTCATAATATAATCAGAGCCGACATAACAATAATAATGTAAGGGCAAAATAATAACAATAGTGGGCTTCTATGGGGCATAATAGTAACAATATGGGGACTACATGGGTACAACAATATAATAAGGGGGTTTTACTAATAACAATAAGGGGTTACACTAGTAGTATAGGGGCCTAACAGTGAATAATGATGAATTACAAGTTGACATAAATTGTTGCAGAGATGAAACCAATAATCTACGATATCATCTTAGAAGATTGGAAAAGTCGCAAATAAATTTAAATGAAGGACAACAAAAGTTGGCGGAGATGATGAAAAAATACTACATAAAGATGAAAAACTTGACGAAACCACCAAAAGACTTAACGACTAGGGTGAACAACTTAGTCAATTAATGGAGAAGGTGGACATGTTAACAATTCAAACTCTTCCCTATCAAAGACTGATGAATGGGCCACAAAATGCAAGTGATAAAGGCCCTCTAGAACATCTTGAGATATTCTTTTCAGGCAATCAATATCACACTAGAATTCCTAAAAGAAATCATCAACGAATTATTAATGAGTTACCAAAATATGACGACAAATATCACTTAGGAGAAATTATTTGGGTCAATAAGATGGAAGGATTTCTTGGGGAAAATCCACCGTTAGGTGAAAGAGAGAAGATAATGACCACTTCCAACACCTTAGAAGGTGAAGCTTATGACTGGTTCCTTTGGTGGATGAAAAAGTGTGATGTCTGTTCTTTTCATCGACAAGGGTTTAATATAAAATTATTAAAGATATTCCATGATGAGGACGATGGTGACCTATACAATAAATTTATACATCTCAAGCAGAAGGGGAATGTATGTGATTATAACCATGAATGGGAAGTATTAGCAATACGACATAGTCGATTCACTAAGGAGTAGCTATTAAATATGTATATATGTGGACTAAAGGACTATATTCATGCTAAATTGAAACTATGCAAGCCCAACATTATTGAAGAGGATACACATGTGGAAAGGTTGATTGAACAAAAGAACAAGTTCAACATGTCATCATCACAAAGGGAGATGAAAATTAACAACAATACTTAGATAAGAAAAAGATAAACAAATGTAGATATTGTGGAGAGAAATGGTCGTTAGGGCACAGATGCCTCAATAAGAAATTATATAATTATGAAGTTGAGAAGGAGTCAGACACTTCAAGTAATGCGTTAGAGAAAAGAATAAAGAAGAAAAAAATTGTCACAAGTGTGGTTAAGACTGGACACCAAGACATAAATTTGAAGATATTGCCTTACACTACTATAAAATAGTAGATGGAAGGCAAGTAATAGTACAAAATACTAATGAATACATCACTGTAATGTAAAATGCAGATTCAGACCCTAAGGAAACATGACAAAAAGACAAGCGACTGCAAAATATGTTCCACCACACCTTCCAAAGAAGAGAACCTAGTCTCCAAGAAGAAATAACACTAATCTTACAATGCCACCAACAAACATGATGAGGAGATTATGACCTAAAACCCTGAATCTTAAAGGGATCACAAGAGACATAAATGTCAATATACATGTAGACTCTGACAATATTCATAATTGTATAAAGATTGATCTTGTTAAACAACTTAATCTTTGTGTGTGTCCAATCAAGGGCCTAACCATGAATGTCGTTACTGGGAAAAAGTTTAAGGAAATATGAGATTTTCATAAAGTTTCAATCCAAATACAAGAACTAGAACTAAAAACAAAACTCTATGCCCTACCACTCAAATAAATGAATATATTTCTAGGTGCAGAATGGTTAACAAAGTTAGGAAGCTATACTACAAACCTTGAAGAAATGTTCATTGAGTTTAATTCGTAAGGTCAACACTATAAATTATATGGAATTGACGCTCCCAACCTCAAAGAAGATGCAAATACATACAATAAATTCACCAACACATGAGGCATATATAAAGTCAAACTCATAGAAGCAAATAGATGTCATTTCATAACAACGTGTTCAACTAGAGAAAACCCTACTTATTATGATTTGAGGACAAATCATCTCTAATAGGGTGACAATGTTATGAATAAATAAATAAATAAAATAATATATTAACTAAATAATAAGCATTAATAAACACTTATTTGTTATGAAGGGAAACAAGTCAAATGACATGACCGTCAAGTCCCACTAGCACAACTAGTTGAGGATGGGTCTCGTTAGTAAGGCGACCCAGGATCAAACCTCATGGAGGTTGTTGCATCCATGCTAGGGGGAGGGGACACACTAAAATATAGTCAGCTTAGGGCTGGTGTGGCCCAGACCAGGTGCGATCCTTAGGTGATTTTGACGGCTTAGATGCCACGTCATAGTTTCACAAGCCACAGGTCAAGCCTAGATAAACACAGACCACTTGACAAAAAAATAAAATTCAAATGACATGACCATTCACCTTTGTGACCAGTCCATGCCTATTTAGGCAACCATCACAAAGGCATGTAATCACCAATTCAATTTCATTAAATAAAAAATATATCTTTACAAAAATTTATACACTTACACATAAGTATCCTGCATACTTGCATTCTCTACTACATATGGTGGCAGGTATTTCTTTCTAAATGTTTCCTCAAATAACTCCCAACGATAATGTTAGGAGTGAGGTGAAACTTCCCCTCTAGGTTATACCACCAATTCAAGACATTACAACTGAGTTGAAATATCACTATCTTAGCCTTTGACTTGGAAGAATACTCTTTCAGATCAAAACATTTTGGCATTCCTTCCAACCAAGCTTCTACTTGTTCATTGGCATGACCTCCAACAAACTATGGAAGCTTAATATTTTTGAGATCCCTGATAATATTCTTTGTTGGATTTTATAGATGAGATTCCATTAATCCCTCAGGGTTGCCATCCTCTAATGGAGGATACTCTACTTCCACCTCAGATATTTGACATCCTTTTAAAGTTTCATTAATTTTTTCCAGGTAGTGCAAGATGAGAGCTAGCTCTGGTGATGGTAGTGGTGGTTCTAGTGGAGGAGGTCCTTGTGAAGACCTTACTAGCCTCGATTCCCTAACATCCTCACCATTATGATCTGGTCAAATATTTGGATGGCACACAAAGCTCATAATTGTAGTTCAGGACAATTACAATTCTACTTTGACTCACACATGCATACATAAAGGTAGATGTAAGTTTTCCTTTTAACTATGCTTGTAAACAAGCATTACTGATACTAAGGAGATCCCCATGCTCTAATAAAATTTCTCCCATCACTAACTAAGAAAACATTATGATGCATTATTAGTCACCCTCAGATGTCTTCCTAACATCAAATATTTCCCTCCCTATAACCATTTAATTAATATTAATCCATATGAACCTTATAGCCTTAAATTTAATTAATCACAATTATTTAATTAATTCAATGCATTAAAGTCATCATCATAAAATTTTAATTAATGGTATAAAGTTTTAATTAAAAAATTATATCCCTATACAACATAATATAAGCTATAAAGCTTTTGGGCCTGAAGTATGCCCTAAACCTGCCTTTGCTTGGCTAATATCTTGACTTCCTAGGATGTAAGGAAATAGGTTAACAACCTAAGACCCAACGACATGTACGAGAGTAAAATCTTGCCCCCTTATGGACAACCAACATGTGATTCTGAGTGGCATGGTTTCCCTTGAATAACAATGATGAGTAAACATGCATTCGCAAATAGCAACAAGTGATAATCGAAATATTTATTATTAATAATAAATTTTATTTATATATTATTAATTTTTTCTTTATACCATTTATAATTTTTCTTTATACTTATAATATATTTACCTTTTGTGTATATATATATATATATATATATATATATATATATATATATATATATATATATATATATATATATATATATATATATATATATATATATATATTTCTCTCTCTCTATATATATATATATTTTTTTTTTTTTTAATTTTTATTTTATTTTATTATTATTATTATTATTATTATTATTATTATTTTATTTTTATTTTTATTTTTAATTTTTTTTCTGAATTGGTCTACTCCTATATTGATACAAAATATGCTTACAGCGAGGCAAAGGCCTCGAGAGTTCTAGCCCATGAGACGGCATACTTACAAAAAACGTTTGACAAACTGACCCGAGGACTTACATAAAGACTAGCTTCAGGACTTGGAATAACTGAAATCCATAACAAAGGACTTAGTGCCCGGACAGTGACCAAAATCTGACTTGTAAACCAACTAAGCCAAGACAGTAACCAATAGACAGGGAAATGCTGCCCACGCAGGGGAAATCGGCCCTCAAAAAGTTGGAAAAACCTGATACTGGGAGCTACAAACATACGATGACCTTGTATCCTGAGAGGATTGAACAACCACCTTCATCATTTGAAAAAAACCAAAAAAGTAAACTTGTTTAGTCTTCATGCTGTGTTGGGGGCTGCTCTTCAATAATGGGGCACCCATAATGATCTGGTTCTTCAAACTCTGCGGATTGGCCCTTTTTTCTTGCAAGTTCTTCTGCTGCAGGAGCGCTCGGGCTAGCAAGAGTGGGCGAATCCTAAATAGCAAAGCTCCCAATGTCCCGTCTTTGTGCAGTCACATTCATCGAGGAAACATTCTGGTTTTCCATCCGCTGGTGCTGAGGAACTCCTGAACCGACTCTGACATAAACTGCCTCCTTCCTCTGCCACTACCCCTTCTGGTCGCAGGATAGCAGTAAAGGCTGAAATCCGAAGCCTCAGACGAAGGGTCCGAGGTTGTTGAGGATGCCTGGCGGAGGACTTGGCCACGAGAGCTGCCTCTTCTGCAGCCCATTCTAGCGCGCTCTCTGGGCATGTTGAATTGAGCTCGGGAAGCATAACAAATAGTCAAAGGGGGGAATGCGTAGTGGCGACAGAGGAGAATGCTAAACGGATAAATTGGAGCATGAAAGCCTGGAAGGGTGTCAGCTCCTCGATCCAGAGCCAGATCGTGCCCTGAACTGTCTCTAGAACAAGAGGCTTCAACCTTGCTATGCCAGCATGAGCAAATGGGGAGAGTAAAAATGAGGACCGTGTCGAGCGCCATTGTAGTTAAGCTATCAAACTGGCGCGCCTGAGAGAGCTGCGTTAATGCAGCAATAAAGATAATTGTATGAACCATTAACTCCTGCGTCCTGTAGTTCCATCTGGCGGCGGTAAGCGGCCACGCGCCCACCCTCCAAGCCATCTTCGTACTACACTCCAGATTGTTCACCCGCATTCGGGATTTTGTGTATTTATATTATATATACTTGTATAATTTCATTTATTTATATTATTGTTTATTTTTTTATATAATTTTGAAATTAAAAAATGAAAATGAAAATAAAATAAAAAATAAAAAAAGAATACATATAAAACACATGAAATTATCTTCCACTAGGGGTTGGGAAATGTACGGCTATGTCTAATACCCACATTCCCTCCCCTCTTTACTCTAGTGGGCTTACTTTCACAAGGACCCTCCCTTGTACTTACCATTGATCAAATTTGAAGGGTTCCTCTTAATTTCAATTAGAAGGGCATATATTCATGCAACCCTTCCATTATGAAACACTTTAAAAAAATACATTTCGATTGACAATAGTATATTATCTCTACATTTAATTTTGAATGAAATTTATTTCTAATAAATTAAATTCTTAAAACTAGATGGAAGGTAGAAAATACTACATTATGACAACATCGAATAGATAATATAGTCAAATTTGAAAATGTACATTTACATAATAACAAAATTTATAAATTGTATTAATTATTTTCAAAATGAAATAGTATATTCTGTCCCCAAAACAAAGCTGTATTTGAGTGTCTTTTCCCATCATGTTCCATGTATCTCCAACTATTATCCTTAAATCATCTGTCTTGAATCTATATTTTGTAATAAATGTGTCCCAAAAACATAAATGACCACGTAGCCAATGACCACCTCCAACTTAACATATCTTGCACAATATTTTTGCAACAATTAAATTCAATGTGCTTGAGAAAAACTCACATACAAACTTGAAAAGATATAGTTATGCCTTCATATATAATGCCTACTACTTAACCTATAATCTCACCTTCAAAAAAATATGATAAAAAAAATAAATATTAATCTTTATCTTAGAATATATGGATTCCACAAATTGTAGGTGATAACATTAATTATGACATGAAATTTTAAATTAGTATGTAGTGGACTTTGCATATGATCATAACAAAGATATTAGCTTTCATATTTTGCTCATAAACTTGCCTATCATGCATCATTAAGGCTGCAACTTGTAACATCTCCATTTAAAGGATCATTGGATTTGGATAAAACAAAATTTGAGGAAGAAACAATTCAAATGCATTTATGAGATCTGAAACAAAAATAATCAAAAGGTAAGTACATTGAAAAATTACAAAATTCATAAACTTTTGTAAAATAAGTTGATAGTTGAACATTTTAAAAATTGAGAGATATTATAAAACAAAAAGTAAAAGTCAAATGGTCTAACACTAGAAAATTTTGCTTACCAAAATGGTTCTTTCAAGTGCTCGATAGAGTAAGAGAATGATGATAATAAAGAGTGAAACTTACAAATTCACACTCTTAAAAATTACTAGATCTTATATTATTAGAGATATGAATATAGTTTCCTAGTGGAAGAGGGTTTCGAGTTTTCATCTCTTTCATTCACCATAAATAAAGTTCCAATATACCTCATTTAGAGTATGAGGTGCATTGAGAGAGGGAAAAATTAACATATCCAATCTTTCTAAAGAAAGTCTTGTTTTATCATCATTTTTTATCCAATTTAATTTTGAAAGGCCTCTTTCACATACTACTGTATTAGCTGGAATAACAAGAGTTGCTTGCCATAGCTGTATTAAACATGGAAATCCTTCAAACCATTCGAGTTCACCTCCACATAGATCCCATGCTCCAAACATATGTTTTTTGGGGGAAAGATTTATACATAGTACAAATAAATTCATCCATTTTATCCATACATTTAACATTGTCCAAAATATCCAAGTATCCAACACTAAATTTTTCACATAAACGTGTCAGCCATTTTCTTATTTGAGAGTATTTGTCATCCATATTCTCATAATAATTAGGAGTAAAAAACTTAGTTGCATTGAAAAGAAGTAAATATGTGAACCTTGCATTTAGAGAGTCAATCACCTTCATTACAAAACATTTTCCTTGCATAATGCAATCATCTAGTGTCCTTGATCATGGTGACTTTGGAAAACTCTCAAGCCTCAATGCATATACATGTACCATACTGGTGCAATATACAAACTCAAGAGTTCCTTGTTGTGTTTTACTTAAAAAAGATGATGTGGGCATTGCATCTGCCCCAAATGTGTCTTTTACAAATTGCTTATGATGCAAACTAACAGTAATATCCAAAGTCGATCTAATATATGTAATATCAACATGATCCTCTTGAAACTTTTGATTCAACTTATTTAACTCAATAAACACATCTGCAAGTAAGTGGATGTAAACTTAAACTTGAAATATTGTATCCATCTCATACATTTTCTTCTCCACTAACTCCCAGTGTCTTAACAAAGGAGGCATGATCTTAACGATTCTTTTCATGACTTTTCCTTTAGAAGGCAATCTAATATGATAATTTTATAATGCTTCTAACCTTGTGATTTGAAATGACTCCATTATCTCTTTCAATTCTCCATGTCTTTTAGTATATTTTCCTAACCATGAATAAACCTTGTTTGCAAACTTATCAATATCTCGCAACTCTTTCAAATAAGATAAGGCATCATTTGTTGTCTTCTCGATGATCTATATAGAGGATATCTAATAAATGAGGGGCATGCTAACGAAGCTTAGTAGATAAACCTTCACGAATACCCCTCATGAATGATGCTCCATAAGATCAAAATTGTAACACCTCCTCCTAGATTTACCCACTTTGACAAGATCTCCAGTGTAAACATGATCTAAGTGTCACTATGATATGATCGAACCTCCAAGTTCTAGTTATGGAATTGGGGCTTACAAACCAGAAGTAAAATGACATCCCTTAGAGAGTACAAACCGCTCAGGAGCCTACCAACCCCCCTAGGTGATCAATCCTTGATATGGAACTCTTGTTCACTAGGTTTACTCCCCAACCACACCCTTGGCACACTGTGCATGCAGTTATGAGGCTCCATCCACACCTATAAGCCTGCCTACATGTAGTTATGACCTAAATTTCTTTGTTCAGTGCATGCAGTCGCAAGATCTATGACAATTTTTCTGGCTAGCCTCCAGACCACTGCCCAAAACTATTTGTAACTTTCCATAATCATAACAATGATGATAACAATGCTAAACAGTCAAAACTTGAGCAAGATCTTGATCAAACATGCCTAATACCATATAGACATTTCGTCAAACATATAGTAAATAATCTATAGTTCGTGAGTGCATATCCGATCATAAACTTCTGAACTTCATCTCAAAATCACCAAGAAGGCTCAATGTTCTCTCAAGCTAGATGCAACAACACTTGTTAGCCCTTGCATTCATCAACCATCTAGTAAATTATCAAATCACGAATAAGAGCCATAACTAGAGCACATAATAAAACCATGCATATAACCAACATACAACTAGAATAGAAACCATGAAAAATCAACCATAAGATCACCATAATAACTAGTATACATGCTCATAAATAACAATAGGAAAATAAATCATATTAACATATGAAAACGCCAACCAAGTCATGCAATTCCATGTACCACCCAACCATATATTGGCTGAACCAAAATATCTCTTTCAACCAATGACCCTCGTGCCATATTCCAAGCATGAATGTGGGATTATAAGTGTTAAACCAAAATAAAACCAACTAGGGCTTCCAAAGGCCAAACAAACTCAACCCTCAAGCACAATGATCTCACCTATACAATTTAGGAATCAGTAACATTAACTAGATTGGTCTCTACCCAAACTATCTAGTGCTCCAAGAACTATTAACTCAACCCACAACCTACATGGAACCCGAATTGTTTCAGGGCTCCAGAAATTTTCTCCCAACCCACAAGCTCTAGGTACTAGTATAACCCAAGTTGTTCCAGGGCTGTAAAGAATTTGTTCCAACCCACAGCCATAGGAAACTAGAGAACCAATAATAAAACTACATGGGGAATCCACTACATCATGGCTATCTAGGAAATGTCAAGGCAAAGGTGAAACCATTGTCAATCCAGAAAAATATCCATGCCAATGAAAACAAATAACCAAGGAACCACATGCATATACCATGCATAAAAAAAACAAGGAAATCGCACATGAAATCTATTACCTGCAGAGTAATGCTACTATAGTTGTTGATCCAACTATCTATTTGCGCTCCCTTGCTTTCCTTTGCTTTCTTTCCCCAAATCTGAGAATAATATATGTGTGAAAGAGAATGGGTGAATGATAGTGTGGAAGGAGAGAACCAAAACTAAATTGAACAAAATATGTGAACTATTTCTCTGATGCCTTTTAATATTGATGTTCCATTTTTTCTTCATTTTTCCTCTAATTTCCCTTGCATGCATATTTGTGTCTCTTCACCTTCATTTTCTCTTATTTTCCTCTATTTTCATATTTAAATGCCAATTATTGACTATTTTCCTTTTCCAATGTCTTTGCCAATTTCCATAACCATAAATAAACCACAATTGATGCCCACTATAATGTTTTTCCCACTATTCATATTGGAATATGTGTCCCATGACCTTGCTCTGATTTTAATTACATAGAAAATTGAGTAGGGGATTTTGCACAAATCCAAATAACGTTTTCATGTATAGATTCATTTCTACTAAAAGATATATTGTATCATCATACATAGAATATGATGTTCCATCCCTAATTTGTAGCAAGTGTACGAATTTTGTAGCACATGGACTGTTAAATTTTTAGATTGTTCTATGTTGTATAAATTACTTTAGCCCAACTCAATACTTTAATTAGCAATGTTTCCAATAACAATTAGTGTTTCCAATCATCAACAATAAATGAAGATAGAACAATAAATGCAATGACAAAGGTGACAATCAACACATCAACAAGAGATACCAGGTTTGATCAAAGACCAGGGAAAAACCCACTATGTGGAAAACCCTTTGAAATTCTTCTTTTATTAGATTGTCATAAAATGTTTAGCAGAGAGTACAATGAGCCCAATACAACATCATCCAACAAAACAACCCAATAACATTCAAAAATATGTTTCCAGTATCAGAATATATCAGAGACAACTTTTCCTATCTGTGGTCAACTTCGGTCAACGATCAAATTTCAGTCAAACTTCCCAGTCATATGGAGGAGGAGCTATGTGAGCGACTAAAGGCTTCCAGCTGCTCCATTGAGCCTGCAAGCCAAGGAATATGGTTGGATTTTCCCTGTGACAAGTCATCGACTGTAACCCAAAGACCCTAAAATAAATGTGAGCCTCAGATCTTGTAATTTCGGTCCTTTCCGAACTTATTTTTTCGTCCCAACCTCAGACCTGTGCGAACTAATCAATGAATAAGAGAAGAAGAAGATTCTTGGTGATGCAAAAATGTGCTTGAGGTCACTTGATTTATAGGGTTCCAAGGGTGACTAATTTACCATTAGGGCTGACCTATCCAAATGTGCATATGTGGGCTTTTCTTCATAAGTACACTTTCCCTTGCCCAAATTTGATGATCTTAAGGTCAAATTTGGTCCTCTTGAAAAGCTGAATTCAATGCAATCATAATCTCCATCAAATGAGCTATCCAAAGTTGAATTTAACCCTAGTTTCATAATTTAACACTCCCTCTCAACTAGGGGAATTCCACCTGTCAATATATGACCATCAATCAACATGTCATCCTACCATCATATCATGTGATCCGGATTTAAACAGGAACGCAACAAATTACAGAGATAATCATATACACAAAGATGCAGTGGAAATAATACTTCATTTCATTAATGGAAAATATTGAAATATGCTTACAACCAGAAATGGAAATAAACCAGCTAGGGCGATGGTAGCTTATCTCTGAGAAGAGATGTGATGGCTACATCCTCTGAACTGTGTTACAATGAGGCTCGAAGGCCTATTTATTGTTGAGAAACAATGTAAAACCCTTAACATTCCAAAACCTAACCATAGGAGATGAAATGCCAAACTGTGGGCCCCGTTTGGGGTAAATTGGTACATCAATTTCCCGGGGTCGTAACTTTGGCATATGATCTCCGTTTGACGCATACAATAGCTCGTTAGAAAGATCTATCCGAGCACTATCATTGTTGGAACAAGCAACATGGGTCCATGGAATGGACCCATGTTGCCCCCGGATTCCCAAAAAAACGTCGTTTAGGGCCTCAAAACGGCTCCGGAAGTTCAGGACCCGAAAAAATGCTAAAAATAGTAAGTTGTGCTACAATTAAGGAAATTGAAAATGCTGAGAAAGACAATGGTGGGGGTCCAGGTGGACTTGGCAGGTGGCCACCAATATCCACCTGGATCATTCCTCCCCCCTTAGGAAGCAATGGTCCCCATTGCGTTGAGCTCCTCCATGAGATGAGGAAACTTTTGCTGAACTTGTTCCCTGGTGAGCCACTTGCCCTGCTGAAGGAGTTGGCCTGCTTTGACAACTCGATACAGTTGGATATTCTGTTGGCGAGTGTTCTTGATCTGTGTGTCCATGATCCGATCAGTTGCAGCTTGTTCCATGCAATCTGGATTTAATTCTGTGGGTTTGAGCTGTTCTGCAATGTCGGATGTGTCTAGCAATGGTGGAAAGTATGGCCGAAGGCGGTCCACATTGAACACTGGGTGCAGGCCAAGGAATGGGGGAATGCTGAGCTCAAATGCATTGTCTCCCATAGCCTTAGTAATGGTGTAAGGACCATATCGGAGTGGTCTCAATTTCCGATAGGCTCCAGTAAGGCGTTCCTTTTGCAAATGCAACCAGACTTTGTCGCCCACCTGAAACTTGTGTGGCACCCGATGTTGATCATGTCGCTGCTTGTACTTGGCATTTGATTTCTCAAGAATGTCATGGACCTGCTGGCGAATATGTTGGATGCGCTCAATGAAGCTGGTGGCCTTATCTGTTTCGGACTGGACATGAGCTGAATTCATGTGAGTAGCTGCAAGTGGCATGGCCACATCAATGGGGCATTGGAATCCCAAACCCACCTGAAAAGGGCTATGGCCAGTGGAGCTGTGAAGAGCTCGGTTGTAGCTGTGCTGAACATAGGGGAGGCTCTCGTCCCATGTGCGTGGATGCTTTGAGTTATACATGCGCAGAATGTGCACAATCATCCTATTGACAACCTCTGTCTGGCCATCAGTTTGAGGATGGAAGGCTGTGGACTTCGTGAGTTTGGTGTCCAGCATTGACCAGAGACTGGACCAAAATGTGCTGAGAAACCGACTGTCCCGATCTGAGATGATAGACTGTGGGATCCCAAAGTGCACCCACACTCGTTCAAAGAAGAGTTTAGCAGTGGCTTCTGCTGTGATATTCTTCTTGCAGGCCACCATAATGGCCATCTTCGAGAACCTGTCGACGACCACAAAAACACAGTCATTTCCATGCTTAGTGGAAGGAAGGCCTGACATGTAATCCATGGAGATGGATTCCCAAGGTCGACTAGGGGTAGGCAACGGGGTATAGAGGCCGTGCTTCTTAATGGTCGGTTTGGCAATGGCACAGGCAGTACATGATCGGATGTACTTCCCAACATCCTGTCGAAGATTCGGCCAATAGAAATAATTTTGCAGTACTGCCACTGTTTTCTCGACCCCGAAATGCCCAGCAGCCCGACTGTAGTGTGCTTCCCAAATCATCTTGGCACGCTCGCTTGAAGGAACACAAAGGTGACCGAGGTGGCATAATAGGGCATCCTGGAGGTGAAAATCTGCAACATGCCGACCCTCCAAGAGTGTCTGGTATGTGTGGCCGAATTCTGGGTCGCTTTTGTAGAGAAGTGGCCAATCAGAAGTCTCGTGCCCACAAGAGTTGAGCACGGTGGTTAACGCCATGATCGGTGGTCGACTGAGGCAATCTGCAACATTATTGGTGCTGCCCTTCTTATACTTGATATTCAAGTGGAACTGTTGCAGGTATGTAGACCACTTCTGATGGCGATCATTCTGCAATTTCCCTTGGGTCTGTATGAACTGCAGGGGTCGGTGGTCTGTGTGGATGACCGTTTCCTTCCCCAAAATGTAATGCTTCCATTGTCGGCAGGCCTGTACAATGGAATACATCTCTTTATCATAAGTGGGGTACTTCCGGACTGTGTCTGAAAGTGTTTCACTGTGATATGCCACTGGATGTCCATGTTGAGTAAGGACTGCCCCAATAGCATAGTCAGAGGCATCTGTCTCGACCTCAAATGGTTGTTGTAAATCTGGTAACGCGAGCACTGGTGCCGTGCAGAGGCGATCCTTCAACTCCATGAATGCCTTCTGTTGAGATTCAGACCAAAAGAATTTTGCTTTCGCCCCTCCCTTGGTGACTTGACTCAAGGGCCAAGAAATATGAGAAAACCCCAACACAAACCTGCGGTAGAAGTTGGCAAGACCTAGAAAGCTGTGGAGCTCTGTTAGAGTGGTTGGAGAGGGCCAATCCCGAATGACTTGGATCTTGGCTGGATCGACATGCACCCCCTGTTCATCAATGATGTATCCCAGATACTGAACCTGGGTCATGCCAAAAGTGCATTTCTCCAAATTGGCACATAGCTTGTGTTGCCGCAGTGTTTGGAGAACCTGTCGGATGTGGTGGAGGTGCTCTTCCCAACTCTGGCTGAAGATCAGAATGTCATCCAAGTATACTACTACAAAGGAGTTGGTGAATGGCCGCAAGATGTCATCCATTAGCCTCATAAAGGTTGCAGGAGCATTCGTCAATCCGAAAGGCATGACCAACCATTCGAGAGGCCCTCCTTGGATTTGAAGGCAGTCTTCCACACATCAGAGGGTTCGATTGGTACCTGGTGATATCCTGACTTCAGATTGATCTTGCTGAAATATTTCGGCCCCTTTAGTTGGTCTAGGAGGTCATCAATCTGCGGGATCGGGTACCTATTACGGACAGTGATCTTGTTCAGCGCCTGATAGTCAATACAGAGTCTCCACGTCCCATCCTTCTTCTGTACCAACACGATCGGGCTCCCACAGGGCGATGAACTCGGACGGATGTGACCTTTCTGCAGGAGCTCCTGAATCTGCCTCTTGATTTCATTGTTCTCCAGAACGGAGCGCCGATAAATTGGTCCATTGGGTAGCGGCGCACCTGGGGTCAAATCGATGGAGTGCTTGACTTGACAGTGCAGAGGAACCCCTGCTGGGGAGGTGAAGATGTCCTCGTACTCCTCCACAATCTTGTCCATCTGTAGTTGTCGTGCAGAGGGACCCCATCTGGAGGCCGCGGCCACTGTCTTCTTCTTTCCTTGAGGGCGTATCATCAGGAAAACAAATTTCCTGGTTTTGGAAATGATCTTACTGCATTGTTTTGCAGTAATCAAAGAGATGGCGGCAGGCGGTGCTACCTCTGGTATCCTGAACAACTTATTTCCCAATGTAATAATAACATCACGGGGCCTTGATTCATACACAGCATGTCGCTTCCACAAGTATGGTTGTCCTAGTAATACATCACAAACTTCAAGGGGAGCAATGTCACACAATACCTCATCCGTGAAGGGCTTGATGTTGTATGGAAGGCGACACTGCTGGCTCACGCAAAGATCTCGTCCTTGGTGAAGCCACCCAATGGTGTATGGTTGTGGATGTGTTGTGGTCAGTAAGCCCAACCGCTTCACGACCTCTGCCGAAATGAGGTTCTTTTGACTCCCGCTATCAACAATGAACTGTATCGGGGAGCTCTTTACCCACATCTGGGAGTGGAAGAGACGCTCCTCCTCCTCTGGATCTTCGGGTTCATTTTTTTGGATCTTTGCGGTAGCAACAGTGGCGCTGGGATCCGCATCAATGATTTGCTTCCCTTTTTCATACCCCTTATCGGGTTCTGACTCAGAGTCGGAACATGCATCTGATTCTGAAACCTTTAGCTCAGCCACCAGTGACTGCTTGGCCCGACACTCACTTGTGTTGTGAGTGGAGCTCTTATGGAACTCGCACCATTTTCCAGTGTCCTTTCTCGGCTTTGCGGCGCCGTTATTTGCTTGCGGCTTCGGCTAGTTGTCTTGGGCTGTCCCGCCTTGGCTTTGTCCTTTGTTCTGTGGTTTAGGGGCACCTTTCCCCTACTTTGGATTCGCAGATCCAAAGTCTCGCTTCTTTTGTTTAAACTTCTGCTCGACCTTGACGGCATATCGGTATGCTGCGCCGAGCGAGGGGATGTTCAGGAATTGTATTTCTTCCTGGATGTACTTGTGCAGGCAGCCACGGTATTTGAGTATCAAATGTTGCTCTGAATCCTTGATACCCAACTTTGTGCGAAGGGTATGGAAAAGATTGGTGAACTCCGGCACGTCTTGGTCCCTTCCCTGCCGCAGCGTGGTCCACTTTATGTATTCATCCTCATAGCTTCTGACAGGGTAGTACTGCTCCTTGATGGCATCCCGGAACGAATCCCAGGTGGGTGCGGCTGAAAATAGTGAGCCAGTACTTTCATCCTTCTGCTTGCAGTAGGTTTCCCACCAGTCCTTGACGTGGGGGGCTGCTTTGAGAAGAGCAAAAACAATCTTTTCCCGACTCGAAAATTCATGAACAGAAAAATAACCCTCTAGCAGATTTAACCATTTATCTACGGCATCTGCGTCTATCTGACCTTCGAATATGGGGATTTCAAAATTAACTTGTACCTTAAAGGGTGTGGCATTTCCAGAGTAGCTGCTGGAAGCCGATGCGTCGCTTCTGGGTAGCCGCTGAAGGATCTGGGCAAAGCTGTCCATCATCGCTTTCCGTTGTCGCTCGAGGGCTTCTTCGAGCAAGATTTTGATGGGATCTCCTGCTCCCTCGTCTTTCTTTTCATCCGCCATGGGAGGCCGTCGGGATTTGCGAGGCTGGTCTTGCAAAGGTTCAACCAGTTCAAGCCCTAACTCCTTATATCTCGACCTTGTTGGGGACATGCAAAGAAAAACAGAGAAAAAGCAGACCGCTCTGATACCACTGATTCAGATTTAAACAGGAATGCAACAAATTACAGAGATAATCATATACACAAAGATGCAGTGGAAATAATACTTCATTTCATTAATGGAAAATACTGAAATATGCTTACAACCAGAAATGGAAATAAACCAGCTAGGGCGATGGTAGCTTATCTCTGAGAAGAGATGTGATGGCTACATCCTCTGAACTGTGTTACAATGAGGCTCGAAGGCCTATTTATTGTTGAGAAACAATGTAAAACCCTTAAAATTCCAAAACCTAACCCTAGGAGATGAAACGCCAAACTGTGGGCCCCATTTGGGGTAAATTGGTACATCAATTTCCCGGGGTCGTAACTTTGGCATATGATCTCCGTTTGACGCATACAATAGCTCGTTAGAAAGATCTATCCGAGCACTATCATTGTTGGAACGGGCAACATGGGTCCATTCCATGGACCCATGTTGCCCTCGGATTCCCCAAAAAACATTGTTTAGGGCCTCAAACGGATCTGGAAGTTCAGGACCCGAAAAACTGCTAAAAATAGTAAGTTGTGCTACAATTAAGGAAACTGAAAATGCTAAGAAAGACAATGGTGGGGGTCCAGGTGGACTTGGCAGGTGGCCACCAATATCCACCTGGATCATCATGTCCCATATATGCTCAACTCTATTTGCTGAAACATTCTCGAATATAAAGAAGAAGAATCATCAGGGAGAAAAAACGACCACCCTCTACATTTGTTTGGTAATTTAATTGATGTTAAATTACTTACATGAATTATCAACCAGGGCTAGTAAACTGATGAAATGTATATGCACCGTATGTGCTAGAAGTCTTTGTCACTCACACAATTCCTAAGTTAATTTGAGATATCAAAATGCACATGTTTCTCTACAGCTATAAATCACTCATAAAAATGGAATTAATTCTATTTCTCTTGCTTAAAAGAAAGATCACACTCTTATTTGAAATAAACTTCATACTTGCTTCACACTTAAAAATAAAATCACACTCACACTTTTCTTTAAATAAAATTTCACACAAACTTGCTTTAAAATGAAATCACTCTTTCTTATAAATAAAATAACACTTGCTTGAATGGAAATCACACTTACAATAAAATCACACTATAAATAAATCTACTTTAACAAAAACAAAGATTAACTCTGCAATTGAAAATCCTATCTATAAAAACTGAAATGTAAAGCTATGCTCTGTCCATGTGCACAAGAGATCTAACTTTACTCAATAATAAAATGATTAGATGAACTTGCTGCAAAACAATTTGAAACTTATAATCAAAACTTAAGCGATTAAATGAACTAACAAAATTTAATAGGAAACATAGAAGAAAATACTAATCACAAATAAAAGACAACCTTACTGTCTTGAGGGGACCCTCCTACGAGAAGCAGGTATCACTATAATGACTTCACCAGACAATTATTCTGACATCGATATCACACAACAAAAGAATTACTAATGAAAAATAGTTTATATTAAAACAATGTTTATAACGTAAAATTCCCAAGTTTGTGTTCGCTATGGCGAGAGGCATATTTATAAAACTCTTTGCATTAAATGTTTCAGAGAATTACACATGATTCTTAATTGACATTAGCTATAATTAAATTTTAAAGATAAGATATCTTGATCTTCTCATGATTTTCTATCAACACAACAAATCATGAGGCTAAAAATCTGCATCTCACTTGCCTCGTTCGTATTCTACGGTGGCTAAATTTCACTTTGACTGGGCTCCTAGGGTGTCATATTCCCTTTTATTTGATTGAAGCTTCACAATCTATCAAACCTTGGACTTAGCTACAAAAACATACATCAGCTGCAAAATCACTGTAATTCAGTAGCTCAGGTAAATATTGAGTTAAATAATAAATAAAAATGATATTTATGAAATAGAAGATGATTATGTACCTGCTATGCTATCAACCTTGTAAAATTATACCCAAATTGGAGTTATGAAAGTCAAAAAGGGAGGAGTGGAGCGAAAAAGAGTTGTAAAAAAAGAAGCAATTTTGGAGTTCAACATTCCCCCACACGAAAGACATTGCATGTCCTCATGCAAAATTTCAAAATTTGTGAGTGCTTCCTGTTATTGAGCTTCTTAAGATACCTGAGAAAGGACATCCAAATTAGTCCTCTCTTTCTTACTACCATCCTCAGTTTCTTCATCAAAATTCTGTGTTGCAGACTCATAATCTTCCTCTTAAGATTTTTTTTTAGCTATTGATTTATTATTTTTATTATACCATAAACCAAGATGTAGTAGGATGTTATCATTTTGGGTTTTTTGAATTCATTATGTGCCTTTACTATTTCATTCTCCTGCTTCAAATGTCTATTCAATATTTCCAATTCATAAATTTCCTACTTGAGGGTGTCTTCAACTTGGAGTTCTCTTGAAATATTAGAATGAATTCCTTCATTTTATTCTTGGTTTTAGGACGATGAAAAAACTTTACCTATAGCTATTCTTTCCAAAGACTCTATATAAACATAAATTTCCTGCTGGACAAGATCGATCTTAGATGTTTTCCTAGTTGGATTGGAGAATGGTGATGGAATTGATGATGGAACTATTGGTGATGGAACTCCAAGTTCCATTTCTTCTTCCTCTAGATCGAAAAATTTTGGGGACTATCGAGGCTGTTCATGCACTATTTTATTGAGCCTTGCACTTCTTCTTATGGTGGATGATAGTTTAGATGGTGATTTAGTAATAAGGGGATGCTTTTTAACCTTTCCTTGCTCTATTTTCTTTTTGGATGAACTTTATTCCTTAGTGATGGTTTTCTTTATTCTAACATTTTTATTTTTAAGATTCTCTAACATATTTGCAAGAGGAGTCTCATCCTCTGAATGTTTCTCTTTTTGTAGAGGTGAGTTATCTTCTATAGGAAACTTCCTTCTACTCTTCTTTGTTTTACTGCTAGGCTCTTCTTCTTCTGCTTCCTTAAAATGATTTCCAATTAGGAAATCTTCCCAATTATATCCTATATTTCTCATATGGGCCTCAATCATAATTTTCATTATGCCATGATGGTATAGGGCATTATCTGTAAATTGTACCTTTATTTGAATAGTACGAGCCATCTTTCTTAAGTTATGAAGTAGGAAATATGGTAGGTTAATTTCATTCCCATCAAGAAAATTCATCATTAAGCGTGCATGATAAAAGAACATGTTACCAAATATTCCTTAATAAGTTATAAACTTTTGAATGATCAATAGAAAATTCCTCCATTTATTCTTCAAAGTTGCGACTAACATTCCCCTTTTAAACACAGAAATGTCCATACCTGGATTCTTGAGAAAAAATTTCCATTCTTTTTCTTCAATTTTTCTATTCTTGAACCAACTCTCTCTGATTCTTGGTAATCCGTTAGCTTCTTCTACGAAATACTCTGTCAAAACCAACTTCACGTCCCCAATTTATACTTCAATGCCATTGTATGCCCTAGAGAAAGACTTTGTTACCTCTTTCTCGTGCCCATCGAATTTCTCCACGAATTCTAACCACTGTGCCTGCTGCAACAATTGTTTGACCTGTGGGTATCCTTCGAGAAACTTAACCCCATTCAGCTCTGATCTTACAATGACCCCCATGTTAGAGAATCTTAGCCCGTAATTTCTCTTTTGACAGGGTTAAGGAGTGGAATAAATTTGAGTATGGACTAAATTAGGGAAACAAAGTTTAGGTGAGGGCAGTTTCGGAAATAAAACAGGGCTGAGTGAAATGGAAGTGTCTCGGCATGAAGTGGAATGATGAATGGAGAGGAGAGGGTGAATTTCAAATTATATCAAGGTTCATTCCTGACTTGGTTGACAAGACATAGATATTTTTGTTAAAACTGAAGTAATGTGAGAATAATTAAGGGTAATCATTATTCGGTATGGCAATAGCAATGATTACTCATCATTTATTTCATAATTCAAATTTTCTACCTTTATTATATAACTTAATATTTACATACCTTTGATCCTTTGTCTTACTGATTTTGATTTATCTTTTGTAGGTTGTTAGGTTTCTCCAGCTGCAATCTTCATTGAATTTTCTTTTGCCATAATCTTCATCTACCCTGGTTGCAATCTACCAAGTTAGTTTCAAAATTCTATTAGAGCTACAAATTGTTGACAATTCCGTAGCTGCTTTATTTTGAAAATAGAAAAGAGGGTTAAAAACAAAATGGAACTAGAATAGGGAAAAGAAAATCTAAGCTTCCAAGAACTCTTTGTTTTCAACCCGGATTTTTTGTATAAACATGCCAACAATGTTGGTTTTCATGTTTATACAATTTTTTTTATTCATTTTTTTATTTTATTATTATTTTGAAAAAGAAAGTAGAAAGCTAAGTTGGAGAGGAAGAATAATCTTCCTTGACCGACTTCAAATCAATATTTTCTTGCATATTTCTTATGAATTAATCCCTTGTTAATGGTTTATGATATATTCGTAATCTATGACCATTTACAAGGAAGGTTACTTTTTTTTCATCAATGGTTCTGATTATGACTGCTCCATTATCAAAGACAATTTCAATTTCATAAGGACCAAGCCAATGAGTTTGAAAATTTCCTTGAAAATATTTAAATTTTGAATCAAAAAGCAATTCCCAATCACCAGGCTGAAATTATCTTTCTTTGATAACTTATCATGCCACTTGGATCTTTGTTGTTAGACTATATTGGTTCTATGAATAACATCTTGCTGTTTCTCATCAAGTTCATTCAATTGCTCCATTATTTTTCTTTGGGCTTTTGATAGATCAAGACCTAATTTGGCTGCTGTTTTAAAAGTCTTTATCTGGAACTCAATAGGAAACATGACTTGCTTTCCATAAACAAGTTCATAAGGAGTGTGTCTTGTTGTATTTCTCCATGTGGTACGATATGCCCATAAAGCTTCTGGAAGCTTTTCTGCCAAATCCCTTCTATGTAGATGCATAGTCTTGGAAAGAATTGCTTCAATTACTTTATTGGTAGATTAATCTTGTCCATTGGCTTGTGGATGACACGGAGTTGACTTCCTATGCTTGATTTTATTCTCCTCCATTATATTATGTATTAACTTGGATGTAAATTGAGTGCCTTGATCTGTCACAATTTCCCTTGGGACACCAAAACAAGTGAAAATATCCTCAAAAATAAATGAAACTACAACATTTTCAGTAGCAAAAGGAAGTGCTTTAGCTTCTACCCATTTTGTGACATAATCTGTACAAATAAGAATGTACCTTTTTTGTCTTGATGGTGGATTGATTGGACCAACAAATTCTAAATCCCATTTCTCAAAAGGTTCAATAAGTACCTGAGGTTGTAGAGACATTTCATCTAAATGAATATGTTTCCGCATTCTTTGAAAACTGTCACACCTATTAACATATTCCTTGGCATCCTTAAAAACAGAAAGGAAATAATATCCTATGAGAAGGACTTTATAAGTAGTTCTTTTATTAGCGAAGTGTCCTCCACATGGTTCATCATGACAAACCTTTAATATCTCGGGTACTTCATCTTCTCTAACACATCTTCGAATGATTAAGTCAGGTCCCGTCTTGTATAATTCTTCATTTATCCATGAATAAGATGCACTAGTTTGAATAACCTTTATTTTCTCTTTAGGAGACAAGTATGATGGTAACTTTCCTGTAGCCAAATAATTAGAAATATCTACAAACCAAGGAGATTTAATAGATATTGCAAAAATATATTCATCAGGAAAATTATCTTCTACAGGAACATCATTATTATCATTTTGGATTCTAGATAGAAAATCAACAACTGTGTTTTGTTTCCAGGTCTATCCAAAATAGTAATAATGAATTCTTTTAATAACAATAACCATTTTGTAATTCTGCCACTAGTAATTGATTTATTCATTAAATATATGTGTAAATGAAGGTTTCATAACTAGTGATATAATGTCTGAATTTATTGATGGCATGCACAACAACTTAAAAATACCTTTTTCTATTACACTATAATTCAACTTTGCAAGGGTCTGATTTTTTCTTGTGTAGTAAATGGCATAAGGATTTAAATATTTATGTCCTAATACAACTCCTAAAGATGTATCTGAGGCATCAGTTGAAATGTGAAAATGTAGTTTCCAATTTGGTCCTCTTAAAATGGGTGCTTCAGAAATATTTTATTTCAATGTTTCAAAAGCTTTTTGGTCGTCATAATTCCAAGTGAATTCATAATATTTTGTAAGCAGTTTTAAAAGTGGAGAGGAAATCTTTGTAATTTTTTCTATAAATCTTCTATAATAGCCAGTAAAACCAATAAAAATTCTAACATCCCTTTGACATGTAGGAACTGATAACTTGGAAATGAATTCTACCTTAGATGCATCTACTTTAATTCCATCTCCTGAAATATGGTGGCCTAAAACAATTCCCTCAGTAAACATCATAAAACATTTTTCATGGCTTAATGAGATATTTTCTTCTTTACACCTAATGAGAACTTTTTCCAAAATTTTAAGAGCTTCTTCAAAAGAATTTCCATAAACAATAAAATCATCCATGTAAACTTCCACACAATCATGAATTAGATTAGAGAAAATACCTAGAACTGCCCTTTGGAATGTTGCAAGTGCATTACATAACCCAAAAGGAAGTACTCGATATGCATAGGTTCCCCATGGATAGGTAAAGGTTGTTTTATCTTGATCTTCTGGAGCTACTTGGATCTGGTTATATCCACTAAAACCATCCAAGAATGAAAAGTATTTTTTCCCTGCAAATGTGTCAAGAACTTGATCTATAAAAAGAAGTGGAAAATGATCTTTTAAAGTAGCTTTATTCAATTCCCTATAATAAATGCATACTCTCCATTTTCCATTCTTCTTTGGAACAATTACCAATGGTGAAACCCATTGGCTGTCTGATATTGGATAAATGAAATTCACATTTAACAATTTTTGTAATTCCTCTTTAACAATTTCCCTTAGATTTGGATTCATTCTCCTTTGTGGTTGTCAGATTGGTCTGACATTTTCTTCAATATAGATATGATGCATACAAGTGTTAGGATCAATTCCTTTCATATCATTGTATTCCCATGCATAAGCAGAGGAATGTTCTTGCAACATATTTATTAATTATTTCTTTTGAGATTCTTCCAGATTATCATTAATATTCAAAGTTTTCCTTGGAAAATTTTCTATTAAAGAATTTCCAAATTTCTCTATAGAATGTAAAGCCATTTGAAGAGACGATACATATTCAATAGTACATTATTCTTGAAAAATGTGATTTTGTTCACAATATGAGGAAGATTCATTATTTTATATTAAATTCAAAATTTGATCTTCTTCATCTATTTGTGAAGTGGAAAAAATTGGTCGTATATCAAAGTTTTCATTATCATCATCTATCCATGCTTCACTTTCTAATTCTATCACTATTTTTGTAGGAGGATATAATGTGAATTTATTTGTTGAACTTCCATCAGAGATAATCATATCACTAGATATAAAACTTATAAAAGCATTAGTTGTACCTAACCATGGTCTTCCTAGAATCAGTGGGTGTCCTCCTAGATTATTCTTGGGCATTAAGATCATAAAGTCAACATGATATTCCCAAGAATCTAAGGATACAAATACATCTTCTAACACATCGTCAGGTTTGATAACAAATTTATCTGCTAATTGCAATAGTGTAGGTGTATATTGAAGATTAGAAAGTTTCAATTGATCCATAGTTTGTTTACTCATGTTGTTGATAGTTGCGCCTAAATCAATAAATGTGTTTGGAATCTCAACACCATTGATGTGTGTTTTCACAACGGGACTTCTTGGGTCTATATATTTTTGAAATGTTGTCCTTCCCATCATGATATCTGCATTTTTTCCAACTAACTGGATTCTTTTAACTTATTTTCTTTTTCTTCCTAGTTTTTTAATACTTAACTCCCTGATTGTCTTTGAAAATATTGGTATTTATTCTATACTTGTAACAAAGGAATTTTTATATAAACATTTTGGCGTCGTTGCTGGGGAAGTGTATATCAGAGTCTTTTTCTTTTTCTTTTCATTAGAAAAATAATAATAAAAAAGATATGCATAGGGAAAGATATTCTAGTGGTAGATTTGTAAGTAGAAGTAGGAGTTCGATTCCAACATCACCGCTCACCCCACCACAACCTCATAATGCCACACCATCAACCCAAACACATATTCCATCAATTACGGGTAGACATAGACTTCCCGAGGTACTTAGATATGAAATAAAATGTAATGATTCACCAAATTATTCAACTAAATTTGTAATAGAAGAAGAACATCCTACATCCCCAACTGAAGGAGTAACTTTTCTATCTTCAACGGGAGAACAACTTCTAGGACAATATAAATACAAATCCCTAGTGAAAAGGAAGAAGAAGAAACCTATTTTAACATTCCACTGATAGAAGAACCATAAGAGCTAGAGGAGGAATTAGAAAATCCAATTTTGGAACCTTACATTAGTTCTGAAGAATCTACAATGGTAGGAGAAGGGGAAGGGGAAGTACATAATGTATATGGTAAAAAACCTAGGATTGGAGGTGGAAGAGGAGGAAATAGGGGAGGTCAATTTTGGTCCTCTCGAAAAGAGGAATTCAATGCAATCATAATCTCCATCAAAAGAATTGTCCAAAGTGGAATTTGACCCTAGTTGCATAATTTAACACTGCCTCTCAACTAGGGAGAATTCCACCAGTCAATATATGACTGTTGAGTCTTGAAAATGTTATTCATTTCCATTACACTTTCACTATTATGTCCATTATATCACCTCCATTTCACCTCCATTTCACTACTATGTCACCACATTCATCCCACTTTCATTATCATTGGGACACATTTATGTTTTTCCAATCTTTATTAATTCTAAGCCTTTTAAGTGAATTTGTGGTTAAAAATTAGAAAATAATGTGCATATGCTTATACCTAACAAATGGGTTGAGATTATTGACATGTGTAGGTTGAAAGGAGGCTTCTAGAAGACCCTTATGTGGCACTCTAAGGCCAAATTCGAATTTGAGTGGAAAGAATCATGGGATCATGAGGATATGTGTCACATCTCCTAATTGTATTGTAACTCTAAGAAAACATGTGTCTCATCAGTTCCTATTTTGATTAGGACTCTAGAGGTAGAGGGAGATATTCATGGACTCTCATTAATGAGATGGCTTCTCATATTTTTGTATAAATAGGAGATCTCTCTCCTTCATTTGTTAGCTTAGAGCTTAGAGCTTAGCTTATTAGTCTTTTTAGCTTGTGAGTTCTTTAGCTTGGAGTTTGTAGTTCTTCCTTGATGGCTTTTGAAAGCTTTGGAGAACTTTGTTGTACTTTGTACTTTTGAAGAATTTGAATAAAGCTTTGATGTTCTCAACATGGAAGGAGATGTGAAGTAGATGTCATGGAGCACATTAGAATGTAAGGTAGAGTAGATTTCATTTTGTAAATTTTGCTTTGATTTCATTATGTCATTTGATTGCTTTCAAGTTGATAGATTAGATTTTTCATTCATGCAATTTTAATTCATGTAAGTGTGTTCAACCGGTTGATTGTAGATTAGTGATGCACATAGCCTTTTAATGACTAATGACATGATAGAATCATCTTGTCCTCCTGCTGATTTATTTTCTGAGTTCTAATTCCAACATTGTTATTTCTTTCAGTTTTGTTTTGCTCATTTACTTTCCTGCAATTTAGATATCATATCGCTTAACTTGTTCATGATTGCTTCCCATAAGGTAGATTGAGCTGAAGGGTAAAGGATCAGAAGAGTTGAAGTAGTGTGATTAGTTTCCTTTATGTAATTTAATTTCTTGCAATTTAGATATCATATTGCTTAACTTGTTCATGATTGCTTCCCATAAGGTAGATTGAGCTGAAGGGTAAAGGATCAGAAGAGTTGAAGTAGTGTGATTAGTTTCCTTTATGCAATTTAATTTTCTGCAATTTAGATATCATATTGTTTAACTTGTTCATGATTTCTTCCCATAAGGTAGATTGAGCTGAAAGGAAAAGGATCAGAACAGTTGAAGTAGTGTGATGAATTAGTTGCTTTGCTTTCAGTCTTTGATTTGCTTTAAGTTCAGTTTTTACTTTCTTTTTTTTCATACAACAACAAGGATATTGGGTCTCATAGTCACTAGCTCATTGTTTGGTTGTTGCATTCTATTTTAATTGAAGTAGCTGCACATTTACACTTTTGTTTAAGTAGCTGCATATTTACACTTTTGTTTAAGATCTTTTGAAGTGCTAAGTTTTGGAAGTTACCATTAGAGACATAGGCATTGTCTTGAAATCCATATTTGTCTTTTAAAAGTATTCTTAAGACCTTAGAATAGGATTTCCATTTGCATTAGACACTTTAGGAAACCAATAAGAACAAAACCCCAAAAACAACATAAACTATAAAAAAACGAAGTAAGAGAAAGGTTAACTAAGCACATATGGTGCACCACACTTCATCAGTTTACGATACCCGGATTGATAATTTATGTAGAGCAATTTAAGACATTAAATTGACTGGACATTTTGGTGCCGTTGCTGGGGAAGTGTAATTAGGAGACCTTATTTCTTACATCTGAAAAAAAAATTAATAATTCTTGAGTATGCTCCCCTCCTGCACTTTGTGTGATCTGGAGGATTAGAAAAAGGATTATAATGTAAAAAAATAAAAAAAATAAAAAAATAAAAATTAATAATTCTTGAGTATGCTCTCCTCTTGCACTTTGTGTGATTTGGAGGATCAGAAAAAGAATTGTTATATAAAAAAGAAAAAGAAAAAAAAAAAGAGGAGACAAAATAAACTTCAACATTTCAATTGATTCAATAAAAATAATAAAAAAAATAAAAAATGAAAAAAATTGAAACTCAACTGCTTTGATATGTTCAAATTGTCCAAAATTGTCTGGTTATGGTTTGTAGTGGTCTTCAAAACACTGTATCCTGTTCTAATAAGGTTTTGCACCTTAGCTGCGGAAAGTGCCCTGATTCCGCAGCCAGTTGAGAATTCCGCAGCTGTTTCAAGGTTTAGCAGGTTACAGGCATCCAATGAAAAAACCGACCACATGGACATCTCTAGAATTGTCCCGAAATGGATCCTATCCTAGTCACCCAGCTCAGATCGATGAAAAACCAGCCTAGGACCTCAGTCAAAGTCCTGTTTTTAGCATGTTTTTCTTGAAGTATTTGATGCCTGAAATTGAAAATCATTAATTCTTTCTATAAAATTTTACAATTTCAGAGAAGAAAAAAAGAAAAACAATCTATGGCTATCTTGAATCCTATCTTTCACTGTGGCTTCAACAAGAAAATCTACCTCCCTGTTTAAGCTTTGGTCTGAAACAAACCTGCACAATCATTAAAAAAAAAAAGATGCATTTAGAAGTGAGTTTATATTATAACGATGGTGGAATATGCATTGGAAGCTTACATAGTCTAATCGAAAAATCTGATTCCAAACAAAATCCATAACTTTGAAGTCGAGATAAAGTGCTAGCAGCCACAATCTTCATATGTTGAAGAGATCTTGCCAACAACCAAATCCCAAATTGAAAATAGTGAAGTTTAAATTCTAGAGAACATGGGCTATTTAAATAAGGGAAAACAAAGTTGTTTTAGGCAAGAATAATAAAGATGCGAAGATGATAGAATTTGTGAGATGTCTTTGCAGTTTGTCATTAAGCTCTAAAGGTCGCAGGGAACTGCACGCTGATGGCAGGTCTTCAGGTTGCACTGAAGGAAGAGCAAGAAGGCGTATTTTTGCTGAAGAAATCAAAGAAAATACTAAATAATGGTTAAATCTGTTTGTGCTGTGATTGCATATAAAAAAATTTCAAAATCAATTTCACAGCCGAGTGTAGCAACTCAGGAAAAACGCAAAACAACAGAAAAATGTCAAATTTTAAATGCTCAATTTGCCCAAACAGAGACGAATTTGAAAAAACTAAAACATGGGTTTTTTCTCCAACTGGGTGAATTAGATAACCCAGAAACCGTTTGAATAAATTTGTGGCGGTCTAGGAGAAATCCTCGGTTCTTTGGAGCCTCTTTTTTACCGCCGCGTGAAGAAAAACGGAAATTTGAGTTAATTAACTGATAGTTTGATGTGTGATTCAATTCCGCGTGCCTGAGGAAGAGAAATCCAAATAG
This sequence comes from Pinus tabuliformis, assembly GCA_031772625.1. Classification (NCBI taxonomy): domain Eukaryota; kingdom Viridiplantae; phylum Streptophyta; class Pinopsida; order Pinales; family Pinaceae; genus Pinus; species Pinus tabuliformis. The sequence goes on from CM062818.1 coordinate 385,567,863, forward strand.
GAATCAACTATGTGCTATTATTCAAGCTTAATTACATGTCTGTAATAACTAACAGTCCCATGCAACGTGTGACTGTGTTTCAGTTTCATGACCAACAACAAAGACGTGTTTAAAACTCATACGTCTCCTCTCCACCGTACTTTGCGCAACCATTTCATCAACGTGTAACGTCTCTCATGCAGCCGTTCAGTTCAAAAATTCCAACTCCACTTCACTACCCTACTATTGTTTTAAAGCTGCACCTCATTCGCATACGTCTCCATTTCATTTTGTGAACACATCTCGGCTGCTCATCCTCTGTTTCTGCTTATAGCTCCTGAACACTCCCGTACCCGTATCCATCTTCCATTTTCAGCCATTATTCTTCCATAAACCTTGCAACATAGTCATCTTACCTCTGTTAAACCATCACACGCAGCTGAATTCCAGATTGAATTTTAAATAGAGGAAAGGATGGGTCGGTTATTGAGGGCAGAACCAGCAGGGCCTAAGTCTATGAAAGGGCCAAATAGTTATGATCATGGTTATAGGCTGTTTGTCAAATTATAAGTCCATCAATAAAACTGTTTTGCTCCATTCACAGAGTTCCTAAATGCAGACAATAAAAAAAAAAATTCAAAACTGATGGTTGACTGTTCCAGCCACTTTCTGCAGCTGGCTCAACTTTCCGCAGCTGTTTTGTTAAACTCTAGGTTGCAGGTGTCATCAAGCAAAACAAGCCACATGGGTAGTTGGGGGAATGTCAATACATGGATGGTGTCCTATTCATTCGGTCAAATTTGATGAAAAAGGCCCCGGTCAAAGGGAAGTCAAGTTGAGTGTTTTCACTAAGTCGCCACACTGAGTCACTGTATGTCAAGAAAAAAAAAATAATTTGAATCAATGAAATGAATAAGTTATTTGCTCACTTTTCTGAAGGTATTGATTAATTTTGGATTGATGATGAGAAATGAATGGCTAACTTTGTATCCAAGATTTTTAGCTACAAAACCGTGCACATTCCGCAGCTAAAGTCTAATTCCGTAGCCAGAAAAACCTCATTGTTCAAATCAACCTATCTTTCTCATACAAAATCAGATTTTGATGATTTAAGTATCGTTGGAAAGATATCAACAAGATCCACACAATGAGAAATATATCATTAGAGCTTGAAATGGAAAATAATGAAATAAATTGCTGAAAAGAAGCAACATTCAACTTGGGCACCAATTCCAAAGCAGGTATAAATTCTTTTGATTTTTCCTTTGAGAACTTGTTTCATTAATACGAATTCCTAGTTTTGTGTGTAAATATCATAACTAGAGAGATTGATCACCTCTCTTCTTTGGTAATCTTATATTCCATTGCAGAAGAAGTATTATTTTTTTTGCAGGTTCTAGGAGGAAGGACAAATGACTACAAGAGAATGGTGTCTCTCTAAGAGACCAATTTGTTTCATAAGAGGATGATCAGCAACAAAGAGGAAATATGCTGATGCAAAATCAGATCCAAACACTTGAAAAACTTTCAGATACTATTGTCTCCATCACATCCATCCATCACATCCATACTTCAGAATAAACCATTCATCTCATTTTCCTCCATATTTTCCATTTACATTCACATACACTTTCCATCTCTTTTTCTCCATTCATAACCCACAAATAAAAGCAAGAGGCTCATTCATATGCTTATTGCCCATTGCCATTTCTGTTCTCCATTGCCATCTTCCATTTTCATCTTCCATTTCCTGTCATTTTCATTCTGCAAATAAGCCCTGCTTCAATGCAAATTATTGAGTCCATAGTCCTTTGAGTCTAAGTTCTTTGTAAAAAACACCTTGAGGCTTGCATGCCTTAATGGCAAGTCCTCATGCTAACAACAATGGGAATACATTAATGTCCCTTGTTCGTTAGATCTTCTAGGTGACTCGACTTCAACAAATTCATTCGTACCTAGCAAGATGTGTTTGGGCATCTTGACTCTCATTGTCATCAATGGTGAGAGTTCTCGTGTTGACTAGTGGCATCCATTAATGGCCACTAAGCCAACAATTTCCTACTATGTTCGACATCAGAACATATTTTCACATAGTAGGAATTGTGCCAATGAGTTTTGAAGACATGAAGACTATTATTTTCAGCATTTTGGAGCAGATTCAACAAGTTTTAGTAGAAACAATAAAAAGTCATCTTATCTCTCTATCCATGACTCCTCTTGTTCAGCCACTTGAAGAAGAATATGATCAGAAATTTTCATCCACTACACGTACAACTCATCCATTCCAAAGGGTAAGTGAAGGTACGACATTTTCTAACTTTTGACCATAGAATTCCATAAAAAGCTAGAATGATAATTGTTGGAAAAACATTTCTCTTCCTCATTTCATAAAATTTCCAATACCATCAGTTGGGGGGGAATACATTCATATTCATATCTTGCCATGTCCATATCATATTCAGGAGCTCACATACTTCCAACATATATTAATTATTACATTGCTATTATGAGCATACAATGGCTTTTGAAAAAAAGTGCTTAAAGGATAAATTAGATACAAACAAAATCATGGTTGTCACACAAGAACCAACCATCATGTAATCCAATAAAGATATACTTTGCAACAATAATCAAAATATCATTATGCAAAGTTCAAAGATCAAAATAGAAGGCAACAAAAAAAAAAAAATGGTTGTAACACAAGAACCAACCATGTTGCAATTCAAGTGAAACACTTTGCAAAAATACGAAGTTATCAAATGATATCATGCAAAGTTAAGCCAAAGCTCAAGGATCAAAAGAGTTAATGTAATATATATTGCGTGAGGACATGCAATAGCTTCAGTTGGGGGGTATGTTGAGTCTTGAAAATGTCATTCATTTCCATTACACTTTCACTAGTATGTCCATTATATCACCTCCATTTCAATACTATGTCACCACATTCATCCCACTTTCATTATCATTGGGCCACATTTACGTTTTTCCAATCTTTATTAATTCTAAGCCTTTTAAGTGAATTTGTGGTTAAAAATTAGAAAATAATGTGCATATGCTCATACCTAACAAATGGGTTGAGATTATTGACATGTGTAGGTTGAAAGGAGGCTTCTAGAAGACCCTTATGTGGCACTCTAAGGCCAAATTCGAATTTGAGTGGAAAGAATCATGGGATCATGAGGATATGTGTCACATCTCCTAATTGTATTGTAACTCTAAGAAGACATGTGTCTCATCAGTTCCTATTTTGATTAGGACTCTACAGGTAGAGGGAGAGATTCATGGACTCTCATTAATGAGATGGATTCTCATATTTTTGTATAAATAGGAGATCTCTCTCCTTCATTTGTTAGCTTAGAGCTTAGAGCTTAGCTTATTAGTCTTTTTAGCTTGTGAGTTCTTTAGCTTGGAGTTTGTAGTTCTTCCTTGACGGCTTTTGAAAGCTTTGGAGAACTTTGTTGTACTTTGTACTTTTGAAGAATTTGAATAAAGCTTTGATGTTCTCAACATGGAAGGAGATGTGAAGTAGATGTCATGGAGCACATTAGAATGTAAGGTAGAGTAGATTTCATTTTGTAAATTTTGCTTTGATTTCATTATGTCATTTGATTGCTTTTAAGTTGATAGATTAGATTTTTCATTCATGCAATTTTAATTCATGTAAGTGTGTTCAACTGGTTGATTGTAGATTAGTGATGCACATAGCCTTTTAATGACTAATGACATGATAGAATCATCTTGTCCTCCTGCTGATTTATTTTCTGAGTTCTAATTCCAACATTGTTATTTCTTTCAGTTTTGTTTTGCTCATTTACTTTCCTACAATTTAGATATCATATCGCTTAACTTGTTCATGATTGCTTCCCATAAGGTAGATTGAGTTGAAGGGTAAAGGATCAGAAGAGTTGAAGTAGTGTGATTAGTTTCCTTTATGTAATTTAACTTCTTGCAATTTAGATATCATATTGCTTAACTTGTTCATGATTGCTTCCCATAAGGTAGATTGAGCTGAAGGGTAAAGGATCAGAAGAGTTGAAGTAGTGTGATTAGTTTCCTTTATGCAATTTAGATATCATATTGCTTAACTTGTTCATGATTGCTTCCCATAAGGTAGATTGAGCTGAAGGGTAAAGGATCAGAAAATTTGAAGTAGTGTGATGAATTAGTTGCTTTGCTTTCAGTCTTTGATTTGCTTTAAGTTCAGTTTTTACTTTCTTTTTTTTTTCATACAGCAGCAAGGATACTGGGTCTCATAGTCACTAGCTCATTGTTTGGTTGTTGCATTCTATTTTTATTGAAGTAGCTGCACATTTACACTTTTGTTTAAGTAGCTTCATATTTACACTTTTGTTTAAGATCTTTTGAAGTGCTAAGTTTTGGAAGTTACCATTAGGGACATAGGCCTTGTCTTGAAATCCATACTTGTCTTTTAAAAGTATTCTTAAGACCTTAGAATAGGATTTCCATTTGCATTAGACACTTTAGGAAACCAACAAGAACAAACCCCCAAAAACAACATAAACTATAAAACAACGAAGTAAGAGAAAGTTTAACTAAGCACATATGGTGCACCACACTTCATCAGTTTACGATACCCGGATTGATAATTTATGTAGAGTAATTTAAGACATTAAATTGACTAGACAATGGCCATCGATCAACATGTCATCATATCATCATATTATGTCCCATCTCAACTCAACTCTATTTGCTAAAACATTCTCAAATCTAAAGAACAAGAATCACTAGGGAGAAAAAACTACCACTCTCTAAATTTGTTTGGTAATTTAATTGATGTTAAATTACTTACATGAATTATCAACCAAGGATAGTAAACTGATGAAATATATATGCATTGTATGGGCTAGGAGTCTTTGTCACTCACACAATTCCTAAGTTAACTTGAGATATTAAAACGCACATGTTTCTCTACAAATATAAATCACTCATAAAAATGGAATTAATTCTATTTCTCTTGCTTAAAAGGAATATCACACTCTTCTTTGAAATAAACTTCACACTTGCTTCACACTTAAAAAAAAAATCAGACTCACACTTTGCTTGAAATAAAACCTCATACATACTTGCTTTAAAATGAAATCACTCTTGCTTATAAATAAAATCACATTTGCTTGAATGGAAATCACACTTACAATAAAATCACAGTATAAATAAATCTACTTTAACAAAAAGAAAGATTAACTCTGCAATTGAAAATCCTATCTATAAAAACTGAAGTATAAAGCTATGCTCTATCCATGTGCACAAGAGATCTCACTCTACTCAACAATAAAACGATTAGATGAACCTGCTGCAAAATAATCTGAAACTTATAATCAAAACTTAAGCGATTAAATGAACTAACGAAATTCTACAGGAAACACTGAAGAAAATACTAATCACAAATAAAAGACAACCTTACTGTCTCGAGGGTCCCTCCTACGAGAAGCAGGTATCACTATAATTCCTTCACCAGATGATTATTCACGCATTGAGATCACACAAAAAAAGAATTAAGAACAAAACAAAGTTTATATTAAAATAGAGTGTTTATAACATAAAATTCCCAAGTCTGTGTTCGCTGTGCCGAGAGGCATATTTATAAAACTCCCCGCATTAAATGTTTTAGAGTATTATGTCTGATGCTTAATCGACATTAGCTATAATTAAATTTGAAAGATAAGATATCATGATCTTCTCATGATTTGCTATCAACGCAATAAATCATGAGGCTAAAAATATGCATCTTGCTTGCCTGGTTCACCTTCTACAGTGGTTTAGTTTCACTTTTATCAGGCTGTTATGGTGTCTTATTTATTGATATAGGCTATAGCCTATGGAAGTGGGAAAAAATAGTCAAGTACCAACTAATTTCAAACTACCCATATGTCATGTTCTTCGGTTGAAGTTTCGCAACCCATCAAACCTTGGACTTGGCTATAGAAACATACATCAGCTGCAGAATTGCTGTAATTCAGTAGCTCAGGTAAATATTGAGTTAATAATAATGACAAATGATATTTATGAAATAAAATATGATTATGTACCTATTATGCTATCAACCTTGTAAAATAATACCAAAATTGGAGTTATGAAGGTCAAAAAGGGAGGAGTGGAGTGAAAAAGAGTTGTAAGAAAGAAGCAATTTTGGGGTTCAACAACATTGTCAGAGAGAACATCTAAATATGAAACTGCATTGAGGAGTACATATCAACTCAGAATATCATGGGGGAGCTAAATATCTCTGACCCCATATCGAGCAATATGTGATATAGGGGAGCACATCTCAACCCATCTTGTTTCCTACCGATCTTCCCAACAATGACCCTCAAGAGTCATGTGGTAGAACAACTACATCATAATATGAACTTAGGCTAGATAATAGACTTACAAAAAGGTAAGGATCACATTCCCCAAGCCTCCTCAAACCATTGGCCAAATAGGGAGGGATAATCCCAACAAGCCCGACTTGTGGGTATGATGCCAACTAGGGTATACTCTGCAAAGACCAAGATAGGGGAGCAACATCTCCAAACCTATGGGTAACATATAGGGGTGATACCCTATTCTATAGAGACCTCAACCCTAGGAGCCCTCTATCTCAATTCCACACCTTGGGAGCTCAAACAGTGAGGGAGAGCTGGCTCAGTGTCCTCGATCAATGATGCTCCTTATTAGGAGAGGTCCCATCCAACAGTCCAAGCTACTCTTTGAAGACCAAGAAATTCCCTTTGGAAAATCCTTGGTAAGAATATATGAAATCTTCTCATTTGTTGATATGTGATGGAGTCTAATGGCTCCTCTCTACACCATGTCTCGAATGAAGTATATTGGATCTCTAAGTGCTTGGACTTGTCATGAAATATAGGATTCTTTTCGAGACGGATCCCACCCTTGTTGTCACAATATATCATTTTAGTGTCTAGGAATTGCTCAAATAGCTTTCCAAAGGGCTTCCTCAACCAAACTGCTTCACAAATATCCATGTTAGTGGCATTATACTCTGCCTCGATAGAACTCAATGTTATGGACTTCTTCTTCCTGCTCATCCAAGATATCATGGAAGATCTAAGGCTAAAACAAAATCTAGACGTTCCCTTCCTATCAACAACATTTCCTACCCAGTAACCATTGGTGTATCCATGAAGCCAAACATCTCCAACAAAATATCTCAGAAAAAGTGTGATTGTCCCATGCGAATATCTCAAAATGTGTTCTGCAGTGATCCAATGTGCATGGAGAGGCTCGTTCATGAATTGACTCAACGTATTCACTGCATACCATATGTCTGGACGTTTGTTCATTAGGAACATCAGAGCCCCAATCAACTGTATATACTCAGATAGATTCGCCAAATCAGGTCCCACAAATTCTCCATATAACTTTTTGAAGTTCCTTTCCATCATTCTGGGTAGAGACTTACATTCTATCATTCCAAATATTTCCAACAACTTCATAGCATATTTTCCTTGTGAAAGAAAAATCTCACAATGCCTTTTCCACACCTCAAGGCCTCAAAATTAGTGCATGATTCCAAGGTCCTTTATCTCAAATTAAGAGGCTATCTACCTCTTACACTCATCATTGGAGGCTCACTACATGTCAAGAATAGATCATCAACATATAAAACCAAAATCAACGACATACCTTGGACTACCTTGAAGTAGAGGTTGGGATTGACATTGCTTCTTGTGAATCCCAACTTCACCAAATAATTGTCTATGCATGCGTACCATGCTTTGGGGGCTTGTTTCATATAATGCCTTCTTCAACCTACAAACATGTGTCTTTCGATCCTCTACTTCAAATCCCTGTAGCTGCTCAACATACACTTCTTCTTGTAACATGCCATGAAGGAATGCAGTCTTCAAGTCCATATGATGAAGGGTCCATCCTTGACTTGCGACAAGGGAAACTATTGAATGAATGGTTGTATATTGAGCCACAGGTGAAAATATATCATCATAATATTTGCCCTCTTTCTAGGAGAATCCTTGAGCCACGAGTCTTGCCTTGTATTTCTCAATGCTACCATTAACTCCATGCTTGATCTTGAATAGCCCCTTTGAAGTCACCACAATTTTCCCCTTCGATCTCGGTAGAACATCTCATATAATTGATTCATATTCTTTGGCCATAACATCTTTCCAAACTTGTTCTTTTACAACTTCTTCAAAGGTGGGAGGTTTGACTTGAATCATGGTCCTCATGGCTGCAAGATATCCTTGGTACCTGCAAGGAATATTGCTTTCTCTCAATGATCTTCGAATAGGAACACGTCTCTCGTCATCTTGTAGTGTGTCTCGAAGCCAAAGTGGACTCTTCCTGGTGGGAGGATCACATGGATGAGGATCTAAGGGATCCATGGGTTCCATGGGATCATAAACAATATATGTCTCATATTAAAGCAGGAAAGGACCATCTAAAATATCAGTATCCTCATTCTTCTCAGGAGGAGAAGGTGGAGGAAGGTCCCTTGCTTTTCCAGGGGTGTCATCTTCATCGAATGTAACATCCCTGCTAATTTAAACCTTCCTTTGAACAATAATAAATATTCTAAATGATTTATAATTTTCACAATATCCAACAAACATACCTTTTCTTCCACTAGCCTCCAACATGTTTCTTTTGTCCTTTAGCACATGAAAGTATATAGGGCAACCAAGATACAAAGATGACCAACATCAAACTTGACACTTGTGAATACTTCTTCGGGGGTCTTGTTGTTTAATGCTTTATGAGGCACCTTGTTTTGAACATATACGATGATATTTTTTGCTTCTCCATAAATGAACTTCAACAAATTTTGATCATGGAGCATGGCACATGCAACTTCTATAATGTACATGTTCTTTCTCTGAGTCACTCCATTCCTTCCTTACTGTGAAAATAAACGAACTCCTTTGATATGTACTCTCCACCACCATTGTCAGACTTGAATACTTTAATTTTCTTCCCTGTTTGATTTTTGATCAAAGCTTTGAACTCCTTGAACATTTCAAAGGCTTCATCCTCGTGCTTCAAATAATATATCCATGTATTTGTTTAGAAGTCATCAATGAAGGTGATATACTATAGATTTCCACCAATAGAATGCATGGGAATTAGACCACATATGTCAAAATGAATGAGATGGAGGATGCAATTTGTCTTGTTCATGCTAGAGGCGAATGGTGCCCTTGTCTTCTTTCCACTAGCACAACCTAGACATACTCCATTATGATGGGCTTGAACCTTAGGAATCCCTGAGACCAATTTATCCAATTTCAGAAGAGAATCATAATATGATGGGTCAATATTCGGTGCCATTGATCCTTTAGATGATTAGTATCATGGAGAAATGTTAGAAGTGGTCTTCTAGTAACCATGTAGAGTCCTTCATATCTTGATCCCAATGTGAATGCATTTCTCATAGGTGATCCAACAAGCCAAGTAAGAACCTTTCCCTTGATGAAGGAAACCCTCATCTCTTTATTTTCCAAAGTAGATATTGATAACAAATTCTTCTTCAATCCTAACACATACATCACATCATGGAGAAAAATAGATTCACCGTAATTCAAATGAAATTTGACGAACCCAAAACCTTTAACAGGATGAGTAGAGTTGTGTCCAAGCATAATTTTGAAATTTGACTCCCTCTCTACCAAATTAGAGAGATATTCCTTATAACTAGAGAAGTGATGAGTGGCCCCACTATCAACCAACCACCTATCCCACGAATCCAGAGGAGATGAACTAGTAAGGGTAGAAATAATAATATATTTAGATTGATTCACAACATTACTTTCATACTTGGAGAATCTTGACTTATTTTGTGGACGACGATCTTCTTCATGATCACTTGGAGCACCTCTTCTTCTTCTTTCATCTCTTTTATTGTGATCATTACTTCGATCATATCTTCTTATTTGATCATTGAACCTATTCTTTTTTCTTCTAGTATTGTAGAAGTACCCATTTTTCTTCTCGAGGAATTCTCGAGCATAGTGGTATCTCTCATGACAATTGTAGCATTCAATGTGCAATAATTCCTTCCTTCTATTTGGATTTCGAGGAGGAGGCTTTCTTGAATTTGATGGACCTCATTTTCCTTTCTTCTTATTCTTGTCATGAGTGATGAATACAAAAAACTCTCCTTATTCATGCTTTTGAATCCTTCTTCTTGATATCATCCTTGATTCTTCTTGAGTGATATTTTCAACAATTTCATCAAATGGTGGGATGAAATTGTTGTTGTTTATAATAGTAATAAAAGGTTCTAAAATAGGAGGGAGACCTATTAGAGTCACAATCACCAATTCCATGTCAGGAACATGTTGATTTGTGTAGCTTGGGAGGTACTCCAAGCCCTAGGGTTCAGGGTTTGGAGGGCAAAGCACCATAAGGGTCACTTGTGGGCTTGGAACCCAAGTATGGGGTTTTGCACCAAATCATGTTTTGAGAATTTTTGGGAGCACATTTCTACATGTGATGGCATGAGACAATAGAGGGTGGAAAGGAGAATCCAACACTTCAAGAATCGTCGAATTCCAAGTTGTAGAAGTGAAGAAATGAATTTTTGAAGTTGACAAATAATTATTTGGTATTCAAGTCATGTAGGCTTGAAGTAAAATTGTCCAAAAGACATGTCTCTTCTTAAATTCGTGGAGCCCCTCATTTTTGTATAAATAGAGGGTGAAGGAGGAGAATTCTATCATCCATTTATGCAACACAACACAAGACAAAGGAGAATAAGATCTTTGTTTTGGACAAAGCAAGGAAGGATATATCAACGTGGAAGTTCAAGACTATTTGAAGGGTTTTTCAAGGGTCCGAGTTGATAGAGAGAGGGCCGAAGTGCCTTGCTAGAGGGCTGAGATAAAGGAGGTCAGATTCAGGTTGTTTGAGGACTCATTGGAGGTGAGGTAGTCCCCAAGAAGGGTTTTCGCAGGCCTGTTCTGAGGTCCTGTAGCATGCCGCAATAATAAGAGGAGGGCTGAGTATGTGTTAAGGGCTTGGAACTAACCAATATTATAGCGAATAGGAACAAACTTCTATTGGAGGACAACCACACTAATTAGGATAAAATTAGTGGACTATGTTTTTTTCCCTAATTAGGGTAGATTTTGGGGATGTTAGGGGACTATGTTTTTTGCCCTAATTAGGCCCAAACTTGTAGCATATGAGTAGACCTCATACAATGCGTTTATGACATTGTCTTGTAGGTGTTGGATCAAGGACAATGATCAAATTGGATCAGATTATATAATAGTCTATAAGTGCCATGTATTGAGGTCAATGTGGGAAGTTGGAGACCTCAATAGGGAGAAAAAATTATATTGGAGGATTAGGCATCATTGGTCTGGTGGAGGGTAGAGTGTTAATAGCCCAAAGTAACCCTAGATGAGATATCTTGAACTGATGAAGATGAGCTGAAAGTGCAACACCTGGACTAAGGCGACTGCTAGCCTGGCAGATTGGAGCTCGGGACTTAGGCCTACCTAAAGAGCAGATTTGATCAACTCGTGTACATGCTCCAAAAGTGATTTGCAGTAGTTTTAGGTGGAAACCTTCCTGGAGTCTCTATGTGTTGTCCTTTGAAGGACTAAGGGGCATCTAATGAGCAGTACAGGAGCGAAGGACTGGTAGGACAAGATACAACATCGAGTTTGTGCATCATGTTTGTCATTGTATCTTGTATACCATAAACTGTTGTATTGTTCAAATTTGGTTTAATATAATGAATATTTGGTTGTACATTATTGTACATTTTTTTAATTTTTTTTGTATACTTGTTTACATGTGATTTACTTCTTTATATTTTCTGTTGTGTAAAGTAGTTCTTGTTGAGATTCTTGGTTTGGTAGCATTGTATATTTTGAGATTCTAACCTAGACCCAAGATCGTGGAAATTCAACAAGGTATCAGAGGGTTTGGAAGTAAGTAAATCAATGTTGTGTTCAATGAAGTACACTTTCTAGAGAAGGAATTTTAGGTTCCAAAGACTTAGAGGGAGTTGAGTTTGAGAGGGAGTTTGTAGATTCAGAGGGAGACTTTGCAGCCCAAGAAGAGCATGTGGCTAGTGGGGAGAAAAGGTGCTCCTGCAGTTGCCAATAAGGAATCATGGAGAGAGTGGAAGACATTATAGGATAATAAGAAGAAGAAGGGTGCTTCCAATAGTGATAGCGACACTTCCGAGAAGGGCATAGTTCACCGTATAAGGATTACTGCAATTGTGAGTGCCAGGAGTTGGGAAAGTGTTGTGAGTAGTGATGATGATGATGAGATACTTCCTAGTCTTGGAAGTACCTCCCTTGCTAAGAGAGAGTGTTGACTTATGTAGTTTGGGAGGTACTCCAAGCCCTAGGTTTTAGGGTTTGGAGGGCAAAGCACAACAAGGGTCACTTGTGGGCTTGGAAACCCAAGTATAGGGTTTTTCACCAAATAGGTTTTTGGGAATTTTCGAGAGTACATTTATACATGTGATGCTATGATATTATAGAGGGTGGAAAGGAGAATCCAACGCTTCAAGAATCATCAAATTTTGAGTTGTATAAGCGGAGAAATGAATCTTTGAAGTTGACAAATAATTATTTGGTGTTCAAGTCATGTAGGCTTGAAGTAAAATTGTCCAAAAGACATGTCTATTCTTAAATTCATGGAGCCCCTCATTTGTGTATAAATAGAAGGTTAAGGAGGAGAATTTTCTCATCCATTTGCACAACAAAACACAAGACAAAGGAGAAGAAGATATTTGTTTTGGATGAAGTAAGGAAGGATTGATTAGCGTGGAAGTTCAGGACAGTTTGAAGGGTTATTCAGGGGTCCGAGTTGCTAGAGAGAGGGACGAAGTGCCTTGCTGGAGGGATGAGGAAGAGGAGGTTAGTTTCAGGTTATTTGAGAGCTCCTTGGAGGTGGGATAGTCCTCAAGAAGGGCTTCTATAGGCATGTTTTGAGGTCCTGTAGGATACCACAGTAATAAGAGGAGGGTTGAGTCTATGTTAAGGGCTTGGAACTGTTCAGTATTACAAAAAATAGGGAGAAAATTCTATTGGAGGACAACCACACTAATTAAGAGAAAATCTGTGCAGATTTTGGGGTTGTTAGGGGACTGTGTTTTGTGCCCTAATTAGGCCCAGCCTTGCATCATATGAGCAGACCTCATACAATGAGTTTATGACAACATATTGTAGGTGTTGGGTCAAGGACAATGACCAGATTGGATCAGATTATATAGAAGCCTATAAGTGCCATGTATTGAGGTCAACGTGGGAAGTTGGAGACCTCAATTCAGAGCAGAACTTATAGTGGAGGATTGGGCATCATTTTTCTAGTGGAGGGAAGTGCGTTGATATCCCAAAGTAGCCCTAGATGAGCTATCTTGAAGTGACGAATAGGAGCTGAAGGTTGGGTGCAGATTGGTACAAAAAATGCAACACCTTAATGGACTAAGGTGACTGCTAGCCTGGAAGATTGGAGCTCAGGAATTAGGCCTACCCAGAGAGCAGATTGGATTAGCCCATGTACATGCTACAAAAGTGACTTGCATCAGTGTTAAGTGGCAGCCATCTTGGAGTGTTGATGTGTTGTCCTTTGAAGGACTAAAGGGTAGAAAGTGAGTAGTAAGGGAGCGAAGGACCGACATAACAAGATACGACATCGAGTCTGCGCAACATGTTAGTCATTGTATCTTGTATACCATAAACTATTGTATTATTCACATTTGATTTAATATAACGAAGATTGGTTTGTACATTATTGTATAATATTTGTTAAAAATTGTGTATACTTGTCTACATGTGATTTACTGCTTTATATTTTCTGCTTTGCAAAGTAGTTCTTGTTGAGATTCTTGGTTTGGTAGCTTAAGCTATTTTAAGATTCTAACGTAGACCTAAGATCATGGAAATTCAACAACACATACTCCCCAACTCTTTGCAATTGATCTCTAAGATGAGATATCCTCATTATGTAGTATTGCACAAATGCTCCTTTGTTCACCTTTGTGTCTTTGAGTTGATATTTCAAGGATATGATTTCATTCAAATTGTTGACTTCATACATGCTAGCTATCGTATCATACATGTACTTAGACTTCCTCAAATTTACAACATATGCAAGTAAATTATCTTGTAAATCATCAACTACAATTTTCTTTGGTTTCAACTCACCTTTCTTGTACTTGTTCTTGACAACAGCGGAAGCATTCTTCGGAGGATCAGGTACTTTTCCTTGAATGTATTCCAAAACATCATTATTGTCAACATTGATCTCCAACTTGAATTTCCATGTAGAAAAATTGGATGAGTCACCCAACTTTGCATTTTCCTTGAAGAAGGAAGGCACCTTGACTTGACTAGATTGGCTCCTTCAACTTTCCCAAAGATGGTTGCTTCAATGTTTGTCTCCTCCTGGGCTTGTCCTTCATGTTACACAGTAATTTGTCACTGCCTTCATACCAGTATTCCTACTGTGTCATGAGTCCAAATCATTTATTCTCATGCTCTCTGATGTTGCCAAATGACCCACTTTGCTAAAGTATTTCCATCATCGCGGCTGTTGTAAAAATAAACGCGCTGATGAGCGCTCCAAAACAGACCGAACGCGCTGCCATCGCGGAAGTACACGTGATTCCCGCGATGGTCGAATTTCATGAGACAACGTGACTGTTGCTTATATTTGATCGCGCTGACATGACTTTCTCCGTTATGCAGTAGCGATGTCAGCGCTCTAGTACAGTTATGCACCCGCGATGATCCAGTCTGGGTGAGTTTGTTCTAACAGCCGGCCTTCCAGATGACTCCAGACCTGGTTGTTGGCCTTGTATATGTCACCCTCCCTTCTCTGGCATGTTTGTTTCGTCATTTGAGCCACCTTCCTTGGAGATAAGCTCATCCTCCCACCATTCATGGAGACTCCTTCTCCTATTTAAGCCTCCACCATTGCTATGAGCTGCTAGTTTGGAATTCATAGTGTTTGGAGTGTTGCTGATAGTGTGTGAGCTTGATAGGTAGCTGGTGTGACAAGTGTGGGATTGTTAGAGAGCTTAAGGAAGGTTGTGAAGTGTTTTGATCTTGTGTAAACTTGTGAGTGAGAGAGTTTGTCTTGGGAGATCTATCTTCAAGGGTGAATGCTTGGGGAACTTGCTGGCTGGACCCTCTTGAGAAGGATTTGACGTCAGAACTATGGTTGTATTCTTCTTTGTTTATCAATAATAGACGACTATCATTATGGTTCCACTCTTATTGTCTTTATGATGGTGTTTGAGTTATATCATTTCTGACTGATATATAGTTGCATCCATTGGGTTTTATGCTTGTGTTTGTATCGTTCTTTGCATGTGCAGGTGTCCGTGCACGAGGATCGTGGGGACCGTGACCAGCCGGAGCAAAGGGACGGGAGTGCCGACTCTTCTACAAGTACTAGCGTTGGAATCCAGGTAGGCCTTCATCATCAGTCTTTAATTTGCAATTAGGAACCTGTGTGTTAGCGTTGTTTGATTGTTGCTAGACCCTATTTGGACTAGTAGGGATCGCCTCTGTCCACAGAGGGGATTTACCTCCACAACTATTTGGCGACCATACTGGGGAGATTTACCATGTTGTTTGATTTGTAAACTTTAGACGGAGCCTGAAGCATGGCCAGGTAGCCTTCAAAACACTATTGCTCTGCATTAGTGAAGTAGATCAACGCCACTTCAGTCAATCTCCGGTTTGGTTTACGAACTGAACAGCTTGGAGCTGGCTTTTGTCCTTTTTTGTTCATTCTTTCCTTGAGTTTGTTTTTGCTCTCTTTTCAAAGTTTGGGGATTAGTTCTCTATTTCTTGGTTTCCTGGTTTGGTCTGGGAGGTGCCTTGTTTGTTTAAATATTGATTGTCTTGGTTTGGGAGTTTTTGGCTTGATTGTGGCCATTTTTGAACATCATCGCGGTTTATAATAAAACAGTCGCGCTGTCATCGCGCAGCCCTTTCTGTGACCTCCTGATCATCGCGTTAATACACCAAACAGTCGCGACGGTTCTGTAAATCGGACCATCATGGGTAAGGCGTGTACTTCCGCGCTGACATCGCATTGTTGCTATGTGTAGTTCTTTATCAGCGCATTGTTGTTGTGTATCACCCACGCTGATTCCTGTAGAATTGAATTTCTTCAATTCTGCCTCCTGAGCCTATTGGTCTTGCTATCCCCTGCTGTCCTCACTTGGTTTATGACTTGTTCTTCACTATCTGGAGGTTGAAGCACTCTCTTGTGAGTCTTGTTGAGCGGATCTTGCCTTTTTGCTTTGTGACCTAGTTTTATTATTCCAAATTTGTTGGATCCGCTTTGCTTGGTTACTGGTTTGAAAAGGTTTGTTTACTGCTTGCTATTGGTTTGGTGAAGCCTTCCTCTTTGCTTGCTTTTGCTTGGTTGTTTAAGTGATCGTTGTTGAACCAATCTTGACATTGTTTCGATTTCTTTTCACTACCTGAACACGGATCACAATTGTTTGGGGTCAACCGGTTTTTCACATTTGTTTGTTATCATTTCTCAAAGTTTGTTTAATGCACTTTGCCATCAACAAAAAAATCTCTTTTGCTTTGTATTAGTTAATGAGAATTAGAAGCTTTTCATTTTGATTAGTGATTAGTGATCTTGAAGAAAAGTTTGTGAATTTCCATTATCTGCATTAGGGAAGCTATTTGTTGTTTTGTGATCATTTCGTTTGCGTGAAAGCCCTCAAATCCTCTCGTAACTAGCATTCATCGAATGGAATGACATATTTTGGCATATAGTTTGCATTTAGGCAATTTTGAGAGATTTCATACGGTAAGGCTTGAAAACCGAAACCTAATACAAGATCAACGTTAAAATGAACTGATTGAACCTAAAAACGCATTGGAACATAATGTTCATTGTTTAGAGGTCTAGGCTAGAGACGTGCTCCGGCGTCGTTAAACCTAGTCACTTTTGTTTCACTTAAGGTTGGGTGATTCCTCCTTCTGTGACGCAATAGTGGTCTAGCACGGATTTGAGCTCCCACTTACCGTCGAGTATATGGGGAGACCCCACTAGGTTATCATCCTTTATCCATAGGAAGCCGTGTCTGCTGCCTTACAAGCCGTAATGCACCGAACATAGCATTCAGGAAGATTGACTGCCGTACGGAAAGTCCTTGGTTTTCATATGACTGCCAAGGTATATATGTAGTTTTATGGATTTTTTTGGTAAACCCTTTTTCCTAGCTCTCTAGAGTAGTCACTTTTGATCCTTTTCAGACTCCCTAAAAGAAAAGGCTCATCTGAGAATTTGTCACTTCGGGCTCATTAAACATTCGAAGGCGACTATAGTCATATTTTTGTCCTTTTCTCGACTCTTAAAAAATGAAAAGGTCAAGTTATGTCCTTGTGTCTTAAAATTTATTCGGCCGCGATTAACATTTACTCGGTTAGATCTTGTTTGCGTTAGTTTGAGTAGGGTCCTTTCTCGTTAGTTTCCCTAGGATTTTTTGAAGTTTGTCATCCTGGCGGAATCATCGATCCCATCTCCCGTTCCAAGTGATCAAGGGTCTCCTTCTTCTGTTGCTCCTGAGGTACCAGTTGTGAGTGATACTCTCCCTGTTATCCCGAGTATCCAACCGATTAACTCTCGCGCCCCAGACGATGAGGCTTACGAATTTCACTGGAACCCCATTTGGGAGCCTTACGAAGACGATATTCCTTTTACCCCTCCTGGTGTTTCGACCCCAATGTCTTCCTCTGACATGGATGATACATCTCCTAGAGTGAGTGAGACACCTGTTTTGTCAAGTATCGAAACTCCTATCCCGGCCACATCTCCGGTACCCTCACGCTATAAGTCTTTGAGGGATAATATGGGTACTAGGATCCCCTCTTCAAGTACCATGTGGGATCACCACATCACTCCCACTACGGGATCTTTTGTTTCACAAGTTCACAATACACCCATCACTTCAGTTCCAACTATTTCGACTGTTTGTGTAGCGTATTCAACACCGGTTGTTAGTGTCGTTACAGCATCTTCAACTGTGACTACTGTTGCTGGTCCGTCTCACGACCTAGTAAGTAGTGGCCAGCCGACACATACACCCAGAGTTGTTCATCCTGCACAAAGTGCACCGCCCTCTTCTAGTCCCACTCCAGGAGGGGGGCCATATGATCAATATTTGCAAGCTGTCCAGGATCCGAGCTCGCAAGGTCCGTTCTATTACTATGATTCCATTGGTCAGTACCTTTATCTTTCCAGGCCCTTACCTACTCAGCCTGTCGTTGAGGTCTCGGTACCATTATCCGTTGCTTGGGGCACCACCACTTACCATGGTGGCCAAGCAATGCCTGCACAACTTCAGGGACCGCTTAACCAAGGCCAGCCATCTTACGTGCAAACCCCCCAAGGGCAACAATATTACGGCCAGTCTTACCCAGGGCAACCTGGGGGCCCACAAGGACAACCCTTTCAGGGACAACCTTTGGCCTCTAGTGGTCCATCTTTCACTTATCTTGCTCAACCTTCTGGTAATTCGGGGCAACTTGGTATTCAGCAAGGTTACCCATCTGGGCAACCGGGACAACCTTACATCCAACAAGGTCAACCTGGTGTCCAGCAAGGTTATCCATCTGGACAAATAGGACAACCTTATATGCAACAAGGACAACCTGGAATCTAGAAAGGGTACCCTTCTGGGCAGGGCGGTCAGCCTTATGTGCAGCAAGGCCAACCCACTACCCAGCCTAGTCATCCATCTGGACAAGTTGGTCGACCTCAAGGTCAACCGGCCGTCCAGCCCGCTCAGCCATCTGTTTCGCAAGGACAACCCTTGGTTGTACAAGGCCAACCTAATACCCAACAAGCTCATCCTTCTAGGCAAACGGGTCTGTCCCAAACTCAACCAGGACAACCTTCCGGCCAGGTGGCCCAAGCTCCACCTTTTCAAGGACATCCTTCTGGGACCTAGACTCAAACTGGTCTTCAGATGCAAGGTGGGTTGCAATCCCAACCTTCTTACCAAGCGCAACCTGGTCACCAGGCTCAGTATGGAGCTCAGCAACCGTACAGTTACCAGCAACCCCAGGGGCAAGCTCAGTTGAACCCATATCAAAATTATCAACAAATGCAGGTCACTCCTTATCAGAATTATCAGCAATAGTATGTTGCTCCTGCAGGTCAAGTTGGTAATCCATGGGGTGCTGGGGGGCAGATCCAGAGTCAACCGTCCGGTTATGGACAAAACCCCTATGGATAGAATCCCTATGGGCAGAACCCTTATGGGCCAGGCCCGTCCAGACAAAGTCCATGGGGGCAACCACCACCTGGTTGGAACTCTGGTATTACCTCTTATCCACGGCCACAGATGTCCTTCAATCCTCAGTTACCTTTCTTAGCAACATTGGAACTACCAGATGTGTCCAAATTGACTAATGATCCCATTCTTCATAATCCATATTGGCCACTAGTTCCAACCAAGATACCCGGTGATTGTCCCAAATTCGATGGCAAAGCTGGAGAGGACCCTCAAGCCCACGTCATGACTTATCACCTTTGGTGTTCATCAAATTCGTGGCTTGATGATTCCATCCGGCTTCGCCTTTTCCAAAGGACTCTCACCGACTCGGCTGCTAAGTGGTACATTGAGTTGAATCGTGGATCCTTTCAAGACTTCAACTCGTTGGAAATGGCATTTCTAACTCACTTCAGTTTCCCATTCGGTATGAGACAGGAACACATCTCCTCACGTCTCTTAAACAGGGCACTACCACGCACATATCCGACCATATACATGAATGGAGACGACGTCGTCGTTTGATCAAGTTCTAGATTCCTGATCAGCTCCTAACCGATTGGTTTACAACCTCCTTTGTCCCTGCAATCGCGCGAGACATTGCTATGGGAGCTTGTGTAACTGAAGAGAAAGCTATCGCGCGTGCTCAGTACCTCGACTTAGTTTATTCTCAGTCAGGTACCTTATATGATTATTTGCCAGATGCCCCGAGACCCGAAACATCCAAAGCTCTGCCAAAGCCATCTGTTGACGGTGTTATTGGCTCTGTAAATAAATCTTCAAAGAAATCATCCGCGAACCTTGGGAAGCAAAAATTGAATGCTTCAAACGAAAACACTTCTCAGGGTGTATCTAATTCTGGAAATACTTCTGAGGTCAATGCCGTCCAGTCCACCATGGTGGATAAAGCCTCGAAAGGAAAGAAGAAAGGGAAAGCGAAGAATAAATCTGAGCAGCCCAGATAGGACTCCCCTAAACCTCCACCCGAGGAAGGAGCCAAATGTAAACCCAAGTATCCTTGTCTTATCTGTGACGAGGATCATTATACTAAATACTGCCCCAGGCGGTTCGAAGTTAGTCGATTGTTGAAAGGTGCTCCCGGGACTCCTGCTGTGCTCAAAGAACCTTTCCCCTCACAGCAAACTCAAATGGTGGCTGATCCATCACAACCCTCTTCTTCATTTGGCTCTCAAGTATTTATGGCTGGGACGATTCCCATCCACATCAGTACTTGGGCAAAAGAATATCTGTCGCATGCCGGGAAAGAGCCTGAGGTCCCCTCCAGCGCTCCTCCGTCCAGTTCTGGTCCACTCCATATCGAGAGACCTAGCACTGAGACGCCCATCCGACCCCCTCCAAAAGGTGTACTCCGGAAGTCTTCTTACAACCCTAATGCTCGTGATGCCCAGCACTACAGCAT
This sequence comes from Pinus tabuliformis, assembly GCA_031772625.1. Taxonomy (NCBI): domain Eukaryota; kingdom Viridiplantae; phylum Streptophyta; class Pinopsida; order Pinales; family Pinaceae; genus Pinus; species Pinus tabuliformis. Next base: position 385,588,520 of record CM062818.1, read on the forward strand.
CGTTGAGGAATTAGCTCAGGCTCCGTCTATTATGTCCACGTTAGAAGTGCTCCAGAGCTGCCCCTCCCAGAGGAAGTCCTTGCTATCGGCCATCGGTGGCATAGACCCGACTGACTCGGATCTGATTTCTTTTGACCTCGAAGGCCATACGCCGAGACTGCCTCACCAAATTGCCTTCCTCATACAGGTCATTATCAACACTAAAACGATTCATCGTACAGTCATTGACGAAGGTGCTTTAACTTGCATCATGTCTGTTGCATGTTGGAAAGCTATTGGTTCTCCAACGCTAAGCCAGTCTCCTACAACATTGGAAGCCTTTGACGGAAGAGAGTCTCGTCCTTATGGTATACTCCAACGGTTTCCCATCTCTTTGGAAGGGAAGACGGTCGAAGTGGAGGTTGAAGTTGTCGATGCTAATCTTACCTACAACCTCCTCCTCGGACGTAGCTGGACATACGCCATGCAAGCCGTGGCTTCGTCTCTTTTCCGTGTCATTCGTTTCCCTCATCAGGGGAAGATTGTCACCGTGGACCAGCTCTCCTTCTTCGCCTCCTCTTCCGAAGGCAACGTGCCTTTCGTGGAGCATACCTCCAAATCATGTGAGAGTGTGGGAGCCGGACTTTTTAAAGATCCTGCCCTGATGGGTGTCTTTTCCCTCCCACCTCCTAATCTCACTCCTATTAATATGATTTCCGTGCGCTCTGATTCGTGGGTCCTTCCTCCCGCTAATCAGATAGAATCTTGGGGCGATATGATGTCGTTGAGTCCTGCCGAGCTCAACTACGTTGAAATCATTGCTGCATCGGCTCCCCCTCCCGAACCTGCTCCTCCGAGCAGGGCTCCCAACTTGTATGTTCATTCCCCTTGGCTTGGAGATGATGCTACTTCAGATCCGTTAAAGGAAATATTTCCTTCTGATGAAGCCATTATTGAGACCATGTCTCTCGAGGAACCTCCTTGGTCTGATCATCACCACCGTTCCTCGTTTCTCCCTGCCCATGAGGAAATGATCACCTGTCTTGAGCGGTTTTCTCCTTGTCTCCCATCTCAGCCTCTTCAAATACCTATTCAAGTTTATCAAGTGTCCTCTGAAGGAAATATGGGAAACATCACGCAGACCCAACCCATCGACATCTCTGCAAAACCAGGGATTGTCGAGCACATTCACATTGGAGTCACTTGTACTCCGGAGGAAATTCAGCTCTACACCGATCTTTTTCGCGAATTTCGTGATGTCTTCACTTGGTCCTACGAAGAAATGCCCGGCATTGACCCTAGCATAGTGGTGCATGAGATACCTACGTACCCGGGTGCTAAGCCTGTTCGCCAACGTCTACGCCCCGTGCACCCCCGAAAGGCTGCAACCATTAAAGCAGAAGTTGAAAAGCTTCTCAAGGCTGGTTTTATTTACCCCATTCCACTTACGGATTGGGTTTCCAATATTGTCCCTGTGAACAAAAAACAGGGTACCATTCGAGTCTGTGTTGATTACCGTGACATCAACCGGGCTTGTCCTAAGGATAACTTCCCCACACCCTTCATCGATCAGCTCATTGATGAGTGTGCGGGGAGCGAAATCTATTCATTTATGGACGGTTTTTCTGGGTATAACCAGATCAATATTGCGCCCGCTGATCAGCATAAGACTGCCTTTATCTGTCCTTGGGGCACTTTTGCTTACAAAAAGCTCCCTTTTGGTTTGAAGAACTCTAGTGCTACCTTCCAACATGCAATGTCCTATTCTTTTCATGACATCCATCACATTGTACAACCATACCTGGATGATCTACCAGCTCATTCAGTCAAATGCCAGGACCACCCTTCCCATCTTCGTGAAATATTTCTCCACTGTCGACATTATCGCATCAGGATTAATCCTCATAAATGTATCTTCTGCGTTGAATCAGGCAGACTGCTCGGGTTTATCGTCTCCCGAGAGGGCATCCGTCTGGATCCCCTTAAAGTCGAAGCTATTCTAAATCTTCCTCCCCCTGCTTCTCTGCAGCAGTTGCAAAGCTTGCAGAGCAAAGCAAATTTCTTAAGACGATTCGTTCCGAACTATGTCGAAGTGGCTAAAGGATTTACACAGTTATTGAAGCGAGATACCCCTTTTCATTGGGATGCTATCGCTCAAGAGTCTTTCGAGTGTCTCAAGGGTCTCCTTGTTTCCGCTCCATTATTGCGTCCTCCGAATTACCATCGCGATTATACTTTGTATTTGGCCACCGCCGATACCACTATCGGCATGGTTCTCATGCAAGACGACAATGATGACACTGAGCATGTCATATATTACCTCAGCCACAACGTTTTAGACATGGAAACTCGATACACTTACGTCGAGAAGCTGGCATTGGCCACCATTTGTGCTGTCCAACGTTTCCGACATTATATCTTGTTGCGTACCACGACCGTGATTTCTGATTACAACCTGATGACATACATTTTGTCATGTCAGTTGCTGGGGGGCAAATACTCAAAGTGGATCGTCATCCTCCAAGAGTTTGACTTGGAATTTACTGCTGCCAAGTTTAAGAAGTCCCTGGTCTTTGCTGAGTTACTTTGCTCTTTGCCATCTCCTTCCGCACCCTCTCACTCAGAGGACCATATCTTGGACGAAACTCTATTCCTGATCAGCACCCTCGATCCCTGGTACGGGGATATCATTGTATATCTGTAGGAGTCCTCTTTCTGTCCCGCTGTGTCCAAGGATGCCCGCTGATGGATCCGTCATCAGTCTCAACCCTACCGTATCATCGGGGACACCCTGTACCGTCTCGGCGTTGACTCCATCCTCTGCTGATGTCTAACTCTCGAGGAAGATGAGCGAGTCCTGAATGACTGCCACTCTGGCGCCTGTGGTGGTCACATGTCCGGATACGCCACAACTCAAAAAATCCTCCGCGCCGGTTATTTCTGGCCCTCCATTTTTAAGGATTGCATTCTTGCCGTCCGTTTGTGTCACGCATGCCAGATATACCAGCGGAAGATGTGTGCGCCACCAGCTCCGTTGCACCTTGTTGTCACTGTTGGCCCTTTTGCAAAATGGGGCATTGATTATACGACCTGTAACCTTCGCTCGGCCGGGGGGCATGGGTATATTATCGTTTCCGTTGATTACTTTACAAAATGGGCCAAGGCGATGCCCACATTAACTGAAGACGGTCACACAGCGGCGCGCAACCATGTTATTTCACGGTTTGGAGTTCCTCAGGCCATCGTCATGGATCACGAGAAGCATTTCCTTAATCACATGATGACCGAACTGACAACCCAACTAGGCTTACGACATGATAGTTTGACCCCATACTATCCTCAGTCCAATGGCCAGGTTGAAGCCGTTAACAAGATTTTGGTTACGATGCTTCAACGTATCGTTGGCATGCATAAGTCTAATTGGCATTTGATGTTGTTTCCCGCCTTGTGGGCCTACCGAACCTCTGTGAAGGATGCCACCGGTTTCACTCCATTTCAATTAGTTTACAGACTGGAGGCTACCCTTCCTATCGAATGCAAAATCCCTTCGTTAAAATTAGCCGTCGAGTTGCTTCCCAACACTACTCCGGTAGAGGAATGTCTTCTTTACCTAGAACGGCTGGATGAGACCCGTCGGCTAGCCTCTCTAGCTATCGAAGCACAGAAGAAGAGAGTTAAAACTCACTTCGACCATACCATCCATCCTCGTTCCTTTGTTGAGGGAGATTTAGTCCTGCTATACGATCAAGCGAATGATAAGCTGGGGGCAGGCAAACTCGAGCCCATGTGGCTAGGCCCTTATATTGTAAAGAGAGTTTTGCAGAAAGGGGCATATGAGCTAGTTGACTACGAAGGTAATCCTCTCGATAAGCCCCGCAACGGGCTGTACTTGAAAAAGTACTATGCATGATTCCATGCACTTCGGTTTGTACATGCGTGTGTTTTAGCAGGTGTGTTGTGTGTGTGTGTTTTCATGTTTTTGGCTTGGTGTGAAGGCGTGATTGCCGCTTATTGTGTCTTTTGCTTCTTGTGCAGATGTCTGGTGCACCTTACGTTGGTTTCGCTGACGGTGCCTGCCGCAGCACTCGCAATTTGTCTTCTGCGGCATGGGTGATCTACGATCCTCACAGTGAGTTGATAGATCTTCAAGGTGTGTGTTTAGGCTGTACCACAAACAATGTCGCTGAATATAGTGCTGTGATTGAATTATTGGCCGAGGCAATTAATCTCAATATTCGTACATTGGTTGTCAACCTGGACTCTCAACTTGTCGTCCATCAGCTCAATGGGCGATATTCCGTCAGAGACCGTCACATTTTAAGGTTGTATTTACGTGTTAAATTGTTAGAGAGGAATTTTGATTTCATTACATATCAGCATATTCCACAACGATTAAACACATTATCTGATGCATTGGCTAATCATGTATTGGACAGACATTTTCGTAACATATAATCAAAACATCATACAAGCAAGCACATAAAAGCACAATAATAAACCATAGGAATATGTATATATATATATATATATATATATATATATATATATATATATATATATATATATATATATATATATATATATATATATATATATATATATATATATCGTGTGGCGCACAAAGGTGCTAAAAAATAAGTGTACATGTCTAAATAGGGCGTGTGTTCTCTGTACATCTGAGACACATGTCGCTCAAAAATCACCAGTAGGAAATAAAGACCTAGATATCTAATGTGGTGGGTTGTGCTCCCTATACTGCACAGCCGCTCGTGCCACCTACCTCAAAAGGCGGTGCATCCTAGGTTCTACTCCCACTGTATGGATCTGGGATGCTATGGGGACCTCCTCTATCCCCAGGTAATCTGGAATCCCTGTCAGCAAGCCCTCAAGGTTCCGTATCACGGTCTCCATCGTGTCATCTCCCGGAGGAGCCAGGGCTAGAGCTCCAATGCCCTGTGCGTCCCTCCGCGCCTCTGGAGCCAGGCCGAGGGGTCTCGCCGGTCCTACATCTGCATACCATAGCGTTCGTCATTAGGACATGTACATGAAAAAATCAAAAACATCACAAAAATAAAAAATCAAAAAATGAGATCAAGTGTCTTACCACCGTCATCCCACTGCTCTCCAGCAGGCAGCGGCATGTCAGGGTCTCCGCGGAAGTCTAGGCCGGCATATGGCCAGTCCTCCACAAAGATAGTCTGTCGCTCCAACCACTCTCGGAAGTATACCCCCCATGCCACTGGTCGGCCGCCACCTCCTCGTGGCATGACATGGGCCCATCGTGTGGCCCTCGTCTCACGTGGCCTGGGTGGGTCCAAAACCATGTCCTGCAGCTGCAGTGCAGGCACCCGCTCCAGCATGAGTGGGAGTAATATCGATCCATAGCCAAACTGCTTCGTCTCACCGCGACGACAGTTGGTCAGTTGCCTCTTCATGTTTGCCGCTACTGCCCCTGCCCAGTTAAATATGGTGGGATTCAAGCATTCGAGAGCCAGTCGGAGATGGGTCTTCGAGGCCTCGTGTTGGGCCTGGGAGCCCGCTGCCCGTGTCACCATGAAGAGCATAGCTCGAAGGATGATGTCCTCCACCGTAGGAATTGCCACTTTTCCGCTCCGCGACTTGCGTGCCCGTGGGCACACTTGAGCCATCAGCATATCTAAAGTATCACCACCGGGTCGCTGCCCCTCCAGAATAGGCATCTCACCTCGACGAGACAACCCGATCAAAAAATAGATATCTGTGTAATCAAACTCAATGTCTCGGCCTTGGATCACAAACTTCCCACCCATGGGATTCCAGGCCCTGATCAAGAGTTCCAGAAGGTCAGGCTGTGCTCGCAAGCGTGGAGTTAAGAAAAATTTAAGCAACCCGCACCCCCGCAATGCATTTCGGCACCCGGCATCAGCAAAAGCCGCTATGTCATCGTTATCGTGAGCGCGTTCCTGCCAAACAAATGCCATTATACCCTGCATAATAAAAAAAATTCATTAGGGCCCTGCTTGCAAAGTTTCATACGTTAATTTTATTAAAAAACTTGTTGTGCGGCGTCAGCGCGATTGTTTTTAAAACAGTCGCGCTGATAATGGGCGCCTTTGTTATTTTTTCCGGGTCAGCGTGGAAGTACATCACTCTTCCGCGCTGATCCGGGAGTGGCCTGTGGAAGTTTTTATCGGTCAGCGTGGACCCGATAGGGAAATCCGCACTAACCAAGAGCGGAATGCGTTTCAAAAAATCCGCTCAAACAACCACTTTCCACCGTTAAAATGCAGAAAAAAGACTTCAAAACAGAGCATAGGGCAAGATGTATCTACCTGGAACTGATTTCAGGATGGATGATGCACGTAAGGGGTTGAATTTCGCTCACCAACCTCATTGCTCCAAGTCACTCCACAAAGCTTCAACGGTAACAATGGTAAAAAAATTGTTTACCCCCCCCCTATTTATGGTAATTTTTAAAAATTAAATATTATTTTCCATAAATATGGGTTTTTATTATGGTTTTTACTATATGCTTGGTTCCGATATAGTTTTTACTATGTTTTTATGCACATTGTCTATATTATCTCGAACGGGTTTACGTGTGCAGTGTTCCTTGTGCAGGATCTCAGCTGGTGGAATTACGACAGTTCTATACGCACTTGGTCCCGAAAACGTCGTCTTTAAGCTCTTTTTCGACGTGAAACAAGAAAAGATAGCCGAGTCTCCCTCTCAACTCGTTAAAAGAAGCGAGAGGCAGTCGCCTTTAAGCTCTTTTTTCGACTGTTTAAACTTAAAAAGATCGCTGGGTTTTTGTCGTTTTGAACTCGTTATTGGCTACAAAGCAACGTGCTTCTGACTGCTTTTCTACTTTTTCGGGTCGAAGTCACTACTTACGAAAAGTACTCCTCAATCATACTGGTCGGGCGGTTCTTTCGAGCATCGTTTTATACTTTTTCGGGCTCAAGAGACACAAATTTACAAAAAAGGACCCTCCTGAAGTTCACTTTTCTACTGTCTTTTCAGACTCTCTAAACAGGAAAAGACGCCGAGTTCTTCCTTTGTCAGACTCATTAAAACTTAATGACATCGGATGACGCCTTTCAAGCATATGCTATCCCCGTCAAGCTTGTCATCAAAAATAACCGGGGTACTCGCCAGCAATGGTGGGGAAAATGGAACCACAATCATTGTCGTGTCGACAGTATGTCGCTCTTGAACATGGCACTTGACTGCATTCGTTTCTGGGTGGGGACATCTCATCTTGTTTTTTACACTTGCTTCCATGGGTTTGGGTTATCCTATTTGACCTCTCATCTGCTCATTGCCTTGTCGCCATGACCCCTGATCATTTAATGTCAAATACTGCCAAGTCCACTGTTTTTCCACCGATATGTTCAAGAGAAGTTGACCTCTGTAAGAATACTCAACCTCCCTCTGATACCTCACATAAAAAAATTTATCCTTCTCTGTCTCGTGTCGACGATATGGGAAACATTATGGCCCACCTTCAATCAAGGTCACTTCCTGTCGACTTCAGCTCATTATCCAGGCAGTTGACCTAGAGACTCCCTTCAGGTGCCTTGGAGCCTGCATGCCTCAATGGCAGTTTCTTCGTGTTCGACGCGAGGTTTTCATCATTGGCCTCCGATCAAATGATTCTGCGGGTGTTCGACGCCAGCTCACTGATTTGCACGCTGTAGATTGTACCTATAGTACCTTGAGGACCATTGTCATTATTGGTGGTACCTCTCGTGTCTGTTAACAGTTTTCATCATTGACTAGTAATCAGACGATGTTCTTGCATGTTCGACTTCAACTCCTATCTTCGCATGCTTGGACTTGTACTTTGTTCGGGTCGAGATGGAGCGCAAGACCCTGGATTTTATCTGTTGAGATCCAGGTTGTGATTTTGTGGATTTTTATGATCATTACATGACTCATTGATGGATGGCTGCGCCCATACCTGAGTCTTCATGGATGGCTGCGACCATACCTTTATTATCATCACGGTCTCATTAGCTGGGTGGCTGCGTCCATACCACAGACCTCTTTCGTATGTCTTTTGGATGGCTGCGCCCATGCCTAGACTACATGTAATTGATTATCAGAGATATCAGTTGTACTTGCGTGCAGGTTCTTCCTGGTGGTGTTCCAGTTCAGTCAGTTTCGTAAAGCATTTCACCCCTCCCACTCTCTCGGGCTTCATGCTTTAGGGGGCATTTGTTAGACAGTAATTTGTCATTGCCTTCATACCAGTCTTCCTACTGTGTCATTAGTCCAAATCATTCATGCTCATGCTCTCTGATGTTGCCAAATGACCCACTTTGCTAAAGTTTTTCCATCATTGCGACTGTTGTAAAAATAAACGCGCTGATGAGCGCTCCAAAACAGACCAAACGCGCTGCCATCGTGGAAGTACACGTGATTCCCGCGACGGTCGAATTTCATGAGACAGCGCGACTGTTGCTTATATTTGATCACGCTGACATGAATTTCTCCGTTATGTAGTAGCGATGTCAGCGCTCTAGTACAGTTATGCACCAGCGATGATCCAGTCTGGGCGAGTTTGTTCTAACAGCCCACCTTCCAGATGACTCCAGACCTGGTTGTTGGCCTTGTATATGTCTCCCTCCCTTCTCTGGCATGTCTATTTCGTCATTTGAGCCACCTTCCTTGGAGATAAGCTCATCCTCCCACCATTTATGGAGACTCCTTCTCCTATTTAAGCCTCCGCCATTGCTATGAGCTGCTAGTTTGGAATTCATAGTGTTTGGAGTGTTTCTGATAGTGTGTGAGCTTGATAGGTAGCTGGTGTGACAAGTGTGGGATTGTTAGAGAGCTTAAGGAAGGTTGTGAAGTGTTTTGATCTTGTGTAAACTTGTGAGTGAGAGAGTTTGTCTTGGGAGATCTATCTTCAAGGGTGAATGCTTGGGGAACTTGCTGGCTGGACCCTCTTGAGAAGGATTTGACGTTAGAACTATGGTTGTATTCTTCTTTGTTTATCAATAATAGACGACTATCATTATGGTTCCACTCTTATTGTCTTTATGATGGTGTTTGAGTTATATCCTTTCTGACTGATATATAGTTGCATCCATTGGATTTTATGCTTGTGTTTGTATCGTTCTTTGCATGTGCAGGTGTCCGTGCACGAGGATCGTGGGGACTGTGACCAGCCGGAGCAAAGGGACGGGAGCGCCGACTCTTCTAAAAGTACTAGCGTTGGAATCCAGGTAGGCCTTCATCATCGGTCTTTAATTTGCAATTAGGAACTTGCGTGTTAACGTTGTTTGATTGTTGCTAGACCCTATTTGGACTAGTAGGGATCACCTCTGTCCGCAGAGGGGATTTACCTCCACAACACTTCACCTTAGCTCTGATACCATGTTAAATTTTCAGATTGTTCTATGTTGTATTAATTACTTTAGCCCATTTCAATACTTCAATCAACAATATTTCCAATAAAAATTAGTCTTTCCAATCATCAATAGTAATTTAAGATAGAACAATAAATGCAATGACAAAGGAGACAATCAACACATCAGCAAGAGACACCAAGTTTAGTCAAAGACCAGGGAAAAACCATTTGAAATTATTCTTCTCTTAGATTGTCATAAAATGTTCAACAGAAATCACAATGAGCCCAATACAATATTATCCTTTTAAAAACTCCAATAACATTCAGAAATATGTTTCCAGTATCATAATATATTAGAAACAACATTTCCCATTTGCAGTCAACTGCAGTCAACTTCAGTCAACGGTCAAATTTTATTCAAACTTCCTAGTCACATGGAGGAGGAGCTGTGTGATCGATTGAGGGCTTCTAGTTGATCCCTTGAGCCTACAAGCCAACGAATGTGGTTGAATATTCCCTGTCACAAGCCAATGACTATAATCCAGAAACCATAAAACATATGCGAGCCTCAAAGCTTGTAATTTCAGACCTTTGGCAACTTCTTTTGTCGTCTCATCCTTAACCCTGTACAAACCAATCAATGAAGGAGATAAGAAGAATATGCTTGGCGATGCCAAAATGAGCTTGAGATCACTTTTATTTATAGGCTTCCAAGGGTGACCAATTTACCATTAAGGATGACTTATCCAAATGTGCATATGCAAACTTTTCTTCATAAGTACACTTTCCCTTGTCCAAATTTAATGATAGTTAGGTTTATTTTGGTGCTCTCAAAAAGAGGAATTCAATGCAATAATCACATCCATCAAATGAGCGGTCCAAAGTGGAATTTGACCATAGTTTCATAATTTAACATGGACCTCTTCCTTCATTTGTCAAATATGTAATACAAACAATTAAATATTGAACCTAGTCCGGTCAATGCTTTCATCAACTGAAAGTGAGTAAAATGAGCTTTTGAAAATATTGATTTTTTTTCTTTCCAATATACCTCCTTAGTAGCATGTAAAAAGTATTTTCTAGATGTTGTATTTGTACATGCTGAGTATTCATTTGTTAGAGGCATGTGAGGAGTGTTTTTATACCTATTCAAGTCACAAATTGATCTCTATACTTTCAAAGTTAAATCATATTTGGCAGCAAAACACATGATTTTAATAAATGATATAATTCTCTCTTTCTGAGCATTGACCATTAGCTCTGCATGTTTTGGAATTGGAAGAGCACTCTGATTTTCTCCCCCTAAAAGTTACAAAGAAAATTTATGAGCCTTTGACATTGCATGGATGTTTAAACCGCTAGCTTGAAGAGTTGTAATTCCATCTTTAGCAAATGGAGTTTCCCTTTTAAATTGTACACACGATGAACATTTTATCCTTTTAACACCACTACAATCTTTTACAACATAAGCCCATGGAAATATCATCTTCCATTTGGAATTAAATGGTCTTTTGGACCTTTGTGATGTTGATTCCTCTTCAAGAACTTTTGCACTATCTGATTCATGGTTCTCATCTAGATGATCATATACATGATTTTCAGAAATGTGTGGTTGATTAGAGTGTTGAGAGATACCAAATGCATTGGAAAATGAAAGTTGTTTTCAATCCTTTTTAGGACAACCAAGAACTGGAATTTCTCAAATATTTACACATATAAAAGCTATAATCAATCAACAAAATAAGAAATATAAAAATATAGATTAATATAAAAATATAGATTAATATAAAAATACATCAGATTTAAAAAAATATATAAATATATTGCAATTCAATTACATGTAAATATATGATTCTAGTTTGGAATCATTGTGAAATATCAAATATCAACTAGTTTGGATTCATTGCAAAATATCAATACATACAATATACTTTAGTTGCATGTGTTGCATACACAACACTAGAGTGTTGTATGTGTATAAAGGGGAGTTGTGACAAAGTATAACAACAACCAAAATGTAAACATAGTCCCAATTAGCAGAAATTAGGTGCATAACTATAATACTCGAATCGCAGAATGCAACTGTAAAATCAAAACCATATATAGAAATTACATATTGCATTCCATTCAAAGAATGATATTACAATCTGGATTAAGCCTACAAACAAATTTATGAAAATTAACAAAGTATGCATAAAGAGTATAAATAAAAAACGGCAATGCAAATTTATAAAACAACGTGAATAATATATATTATAATGAACTCCACACTTTGAGTAGACATAGAGTGTCAATATGTTGAATGGTGTTGTCATCGATGCCAACAACATCTTTGAACACTCTTAATATTCGTCTATGGATTGCATTGATTGGAAGCTCCACTGGTTAGAAAATCTTGAAAGGATGAAGGGCTCCCGCGATGTCGTCATGATACCCTACATTTAATGAGGATTTTGGATGGGAAGAAAAATGATCTTACATGCAAGACTATATTCATTTTATATCCCTCGTCGTGATGATTCCAACTATAGGTGGCATGTCCCATAACTCGTCATAGTTGAGGAGATATGCTTGATCAAAGTTAGTACCCCGAAAGCATGAACAAGATTCCCAATTTGAATGATCGAATGCAACTTAATGATTGGATAAATATTGAATTAAAATTGATTATTTTGTGTGGTTTTTATAGTCCCACTAAACGAGTATTATTTTAGCCCCAATCAGCTTCAAAGGTCATCCTAAAATAATAATTTTGTTTATGTCAAAGTCAGCCTCAAACGATGATTTAAATTTGGCTCTAAATTTTTGAATTTAAAAATTTGAAATTCATATTTGATAAGTTGGCTCCATGATTTGTGGGTATGTTGGTCCCAATGGAAGCCCCATCCATCTCTATATATTGAACTCATATTACTCATAAAGTGTATCAACAAATTATTCATGAAATATCAAATAAGTTTATCTTTTGTTCCAAGGCCAGGGACTTACACGGCCATCTAAAGTAGGAGGCCGAAGTTTTGTTGGACAAAATCTGAACTGAAAGGATGTTTTTTGAGGCAGTTTTTTTGTTACTTTGAACCCTAATATGATTCTATCTTAGTCAACATTCTCTAGTTTTATATGGGAATCTTCGCTGGATTATCCTCTGTGGTTTTCGATCCCCTCCTGTGGAGGGCACATTTGGGCTTAATTTTCTATATTTTTTGGTAGGTTTTTTGCTGGTCTTCTAAGCCTATTATAAGACCCTTTTTTGAAACCTTTTGTGGATTATTCCAGGGCTTATCGACAAGGTCATGACTAAACTCACACCTGGTTTTATGAGGCTATATCACTGCGGTTTAATTGGCCTTGTTGAGGCATAGATTTTGGGCTCCCTTAGGACTATTCTAAAGCATGCCCGGGGAAACCTTTGAAGATAAATTTCGATATATCCGAGTTATTTTGAGGTGAATAATATAATTTTTTAAAATCTGTTCTAAGGCTCTTTGTGTAGTAATGAAAACTATGTTTTGAAGTTAGTTCAGCCCTTTTGAAGTCTATTCAGTGGCATCTTTGTGATATGAATTTTGAGCATATGCGGCTTGATACAAACATGATTCTTGAATCTCTTAATACCACATCTAGGGAACTTGTTGTGGATAGTTAGAAGGTTAAAGCTATTGATATACTCTTGCATTATTTGTGGCTAGTCCAAGCACTATTTTAGAAGGAAAATTTTTATACCTGTTTTAGGACTCGTCTAGGCTCTCCCCTTTAACAACTATAAAATCCTATTTCAGTGACAAGTCTAAAGCTTGATCATCAATAAACTTAAGAAAATACTAGTGTAAAATCATTTTGGGTAGAAATGAAATCTTCCATAACTAAATTTGATCCAAGGCATTTTGGAGATTACAAGTTTGGAGGCAGAACAAAAGATCTAAGTTGGGCAAGAAGAAAACACATTCAGGTCATGTTTATTGAGACGTATTTAGGTTGATGGCATCTTCAGATCTCTGTAGAAGGGAAAATTGAAGAAGGGACAATCTTGACAAAAGATCAAATAAGGGGAATTTCCAAGTGAGGGATATTTGACAGAAGTCTTCAGCAACCAGTGGCAAAAAATATATATTTCATCAGCAAATTCAATTAAGGTATGAAACATGATTTGAAAAGTGTTTAGTTTATGTTTGAATTGTTGTTGAGGTAAGAATTGACAATATACAAGGGGAAACTTTGTAGTTTGGCAGTTGACGTAGTTTGGCATGTCACTAGCATACATCAATATATTTAGTGGTCTTCAAAAGTGATCCTCGGTGAAGTTTGGACCTGATCAATGACATCATCAAATATTGTAAAAAGAGAGACAACCGTGAAAATCTATTTATATAGTTGACATGTATTGTTGAGGTGCAAACTTTGAAGGTGTAAGTGAATTCAATAGATTTAAAATTCTGCTATATTAACTTTTCAATCTAGGTTCGTAAACTTATGAAGTGCACAACAAAACATTTGCAAGAATTCAGTATCTAATTCTACCAAATGTAAATTGAGATGAAAGGAAATTTTAATCTAGAAAGCAATGGAAATCTAAACTAGGAAAGCAATAGAAACCTTAATCTAAGAAAGGACTGGAAATTTAATCTATGAAAATAAGTAAATCTAATATATGAAATCATGTAAACTTAATCTATGAAAGAATGAAAAAATATTCTATGAAAGCATGGAAATCTTTAATCTAGAAAAACAAGAAAATTTAATGTATGAAATCTTATAAATTTAATCTAAAAATAAATTGAAATCTATTTCTATGAAAGCATATAAAATTATTCTAGGAAAACATGTAAATCTAATTTATGAAAGCGATTAAAATCTAGTCTATGAAAACCATTGAAATCTAGTCTATGAACAAAGAAAAAAAAGAGTGAACATGCTTGGCAAAGGGGCCCCCTCCAATGCTTCAACAAGCACACTAGAAGTTGAAAAATAGAATAACATCATATATTAAATGAAATAGGCTTGGAGCAACATAGCTACAAAGATATCTCTTCAAGTATTATGATTAAAAATTCTAAATTTATTCTCCCTTCCTCCTCTCTCAATGAAAAAAGCACTCTTATTTATATATGAGTTGATTTTGAGAAGAAGGTAACCAACTAAAAAATTCATATCCACATTTCTCGCAAGTAAGCACAGTCAATTTGCTAAAATTAGGAGATCATTATCTCTGCAAATCCTTTGAAAACTCTCTAATAGCTTTGATAGGAAACATTTATCAAAATTTCCATGATTCTTATACATGAAATGTGCTTGAATAATGATATAAATTATTCCTCAAATCTGCAAGAGTTTGAAGAGGAAATTCGAATTTGAGACTTAGTGGCCAAGTATGGCTTTGCAGGATTCTTCAAATATGCCTATAAACATCACAAAACTCATCCGAATTTTAGATATAAGTGAATACATATTAGCTTTATAATATTTAACCATAATTTCACTTAAAATAGTAAAATAAATGCTTTGGAAAATAATAAGTCTAAACCCATGTATGATCATGAAAATAACCTTAATGAAAGATTATGGAGCTGTGGAATAGGTAAACACTGAAGGAAAGTGAAAGAAAAGAGAGTGAAAAAGATGACATTTTGGAGAGCCAATAGAGGGTATGATGTTGTGATAGGTATGTAAGATGCATGCTTGTGTTTGCTACTAGGGTTTGGAAGTATTTGTGTTATGGGCAGAGAATATGTATGCATTCATTAAAGCAAAGGATGAAAATAAATATTTGTAGGTTACCAATACTATATTAAAGAAGATGCTACTAGTGATAGGGTTTATCAAAAGTGTTTGAGCAAAGTTAAGGGATTGTGTGGACATGCTACTGAAAACAATTGATACTACAAGGGTTTGGACAAAAGTTGCATTGCATAAAATGATTTCATTGGAAATACCTATTGTGGATCTATCTCTATGCTTCCAGGGTTTGCCATTGCATGAGCAGTAGAGAGAGTTGGTATTGCTACTAACAAGCTTATGCTAATATTGTAGAATGAATAGATTGTTCTTGATATTATTTATGTTGATATTGAGCATAGGAGGAACTAGTCTGAAAATTGTGAAAGGTGGTCCACTGTGGTGAATTGAAGGTTTGAGCCTTCTAGACAACTGGTGGCTTGCTGAGTAGGGTGGAAAGGTGGTGCAAGATAGAGATTGGATTCTCCTTCAAGTTTGAGCTTGATAACGCTTCAGGGCAGTAGGTGGTGCTAGGGAAGGTTGGAGCATGTGTAGGGTGTTGGAGCATCCTTTTAGTTGGAGCTAATCAAACCAGGGCATTGGAGTGTCCTTCCAGTTGGAGCTAGTAAATTGGGGCGTTGGAGTGTCCTTTAGTTGGAGTTGATAAATCAGGGGGTTTCTTGTAATGCTAAAGCCAGGAGTGCTATTTTGAATGGTCTAACAAAGTCAGTGTATGTTAAAGTAATGCATTTCACATCTGTAAAACATGTTTGGGATAAGCTCCAAAACATATATTAAGGGGAAAAAAGGTTAAGGAGGCCAAGCTTTATACTCTCAGAGGACAATTTGAGCAGTTAAGAATGAATAAGATGAAAATATTGTAGCCAATTTTATCTGGGTTGGTGAAGTAGTAAACGCCATGCAAGGATTGGTAGAACCAATTGAAATAAGGTAATTGTCCGAAAGGTACTATGGTCACTCCTGATGTGATTTGATGCTAAAGTCTTTGTGTTAGAAGAAAGATTAGAATTAGAAAATGTCATCATGGAATACTTACAACCTATGAAATGAGAACAAAGAAAGAAAACCCATCCAAAAGAGAGACATCCTTTACAACATCTAAGAAGACAGGGAAGAACAAGCAACAATCAAACTCAAGCACCAATTGCACTTGTAATGAGATTTCAGAAGGAGAAATTGCTAATTTTGCGAGGAAGTTGAAGAGATGAACGAACAAGTACAAAGGTAAGCTGCCTTTGAAGTGTTAAAATTGTGATGATTATTCATTTCACTTCAAATTTTTTTTATGAAAAATGTTCAGATAATGATGAATAAGAAGAAGCTCCTAAGAAGG
Source organism: Pinus tabuliformis (assembly GCA_031772625.1). Lineage (NCBI taxonomy): Eukaryota > Viridiplantae > Streptophyta > Pinopsida > Pinales > Pinaceae > Pinus > Pinus tabuliformis. Next base: position 385,604,902 of record CM062818.1, read on the forward strand.
CAAATAAAAATAAAAAAATATATAGGAGGCAAGGCAAAAAGAAATCCTGCAAGATAAGTCTCTAAAAAAAGAAGGCATTTATTCATCTGATGAAGAAAGCGACAATGGCAATGAAAGTGACACAAGAAAGGTGTTGTTTATGGCAAGGGAATACTGAAGGAAATCTCCCGAAGAGGATGAAGAATAAGGAAAATTAGACCTTGAAAGAGAAAATTTCAATTCTTTAAAGGATCTAAAGGTAGAAAGGAAGAATGTCAAGGTATTGGGAGCCAAGTTGAGTGAATTAAATGAACATTTTAAAAGTATCAACAAGAAGGCTAAAATATTAGAGAAGATCATCATCAACCTCATAGTTCAATTAGAAGAAGCCATAAAGATTAAAGAAACACTCAAAAAACAACTGGAAGAAAATAACGAGATAAAAGAAAATTTGGAAGTAGAAGTAGTCTCTCTAAGAAAGGAATTTTAGAAGAAGAATGTACATAAGAACTTTTTTAACAACACCAAAATGTTGGATGAAATCATTAGCAGTCAAAGGCCATGTGACACCAAATATGGATTAGGATATAGGCCCTCCTATGTTGAGAAGGCCTCAAGCTCCATGACAACAGGGAAAGAAGCAAAAAATGTTATGCAAGTATCATCAAGGATTCTGTCAAGAAGGAAGAATGCACACACTCAAAAGAGAACCAAAGAATGCAGAATCAACAACTTGCAGTAGAGAGGAATCAAGATGAAGTTTACAAAAGAGTTGCATCACCAAGAAGATTTCCCACATCCAGGTACCCTAGTATGTTTCTTAGTTATTTTTATCCATGCACTAATTTTAGACTCAAGGGTAGGGATTGCAATGCTTATGATAGAGATTATTATCAAAGTCATTATCAAAATCCTAGAAGAAAGTTCATAGGAGTTCAATGCAAACATCCAAATATGCTAGTTGAACCGTCATTCAAGTATCATGTAGAATGCTTCAAATGCCACAACTATGGACATATAGCTCGTGACTGCAGAAGCATGATGAAGTCTTCCATGAGGGAAAACACTAATTTCAAGAACAAGAATGTTTGGAGAAGAAAATAAGAGAAAGAATAACAAGTAAGTGAATAATCCAAAAAACCATGCTCTTAGGATTTGAAAACACACAAGACCATGATGAATCTATAAATGAAGAAGTAGATATCGAGATTCAAGATGATGATCCTGCAACAAAACAAGTTCATATATCATTCTGAACAATCCAATTGAAGACTTCTTGTCCTGTGGATGTTGAAGAGGGGGAGTCTAAGCAACAGTGGTTGCAAATTTGAAGATCTATCCTTCGACAAGTTGGAGGATGGTAGATGTGAAGAAATTGTCAAAGTAGTAATCAAAATTGTGGGAATATTAGTCATCTTTGTGTTTAGTGGAGTAGCAACTTTGGAAAGAAAAGGACAATTTTCTAGAGGGACTCGTTGTCTTTTTTCACAGAAGTAAATATTTTCAATAATGCTTAGGGAATAAGTTGTGCAAAAATATACGAGGCATATAATGTCAAGGGGATAGAAGAATTCAAAGGAAGAAATGAATATTCTAGGAAGACATAGAAGATATTTCATCAAGGGGAATAACCCTTTTCCATTGATGTTAAATGGGGAGAGAAAACAGAAAAGGAAGTTCAAAAGCATGGAGACAGGGGGAGAAATAATCGTAGGGGGAGTATGTGTGTTGCCATCAATGACAAATGGGGAGATTGTTGAATGGTTTTTTTATTGATTCCAATGTTGTCTTTGAATGCTATTAATATTCGTCTATGGATTGTATTAATTGGAAACTCCATTGTTTATAAAACCTTAGAAGGATGAAGGGCTCCTGCGATGTGTTGATGATACGCTGTATTTAATGAGGATTTTGAATGGGAAGAAAAATTATCTTAGACATAATACCATCTTCATTTGATAGCCCTTATCATTCCAATTCCCATGGTAGGTGGAATGTCCCATAAATCCTTATAGTAGAAGATATATTCTTGATTAAAGTTAGTGCCCCAAAAGTGTGGTTAATATCCCCAATTTGAATGATGGAAGGAAACTTAATGATTGGCTAAATATTGAAGTAAAATTGATTATTTTGTGTATATTTTATCTGCCCACCAAATAAGGATTATTTTAGCCACAATTGTCTTTAAAGGTCAACCTAAAATAATAATTCTATGCCTATGTCACAGTTGGCCTCAAAGGATGATTTAAATTTGGCTCTAAATTTTTGAATTTAAAAATTCAAAATTCATATTTGATAAGTTGGCTCCATGATTCTGTGGGCTTGTCGATCCTTCTAGAAGCCCCATCCCTCTCTATATATTGAACTCAGATTCCTCCTAAATTGTATCAAAACATTATTCATGAAGTATCAAACAATTTTATATTTTGTTATGAGGCCAGGGGCTTACATGACAATCTGAAGTAGGAGGTTGAATTTTTCTTGGACAAAATATGAACTGAAAGGACATTTTTTGAGGCATTTCTTTGGTACTTTGAAACCTAATTTGAGTCCGTCTAAGGAAACATTTTCTATTTTTCTGTGGCAATCTTCACTAGACTATATTTTGTGGTTTTTAATCTCCCCTATGGAGGGCACATTTGGGCTTAATATTCTATATTTTTTGGTTGGTTTTTTCACTCGTCTTCTGAGCCTAATATGAGACCTTTTTTTGAAACCTTTTATGAATTTTTCTAGGGCATGACTAAACTTGGACCTGGTTCTCTGAGGCTATATCTCTATGGTTTAATTGTCCTCCCTAAGGCATAAATTCAGGCTCCCTTAGGTCTATTCTAAAGCATAACTAGGGCAACCTTTTCAGGTAAATTTTGATATATTTGAGCTACTCTAAGGTGACCAATTTGTAAACTTTTTTCTATTCCAAGGCTCTTTGTGGAGTAATTCAAAAATTATGTTTCGAAGTTACTATGGCACTTCTGAAGTATGTTTGGTGGCATCTTTGTGATATGAATTCTGAGCATCTGTGACTTGATAAAAATCTAGTTCTCGACTCTCTTAATACCATATTTGTGGACCTTGTTGTTGGATAGTTATAAGGTTAAAACTATTAATATACTCTTGCACTATTTATGGTCAATCCAAGGACTGTTTCAGAAAGAAATTTTTGTACCTATTTTATGACTCGTCTAGGCTCTCTCTAACAAATATTAAGTCCTATTTAAGTGACAAGTCTAAAGCTTAATCATCAATAAAGTTAAGACAATCCTCATTCAAGTGTAAAATCCCTTTTGGGAAGAAATGAAAATTGTCAGAACTAAATTTGATCCAAGGTATTCTAGAGATTACAAGTTTGGATGCAAAACAAAAGATCTAAGTCGCGAAAGAAGAATACAGATTCAGGTCATGTTTATTAAGACCTATTTAGGTCAAGGGCATCTTCAAATCTCTATATAAAGGTAAATTAAGAAGAGACAATCTTGATAGAAGAGTAAATAAGGGGAATTTCCAAGTGAAGGATATTTGAAAAAAGTCTTGAGCAATCAATGGTAAAAAATACATATTCTATCAACAAAGTTAATTAAGGTATGAAACATGGCTTGAAAATTGTTCAGTTTATGTTTGAATTATTGTTGAGGTAGGGGTTGGGAATATGAAAGGGGCAAATATATAGTCTGGAATTTGACGTAGTTTGACACATCACTAGCATACATCAACAATATCTTTAGTGGTCTTTGGAAGTGGTCCTCGGGTGAAGTTTGGACTTGATCAGTAACATCATCAAATATTGTAAAAAGAGAGACAACCATGAAAATCTATTTGTATAGTTGACATGTATTGTTGTGGTGTAAGCTTTGAGGGTATGAGGATGTCATATGTATGTAAGATGCATGTTTGTTTTTGCTGCTATGATTTATAAGTATTTTTGTTATGGGTAGAGAAGATGTATGTATTCGTTATTTCAAAGGATGTAAATACATATATGTGGGTTGCTAGTACTGTATTAAAGCATATGCTACTGATACTAGGGTTTGTTAGAAGTATTTGAGCAAAGTTACTGCTTGTGTAGGCATGTTGTTGAAAACAATTGATACTAAAAGGATTTGGATGGAATATGCACTACATACAATTATTTCTTCTCAAAGACCTATTGTGGATCTATATCTATACTATTGGGGTTTGCCACTACATTGAGCAGTAGAGAGAGTTGGTATTACTTCTTACAAACTTGTGTTAGTATTATAGAATCAACATACTGTTCTTGATATTATTTATCTTGATATTGAGCACAGGAGGATGTATTTTGAAAATTTTGAAATGTGGTTCACTATGGTGAATTGAAGGTTAGAGCCTTAAGGACAAGTGGTGGCTTTTTGAGCAAGGTGGTAGGGTGGTGCAAGGTGGAGATTGGAGTCTCCTACAGGTTGGAGTTTGAGAACACTTAAGGGAAACAAGGTGGTGCTAGGGTGGACTAGAGCTTGTGCAGGGTGTTGGAGCATCCTTTTATTCAGAGATGATAAAATCAGGGTGTTAGAGCATCCTTCTAGTGGGAGTTGGTAAATTGGGGCATTGGAGCGACCTTTTAGTTGGAGTTGATAGATCAGAGGGTTGGAACCTGCTTCCAATTGTTGCCGGAGAACCTTGGAAGTTGGAGCTTCTTGTTGATGTAATCTTAAATACCTACATTAAAATTGTTCAGTGGTGTTTCTCCCGAAAGAGTTTCCACATAAAGTTCTCTTGTGTAGAGTCTTAGATGTTGTGAATTGTTGAATGGTGTTGCTAATTTATGTTTTTAACTAATTATAATGTTATTTATGCTTCGAAAATTAAAAAGTAAATAATTTAAAGGAAATACCGATTCACTCCCCTCTTAGTATTTCCAACACAATATACAAAACTCAGTGAGTAGCACATGCATACTCAAAATTAACAGTATGGGATGGCCATAAGAAAATAACTAAACCAAAACTTAATGCAAAGGATATTGAAGAAATTGGGTAATTTATAAGCCCATGTAATCCACCTTGGATATTAACAAGCATTTTTTCCCCATGAAGATTCAAGTCGTACGAGGAGGGAGAAATTAGTATTAAGACCTCTTACTTGCAAAAGAAGAATTTGATATTATGTCGAGGGCAGATGATCCATGAAACCTAAGTGTATAACATGCATGTCGGAAGAAGATCGAGATAATGGTTAGAATTCATGGAAAATATATAAAGAAGAAAATAAGAATGAACAAATAACTCATGAATCTAAAAGGGATAATTTCTTGGTAGCTTTCTAAGAGCATGACCTCAAACATCCTGTTGGAGAAAGAGAGCCATTAGCTGGTAATATACCCATAAAATAGTAACATAATGTAAATAAAAAGAAACACAAACACATGGATTTGGAAAATAGGGGTTTGTAATTACCTTGAAGGTTTTTAACCAACCACGATCACCACTATACCCTGCAAGAATTTGTGGGTAGTGAGAGAGAACCTCATTGCTCCAAAGGGGTTTCAACTTTCTAGTTAAACATAAAAAATGTATAGAATAAATTACTAATTAACCCATATATAAACCGATTAAGAAATCATTACTGATACCTGAAGGTACTTTTCGAGTTCTATAAAGGCTGTAAGTTGTATCTTGACAAATCCATTCTGCAACCAAGGGCCTGTTGTTTTTAATCCCAAAGAGGAGCCAAATGAAATTTTGCTAAATATTTGTAAATAAATGAAAAGGAAAACTTAAAGAAAAAGTTTGATAATGACCCCTGAGAGGGGAACCTGTAATAATGAACAAAGTTTAAGGCAATCCAATATATATGCATACCCCTGCAGTAGGAAGACGAGTCAAAAAGAGTATATGACAATGGTTTTTTCGACTATAGTTTCATAATAATACTACCAACGAGTACAATGATGTGTGGTTTGATGGTAAGTCACTTGGGTGAAGCCTGGGAGACCGAAGTTCAAATCTCATTGAGTACACTGACCTGTTATGGTGGAAGCTAAAGGGGCGGATTCCCTAATCCCGTCTTGGCAGCACGTGAGTCTGCTCTTGCTAAAATCATAGGATCTTAGTATACCCGACTTGCAGGTGGTTGGATGTACTCCTGGTGTTATAGAGGAAACTACCAATATTGATCCTGGGTCTCCCATAGATTAGGACTGGTAGTTACCGATTCACCATGTGGTTAAAAAAAATAAATAATAATACTACCAACGAAAAATATTACGAAGGGCATGTGCTAGTACTACAAAATGACGAACAATAGGGAAATTCCTTCAAAGAACCTTAAAGTTGGAAAAATTGTGTCCAAGATCATAGGGTGTATCATCCAGAATAATTTTCCTAGGGTCATTCCAAAGTCAAAAGAAACCTACCATAAAAAATGGCACGATAATTAGAGAAAATAATTCTTTTCTTAGGTAATTAAAAAAAAATGAAAAAAGAAGGAAAATTATAAAGGAGTTATTCTCACTTACCTATAGCTAGGTCACCAAGCATTGCTAGAGTACCACTCTGGAAAACCTACAAAATACCACCCATTTAATGGTAAATTAATTAACAATGATAGGAACAAGGAAATATATGTGAAGAAGCACTCTTAGAATGGTTGGAAATCCCAGGTTGAAACCCTCAATCAAAACTACAGAGACGAATATGACCATCAATTCGTGCAAATGAGATGGCACGTAGGTAGGTTACTCTACCCAAAGAACCTATGGCTTGTCTCCACCATTGGATCGCTCTAGGCATCAATATGATACCAACTCATAATCTCTCGCCAATCCATCATGTGGGAGGGATCAAATGCATGAATACTTGCACATGGAATAAGTCCACCGTTTTCATGTTGTTGCTCCTTAGTCAACTCATGCTACTCTAGCTGGAAAACTAATAAAATCCATAAAGAATACTTTTCTCCTCCCTTTCCAATGGAAAAAGGTGGGCTAATAGTGCTACAATCCCTATCTATGTCTTCCTAAAGAGGGATTCTTTGTATCTATGAAGTATACTCCCCTTATTGCCTCACTAGGAACCTTAGCCATTACTCAGTGCTATAAAACTTGGTTGCTAACTCGACACACACTACTATAAGCTCCTCAATTTTATTATTCTATTGCAAAATGGTCCCTCAGATGGTATGAGTCTTTTGCTTCAATGTCATAATGTTGGTCCTAAAGTGTTCAATCTCCTCTTGGAAAATCCCACCTGAAAGTTCTATAGCTTTGCTAACTACTTCCACATCTATTGGCACCTCATCACTGGGTGGTCCCAAAGATGGATGCTCAACCTCCTCAACCATGGTCTCAAATTGAGCTTCCAATTGCCTCCTCAAAGGTGATTCATCATGCACACTACGAGCATTGTAATCCTCCTCTAACTCATGGTCCTCTAAGTGTTCTCCATGATGGACTATCAATAGTGTCTTATTCCTCAATTCTTCTTGTGTGTCCTCTCCTTGACCTTCTTCACATATGGAATCAATATGTTGCTCACCATTTTTAGCTACAAACATGGATGCACAGGTGAAATGGTACCAACACCTTCACAATATTTCTCATGCTTTTCAAAGGTATCCTTGTGATAATCAATTGAATCAACTATGGAAGAATAATCCTCATCATAATGATTAGAAGGAATATCTTCTATCATTGCTCCCAAGCATGAGTGTTTACGCTCTCATGGCCCCTTGCAACTGAAGCATAAAATTTTCCTCATTAACTTGTACTTGCTGCATGTTTGGACCTTTGCATCTTTGTCATATCCAACTCACATCCTCCTTAGCTCTTCCTCGGATAACTTCCTTTTGAGTAGTTTCATTTTCTGCTCAACCAACCTTTCAGCTAGTTCATAAGCAACGGGTGATGCAACTTGTTCTTTCCTCCAATTGGCTAACAATTTGGACTGAAACAACTTACAAATGGGATCATGGTTACCCATAACTCCATCCCCGATCTCTAAAATTTTGATCCTTTTCCAAAAGGTAGGGTCCAAGGTGTCATGCAACCCTTGAAGAGTTTCTTCTATCAATTAGAAAGCTTTCCTAAAAATGTCTTCATTGTAAGGGAGCATAGATGAAGTTATTTTAACAATCTCGCTATGATAGGAAACAACCATTAGGCTTACCCCTTCACAAGGGTGGTCCAAAAACTTGTGCTCTACCAAGGCAGACACTGTTGGTATTATGGTCCATTTTAAACTCCTCCAATATGATTAGTCCACTTCGAAAAGAAGTGATTCTATTTGCTCCAATTTATGAATGATATCCCATGACCCTATGATCTTCCAGTCTGACTCAAGCGCAAGGAGAAAATTTCCCGCATCTTTTTTCTTCTACAAATCCCTCAAATGCTCCAACTATATGATAGCATGCACTCCTTTTGAAAATGGTATGTTGTTTTTCTTTGTTCCTTGGCCTATATAAATGTTGCAGCCTAAAGAGTCAAGCGATGCATTGTTGCGCCGATTCTATCATTTGAGACCCTCTATAATATTTGTTATTCTATCTTCCATTAGAAACTACATATACAAGGATTATAGCACAAAATCAAACTCTTACTCTCAACCTCAATCAAATAACCAAGAATCTGACGCAACTTAGCCAACATACCCTTCTCCTTTCAACTTCATAAGAAGTCTCAATACAAAACATAACAATTACATAGAGGTTTTAAATAGGATATTAATAGAGGATTTCCATATACAACCACTAGCTATACAAATTCACTATAATTCTCACCTATCTCATCATACTAATACATGACTATATATGATTACATTGGCTCACATAAAGACACCATTTCTACACCCTCACAACCTCTCTATTACAAAATATCATGCCAAACTATGAACCCCGACCTCACAAATTTACAAGTGTTACAACATAACAAGGCTTAGTTTCAAATGCATTACTATAATTTAATTGACAAATTTCTTCAAACAATTTGAGAACATCCTTTTTCTGGAATGATTTGTGGATAATGAACACCTTTAGCCAAAAAATATAACAGGGAAAATCAAATTCTAAAATTACAATACCAAACCTGTGATTTGTTGCAGTACTGCAGAGACTAGGTCAATCACAAAATTTGATTTGAGAGAGAGAATAATTATGCCCTTTCTCAGATAAATTATGTACCTTTAGGAACTCACCTAATTAAGATGAATAACTCACCCCTGGAATGACATGATCTTTGCTACTCGACCTCTAGAAATGCAAGTAAACTTGGCTCCTTTAATTGATGACTGGGAAATAATTAAACCCTCCACAGATGAAGGTCTCAACTATCGAATAATAATCTTCATAAATTGACCTTTAAAAATATTCAACCTAGTAAACTCAAAGTCTGATATCCACAATAGATCTCATCTTCTGCTAGATAAAATTTTGCTTTAGAATTAAAGAATAATTTGACCTCTAACAAGAGGACATAAGCTCGATCTCCCAACTGATCAAGATGATATGAAATAACAATATTAGACTTTTAGGAATTCGACCTCCCAAATTTGACCTGGAAAATCAAGAGGAATTTTATCTCCAATTTATAAGCACTCAACCCCTTGGATAGTAAACTTTGATCGCCTGCGGGTATTATAAATTCAACATGCCTCAGAAGGTGAGATTTCAACCTCTAATATAAAATAGGTCTCGGTCTCTGGGAAAGAGGATAATTAACCCCAATAGCTAGATGCTCTTGGCTTGAATGATAAATTATACTCAGCCTCTTGAGATCAACATGGAAACTATGCCTTCGAGTGACACATTTGGCCTCAATTTATGAGAAATCACCCTCCTGATGAAACACAAATTTCTTAGTAACCATATCGACAACTATTACGTGCCTATATGAGTCTATCCTTGGTCATTTCAACACGACTCATGGGATGTCTGATTTCATCCGTAGAACTATTGGAGTTAAGCAAGGTTGTCCATTGTCCCCTACCCTATTTGGGATATATATTGATGAGTTGGAGGCATTTCTACATGAGAATATCTAAGCGACCGATGGATTCCTTCTTCAATAGGTTCTAATATATATTTAATCTTTGTTGACAATATGGTTCTCCTCTCCTCATCCCCAGAAGCATTATAGAGGCAACTGGATGCCTTAACCCTATGTTGTGATCTTGGATAGTTGACGGTCAACCTGGGTAAAAAAAAGGTTATGATCTTCAATGGGGTGAAGAAAAATTCAGACCTTCACTTCCTATTCAAAAGGGGGGAGTTTGAGATCACCAACACATATACTTACTTGGGGGTGCGATTCTCAAGTCCCCACTTCAGTTTTCGACCAACGCTTCGGCCTCATATCAACAAAGGGTATGGATCCTTAGCACTTCTCGAGAGACAATGCTTTCAACATCACTTCTAGGAAATCTCGTCCAAGATGAGTCTCGTGGACACCTTGATCCATCCCATTGTTCTATATGACTTAAAGATTTAGGGACCTCCTTACTTGAGTCGGATTGGGCTTCAGCTGAAAGAGTCCAAATTCTTCTTCTCTGTTGCATCATTAGATGCAAACATACAATACCTCAACACATCATCCTTGCAGAGTTTGGAGCTCAACCTTTTTGTCTTAAAATGGTCTTAAGATTGGTCTCATTCTTGCATCATGTTTGAGGCTTTGCAGACTCGATAAATAGTAGGGATTGATATCCTTACTTGGAATATTTCTCTTCTGAGACTATTTCCCATTCTACTCCCTCAGGTTGGGCAATATGTTGGTTTACAATAGTTTCATATCTCTTAGAGTCAGTGGGCATTTAGTTGGATCGTATTCCTCCTTTCCGATAATCCTTAGATGCTCTTAGTCACCTTTTACCCACTAGACAGGCACTGAACAAGATCATCAGGGAGGACATATACAGGAATTTTGTCCATGTTACCTACGACAATCCTCTGGGAGGGCTGCGCCCAAACATGGATTTCTACATTGATCACTTCTTGGAGTTGAGAGACAGGCTCATTGTTCGACCCCAGTATAAATTTATCCACTGGATGCATGCTCTTTGGATTCCTCTAGGTCAGTTCAAAGTAGGTTCTCATAGACTTCAGGTAGAGACAAACCACCAGTTTGATAGACCAGACATAATCTTCTAGGTATGTCATTTATAGGAAGTGGAGACCGAGGTGCACTTCATTTTTGGATGCCATGTCTACTATGAGATCAAAGGAAGGTTGCATTGCTTGTTCAGAGATCAGACCCTCGCCGAATTTTTTAGGTATCCCAATCAAAGATGTTTGGCCCTATATATGCATGAGGCTCTTAGGTTCTGAGTCCATATTCTTTAGCCTCCCATCAGACTAGACTACACACAGAGGTTCACAACATTTTTCAGGACACTACCTTCAGACAAGGGCACCAAGAGGCCGATTGATACTATTTCATATGCAGACTCTAGATCAGTGAGGATCTGTGGGACCTCACCCCACCACAATAGATTTCAGCAGAAAATCTGTCTCAGATCTGTTCTTGGGAGATAGACTAGGTCGTCCAGACCTCAGCAGTGCACGAACTCCCTTAGGAAATGGTTTAGTGGATGATCCTCAGTTTCCACCAACCTTTCATTGGGGCACCAAAATTTGTGGAGTTTTCTTCTATGTTGTTCATCGGCCTCGGATGTTAGGATAGATGGGTCTGATTCAGACCCATTAGCTCCTAGTTATTCTCCACTATGGAATTCCATACATTGTATCTTTTATGTTCCTTCGTTGCACCTTTTATATTCATGCATTGTATTTTTTTTATAGAAGACCGTTTGGTTCTCTCGCATTGTATTGACATCATTCTACTCAATAGTCCCTTTGACCTGCTTTGTGGTCAATAGGGACATACATATAACTATCTTATATTATCTTAGCAATATTAGTCTTCTAATGAATGCAGTTTGACCTATAGACAAGGAAAGGAAGAAACAATGATTGAAATGGGCTGCTACAGTAAGTCGATCCTGCTCCAAATGAAAAAATTGCCTCGTTAGGATTTGGTGAATCCCATCAATAGAAAATGCTAGCTTTCCATTCCCCAATCAAGTGCTTTCAGCCTGAGATTAGAATCGATTTCTCGACCTTGGATATGATTCCCTTAGCCTATGAAAAATCATGCATTTGACCTCTTTGATGAATGGTACTTGGCCACTTTAGAAACTACATACTCGTTCTTGAAAACATTATGCTCACGAATTGCATAAAAATTGTGCACTTAGAACTTGGAAAATGGAACTCTTGGCCTGCCAATATAATCTCATACTTAGCTTCCCAAAATTGAGAAATTTCTTGAACAATTTATGGAGGAAATCAACCTTTAGTGAGATGGTATTCAATCTACTTAATGAAGATGATTTAGGCTGTAGGAACTGCTCTTCAACCTCCAAATAATAATGAGATTCTTGTCCCACTGATGACGTTATCCTGAAGTATTCTCGATATTTCTGATTATAGAACTCGACCTTTCTGAAATGAATGTGCTCAGTCCTTCTTGGGAACTCAAAATCTAGCTTCTGGGTAGGATAAACTTGAATTGGGCAAACTTTTGGTAAATATTAAATCTATCTTCCAATGTTCTATCTTGCACAAGTTCAATCCTCAATGGAAATTCTCTAGCAATATTAATGGAAGTAGATATGAGGAAACTCGATCTCCAAGAGGGAAATTCTCCATAAAATGATATTAACTCATCCACTTGCAATAATATTTTGGCAGTGTGTTTCTCTTTGGCCCTTCCAAAAATAATCCCATGATCTTGTCTTGAAGTCATTCTGGAAAAACCCTCAATATGTCAGGAAAACCATTTTTGATACCACTGTAACATCTCGAATGAATGTTTTTATTAAAAATTCACAACATTTTTATTTTTTGATATTACTCCATAGAATACAATCAAAACACTATACAATTTGCAAAATTTAACACAAATAACATTGCCAACAATTGGATCAAATTTTACAATAAAACCCAGGAAACCAAAAAAAATGCGGTAACTCAAACTCAACTTTATTATAATAATTGAAATAAGGATTACATGCCAATGCTACTGAAGATACCTGAGATATAATAAACTACAACTAGGAATGTAGCTCCATTTGAGGATATGGATGATCCTCACTCCAATATTCATATTTGTTGTAGATCTAATCTCCAATAATACCATTGAAGCTATGTGATATTTTTGGGTGAAATATCCTCAATGGCAGGTTGGGTTTTCGTCCAACTCACAAGAGGAAACCCAAGGTTTTTGTCTTGGGGCTTACTGAAGTTGAGATCCACTTTACCAAAACCTCTCCAACAAGAAAATATTACAACTCCAAGATGTCCCAAATGATTTGCTTCCCCTCCTTTTATAGATCTAATGGATCCCTCTCCATCATTCTAGAAGCATTTTATTTTATTATTTTATTTCCATTCTAGAAGATTCTCCCCTTTATTTTATCTAAGTGACTTTTATTTTATTTTATTTAAGTCACTTTTCCTCTTCTGGCATTTTTAAGCATTTTCCCATTTTTTATTTAATTAGTGACTAATTAAAGTCACTTTTAATCTAGGAAAATAATAAATATTCCTCTACAATATCTCCGGTCACTGAAAGTCACTTTTCACCATCCCATATTGTAGATCTATTCATTCCATTCCAACAAGATACTACACTAACATGTTTCATCAAACACTCCTCCCAAAATGACACCTTAAGCGCATTTAGTTAAGATATGCTCAATAATGATATTATTTTATGGGAATTGTCACAATGCAGCGAAACCAAGAATACATTGTGTGGAATGGACCCTAATGATGAATTATAGCAAGTGAACTCCATAAGACTCCTCCAAAACCCTCCGGGCACACTGATAATGAAATATTGGTCCATCATGGTTGCATCATAAGGGAAATTGAAAATGGGGATATTAGTAATATCCCTTTCAGAATATTTGGCTAAAATAACAATGATTATATTACGACAAAATTGTCCTAGGAAATACACATAGAAAATGCCATAAATTTATGATATTTTGTTTCCAACAATATTTTAGATTTGCAATGTAGCCTAGAAAATACACAATGTTGGTACTACGAAAAATTCATGAAAATAATACAACCAACCTAGATCCATCTTAACTCCGGATCTATAAAGCGCCGAGAGGGATCAAATCTTTTGAGGTGAAAACCTATCTGTTGAGTGAAAAACTTGAGGAAAGGTTTGCACCTCGAGATAATTGATCCCTCTCGACACTTGATAGATCCAAAGTTAAGATGGATCTAGGTTGGTCTCAGCCGTGTGCGACCAGTAAATATCTAATGAACATATGATTAATTTTATCAATAATATGTAAATTCATCTAATATTAATATAATCATTTTAAATATGCTTAGTTACCTCAGTTTGTTGAGATGATACATACTGTTAATAACTTTAACGATGAAAAATGATGAAATAAAAATTTTGAACGTAAAGTGACAATTTAATAGTGTTGAATGATAGAATATGTGAATAATAAGAATATAGTCAATTACAAATAGTCTTCATTGTGATTAATCTCAAATTATTTTGTTCTACTATTCTTATTGTCACCCTTTTTACTTTTGTCATCTTTTCATATCGGTTATATGAAAAGGACAGGTTAAATCGTAAACCATTTAAATCCTTAGCTCGAGCTATTGTAGTAAACATCATACCTTGTCCCTCTTTCTCTCCAATATTAACAGGTTGAATTACTATAACCCAAAAGTCAATGTACATTGTCAATATTTTTTTGTGCTTACACTGAAATCAATGCACAATGTTAATCCAATCACTTTAAAATTAATGTACCATTATACATCTAATTACATCAAATCATAAATCAACATCTACACTGAAACCATTGCATCTAAAGAAAGCAATCAAATAATATTAGAAAACAACATTTACACTCAAATCAATGCATCTAATGCAAGCAATCAAATAGGATTAGAAATCAACATCTACACTCAAATCAATGCATCAAGTGCAAGTAAGAAAATAGGATTATATATCAACACTACACTAAAATCAATGCATCTAGTGCAAGCAATCAAATAGGATTAGAAATCACCATCTAGACTGAAATCAATGCATTTAGTGCAAGCAATCAAATAGGGTTAGAAATCAACACCTACATTAAAATCAATGCATCTAGTGTAAGCAATGAAATAGGATTAGAAATCACCATCTACACTGAAATTAATGCATTTAGTGCAATCAATCAAATAGGATTAGAAATCATCTACATTGAAATCAATGCATCTAGTGCAAGCAATAAAATATCCTTAGAAATCAACATCTACACTAAAATCAGTGCATCTAGTGCAAGCAATCAAATAGGATTAGAAATCACCATCTACATTGAAATCAAAGCATCCAGTGCAAGAAATATTCTTCCCTCTCTCCCTGCTCCATCTATATCTATATATCCCTCCATGTATCCTTCTTTGTCTCTCTATCTCAGCCCCCCAAACACACACACTCTCTCACTCCATATTTAGCAATCTTTCTATCCCTCTCTTCACTTTCCATCTATATATCTATCTCCCTTTTTCTCTCTATATCACCCTCAAAAAATACACTCTCTTTATCCAATCTATTGTTGGAAGTTTAACAACTAATTATGTAAAGTTGGGTAAAATATGTTAATAGTTTTATACTGAAACATCGGTTATGTAACTGAGGAGGCTCATATAAAAATGATGAATCCTGGAACTATTGTATGGAGAATCATTTATTGATTGAATAGAGATTCAAATCCCTTGCCCCGTGGATGTTTCCTTGACACTCTGTTAGGGTTTTACCACGTAACTCCTGTGTTATTACTTGTGTGTTTGCATTGAGTTTTCCTGTTAGTTGCATGTTTCCCTGACACTCTGTCAGAGTTTTACCACGTAACTCTTATGTTATTACTTGTGTGTTTGCATTCCGTTTTCTTGCCAGTTGCCTTCTTTCTTGGTTAATCTATAACTATAATGCCTTCTTTATTTCTTGATAGTAACTTATCAACCTACAATTTATCAACCTACAATTGGTATCGGAGCAAATGAGTTGAGTTTGAGTCCTGCGTGTGGAGGCATTTGAGCATTAATTTTTTTTTTTAAAGGTTGTGGTCCTGTGTGATCTGCATACTCTGCATCATTACTGGAATGAGACTACCCGCATACATCATTGCTGGACGTAAAGACCAGAGCTGACTCAGTTGTGTTGCGTGTTAAGCTGTGAGTACTGCGTGACCAAAGCTTAAGTTGAGTTGCTGCGTGTTAACATATTGCCAAAGGCTGAGGAGAGGAGGACTGCACCTGGACCAGAGCGAAAATTGATTATGGAGGCTTTTTGCTACGTGAAGGGAGGCTTTGCTGCGTGAAGAGAGTTAGCAATGATGACTTTGCGTCCCTGCCTGTGAACCCCTCATTGACCACGCTGCCATAGTGGTCCCTGCATTCTGAGTGGAACCATCGAACCAAAGGTTCTCACTTTGCGTTCTACGTGTTGCTGGCCATAGACCTGCGTTCTGCGTAGAAGAGCCATCGAACCAGAGGTGAGCATGTGTGGGGTCTGCGATGTCAAACCAGAACCCATCGAAGAAGCTCCTGCCCCTGCGTGAAGGGCAACACTGTTGCGATGAAGGAGCTTGTGTGCTGCCAGAGTAGAGCCTGCATGCTGCCAGAGGCTTGGCTTGTGAATCCGGGTAATTTTTTTTAAATTTGAGAGAAATTTTTCTAGGAATTTTTTTTTCCAGAAATTTATACAAATTTGGAGGAAAGAAAACAAAGGATTTTCATTAATTTGAAGGAAAAATCTGTTGAAGGGTTGCTTGGAAAAATCTGTTGAAGGGGGGTTGTTTTTTGTTTGAAAAAAGGGGATTTTTTTTTTTTAATACAAAAAGTTTTTGAAGAAACAAAAAAAATATAAATCCTAGTTGAAAGACTAAAGACTGAAACCCTAGGAGAAAAAAAAATTGCCAAGATGTCGAATGCAAAATTCGAGGTGGATAAATTCACTGGCAAGAGCAATTTTGCTCTTTGGAAACTGAAGGTTAGGGATCTGTTGGTGCAACAACGGTTGCACAAGGCATTGGACGAGGCAACTAAGAAAACTGCAACCATGACTTATTCTGACTGGGAGGACTTGGATGCTCGAGCTCTCAGTGCCATCAGGTTATGCCTGGCGGATGAAGTTCTCTTCAACATTGTTGAAGAGAGTACAGCTTAATGTTTATGGGAAAAACTGGAAAAACTCTATATGACAAAGTCGTTAACCAATATAATTTATTTGAAAAGACAACTGTACAGTCTCTGAATGAAGGAGGGTTCAAAAGTTGCAGAACATTTGAATGTTTTTAATACACTCATATGCCAATTAACAGATATTGAAGTTAAAATTCAGGAAGAAGACAAAGCTATAACCTTGCTGTGTTCTCTGCCCGAATCATGGGACCACTTCTTAACTTCAATCAGCTTGAGCACCGTTGATTCTTTGAAATTTGAATCAGTTGTGGGAGCTCTCTTGTTTGAAGAAGTACGAAGGAAATCCAATACTGAAACAGTTGCATTAGAAGCCATGATAGCTAGAGGATGGTCAAAGGAAAGAGGAGAAAAAGCAAGGGGGTCTTCCAGATCTAAATCAAAGGGAAAGAAGTGTAAGGAAAAATGTTGGCACTGCAATAAAATTGGACACCTGAAGAAACACTGTTGGAAACGAAAAGAATCTGATAACCCGAAGAAGGAAGCAAATCAGGTCGATTCAGGTATGATAGACGAAGTTTTATCTGCTGAAGAATTATGTATGATAGATGAAACTTTACCTGAATGTAATGTCTCTCAGGGTTTAGAAAGTTGGTTGTTAGACTCTGGTGCTTCTCATCACATGTGTCCACACAGAAATTGGTTTACTTCGTATGAAAATGTAAATGGTAGTTCTGTGTTTATGGGTAATAATGTATCATGTCAGACTGTTGGGATGGGAAATATTAGGATTAAAATGTATGATAACACAGTTAGAACATTAACTAGTGTTAGACATGTACCTGATTTGAAGAAAAATTTGATTTCTTTGGGAGTGTTGGATTCGGATGGTTATAAGTTTACAGGTCAGAATGGCATGCTGAAAGTCTTTAAAGGCACCCTAGTTGTTATGAAAGCAGAAAAGGTCAGAAATCTTTACAAACTCAAAGGAAGTACTCAGATTAGTGAAGCAGTGATTGCGTAAGAAAAAGAAGAAGCAGGTACTCATCTATGGCATCAATGATTGGGTCACATGAGCGAGAAAGGTCTTCAGATACTGATGAAACGTAAATCTATTCCCGATCTGAAATCTTTGAAGTTAAATTTCTGTAAACATTGTGTGTATGGAAAACAGTGTAAACAGAGATTTAAAATTGGAAATCATAATAGTAAAGATATTTTAGACTATATTCATTCTGATCTGTGGGGACCATCTCCTGTTGTATCATATGGAGGTGCTCTATATTTTTTAATGTTTATTGATGATTTCTCCCATAAAGTTTGGGTTTTTATGCTAAAAAAGAAAGCTGATGTATTCAATGTCTTTAAACAATTTAAAGCAATGGTAGAGAAAAGAACAGGCAAATCAATTAAATTTTTAAGAACTGACAATGGTGGTGAATTCACTTCAATAGAATTTGAACAATACTGTAAGGATGAAGGAATTATTAGACACAAAACTGCGGTTTATACTCCTCAGCAAAATGGTGTTTCTGAACGTATGAATCGAACTCTTATGGAAAGAGCCAGAAGCATGATCAGCAATGCTAACTTGCAAAAGGAGTTGTGGGCAAAAGCAGTATCCACTGCTTGTTATTTAGTTAACAGATCACCTTCAGTAGCAATTAATTGTAAAATTCCTGAAGAAGTTTGGACAGGTCAATCTTGTGATTATTCACATTTAAGGATATTTGGTTGTGATGCTTATTCTCTTATTCCTAAAAATCAGCATTCAAAATTAGATCCAAAATCGAAATGTTATTTCTTTGTTGGATATGACTATGCAGTGAAAGGATATAGGTTGTGGGATCCTACATCACGGAAGATAGTCATTAGTAGAGATGTGACATTTGATGAATCTTCTCTTTTAAAATCAAATGTTGAAATAATTAAATAGGAACAGGTATCGCCAAATCAACAAGTTTAGTTGGAGACTAGACCTTTCAGTGATAGTCAAAAGGAAGAAGAGACTTCTGGAGAAAAAGGTGTTGAAGGTACAAAGGAAGATGTTGAAGTTTCTGAACTAGTTCAGCAACCAGTCACTCTAATAAGGTCTACAAGGGAAAGAAAAACTCCCAAAAGGTATGAAGATTCTGCTTCATCTTTTGCTTTGATTACTGAAGATGGGGAACCTTCTTGTTCTCAGGAAGTAGTATATGATACAGATAGCGAAAAATGGAAAACGGCTATGGAAGAAGAAATGGATTCCTTAGCCAAGAACAATACCTAGGATCTTGTAGAACTTCCTGAAGGGAGAAGTGTTGTTGGATGCAAGTGGGTCTTCAAACTGAAATGGAAAGCTTATGGAAGTATTGAAAGGTATAAGGTGAGTCTGGTAGCAGAAGGGTATTCTCAGGTTGAAGGTATCGAGTTTCATGAGATCTTTTCACCAGTTGTAAAACTTGTTTCTATTCATACTGTGTTGGCACTAACTGCATTACTTAATCTTGAGTTAGGACAGTTAGATGTTAAAACAACTTTTCTGCATGGTGATTTGAATGAAGAGATATATATGGAACAATTAGAAGGTTTTGTACAAGGTCGCAGCAGAAGATTAGTTTTCAAGCTCAGGAAATCATTGTATGGTCTAAGGCAGTCTCCCAAACAATTGTACAAGAAGTTTGATTCCTTCATGGTGAGCCAGAACTTTATAAGAAGTGAGTATGATCATTGCGTATACTTCAAAATTTTCAATGGCATATTCATTATCTTAGCTTTGTATGTTGACGATATGCTTATTGCAAGCAAAAGCATGGAAGAGATCAACAGATTAAAGGCTCACTCTCTAGGACATTTGATATGAAGGATCTTGGAGCAGAAAAACATATCTTGGGCATGGAGATACACAGTAGAAGTATGTGGAGAAAGTACTTGAAAAGTTCTGTATGAACAATGTGAAACCTGTTAATGTTCCATTAGCTTCCCATTTTAAGCTTTCTTCGGTTTTGAGTCCTAGAACTGATGAAGAAAAGAAGTATATGTCTCATGTACCATATGCAAATGATGTAGGCAACTTAATGTATGCGATGGTATCTACAAGACCTGACATTTCACATGCAGTTGGAGTTGTCAACAGGTTCATGGCAAATCTAGGTGAAGAACATTGGCGAGCAATGAAATGGGTGCTTCGATATTTAAGAGGCACAACTGACCATTGCATCATCTTTAGTGGTAGTGAAGGATTAGTCTGCGGATATGTAGATGCTGATTATGCAGGTGATTTGGACAAAAGAAGATCTACTACAGGTTATGTCTTTACTCTTGTAGGTGGAGCAATTAGTTGGATGTCAAAGCTTCAAGAAACAGTTGCATTGTCCACTACCGAAGTAGAATATATAGCTGCTTCAGATGCTAGTAAAGAAGCAATCTGGTTAAATGGTCTTCTTGATGAGATTGGAAGGATGCAAGAGAAAGTGAATGTACTTTGTGACAGTCAAAGTGCTATTCACTTGGCTACAATCCTGCTTATCATAGCAAAACCAAGCATATTGATGTAAGGTATCATTTTCTGAGACATGTGATCGATTCTGGAAAAGTAGCTCTTCAAAAGGTCCACACGCGAGAGAATTGTACAGACATATTCACAAAGTCAGTTATAGTAGAGAAGCTGCGATGGTGTTTAGCTTCTCTTGGCTTGGAGAAAAGATGATGAATGGGCATGGGAAAGGGATTAGGAAAATTGTTGTCAAGGTGGAGGTAGTTAAATGAGTTACTGATCAGTAATAAATTAACCAAGAAAGGAATGTAACTAACTGGAAACTGAATACAATCACACAAGAAATAACACAGGATTTACGTGGTAAAACCTTGACAGGGTGTCAAGGAAATATCCACGGGGCAAGGGATTGGAATCTCTATTCAATCAATAAATGATTCTCTATACAATAGTTCGAGCATTCATCAGTTTTATATGATCCTCCTCAGTGACATAACCGATGTTCCAGTATAAAACTAACTTGTTAATAATTAATACATTTTACCCAAATTTACATAAATAGTTTTCAAACTTCCAACATCTATCTATCTATCCCTCCCTCCTTCTCTCTCTCTCTCCCTCTCTTCCCCTTCTCTCCCTCTCCCTCGCTTCTATCTATCTTCCCTCTTGCTGTCCTCTCTCCCTCTCTCTCCATCTTCCTTATCTCTTCCTCTCTCTCCCTCTCCTCCTTTATCTCTCTATTTATTTCTTCTTACATACCTCTCTGTCCCCCTCCAACTCCATCTCTCTTTCCCTCCTCTCCACTCTCTCACATCCTCTCTCTCTTCCTTCCTCTCTCCCTTTATCTCCCACATCTCTCTATCTCTCTCTTCACCCTCCAACTCTGTTACTATATCCCTCCCTCTCTCCTCTCTCCTTATTTATCTCTTTATCTCACCCCCAAACATACACACTCTCTCTCCATATCTCCCTTGTCACTCCCTCTCTCTCTCCCCTTCTCAATATCTATGTATTTCTTCTTCCCCCCCTTTCCTCCCCTTCAACTCCATCTCCCTATCACTCCCTCTCTCCACCTCTCTCTCAAGTCTGCTCTCTTGTACTTCATCTCTCTCCCTCTATATTCCCCCATCTCTCTCTCTCTCTTCCCTCAAATCCTCTCTCTTCCCCCATCACTCTCCCTCTTTCTCTCTCCAAGTATGTTACTATATCCCTCCCTCTCTCCTTCTCTCTCCTTATCTCCCCCCTTCTCTATATCTCTCCTTCTTAGTCTCTTTATCCCACCCCTAAACATACACTCGCTCTCTCTCCGCTTCTCTTACTCTCTTTGTCTTTATTCTTCCCTCCCTCTCTCCCTCTCCAACTCCATATCCTTATCCCTCCCTCTCTCCTCCTCTCTCTCAAATCCTCTCTCTCCCTTTCTCTCATACCTCCCTATCTCTTCCCCCATCTCTCTCTCTCTCTCTCTGCTCTCCAATCTTCTCACTTTCTCCCTCCCTCTCTCCTTCTCTCCCCCCTTCCATCTTTGTGTCTCCCTCTCCCTCTCTTACCCTTCTCTACCTCTCTCACTATTCATCCTCTATCTCTCTTCATTCCTCCTCTCCCCTCTCCTTCAGTTTATCTCCATCTATCCTTTGTCACTCCCCGTATCTCTCCACCTTTATCACTCTATGTCTTTGTTCATCCCTCCCATATATATATCTAGAGTTAATATATATAATGATATATTAATACATTATATAATATAACAAATTTAATATTGTATTAATCCAAAGTTATTAAATTTAATAATATTAATATTATAATATATTAATATGAATATTAGATTGAATAATAATAATAATAATAATAATATCAATCTTTTAAAATTAATATTAGGGTTAATAATGTTTTTTTGCATGGTATTACTAATAATTTGGCGCATGGTATTTGGCTCCTACGCTTCACCTAAAAAACCTCTTTTTTTAGTGTTAGTAAGTATAAAGGGGTTTATGGGGTAAAATAAAAAAAGGTTTTATTTATTTACCATGTGTGATTTATTTATATTTTTATTTATTTATCATATATTTTTTATTTACCATGGTATTTGGCCCATAGTCTTAGTATATAATTAGATGTTGTTTTTTAATCCTATTTGATATATTTTTATTTATTTACCATACCTCTTTACACTTTTTTATATTTATTTATTTACCCTACCTCTTTTATAAATATGGTATTTGGCCCATAGGCTTCACCTAAATAAAACCTCTTTTTTGAGTTTTCTTAAATATAAAGAGGTTTATGGAGTAAATATTAAAAGAGGTTTTATTTATTTACCATACCTCTAGTTTATTTGTATTTTTATTTATTTACCACACCTCTCGAGTAAATATAAAAAAGGTTTTATTTATTTACAATACCTTTATTTATATTTTTATTTATTTACCATAACTCTTTTTTGAGTGTTCGTAAACCTCTTTATATTTTAAATTTATATTGCGTTTATACATAATAATAATTAGATTTATATTTTTATGTATTTACCATACCTCTTTTTTGAGTGTTCATAAACCTCTTTATATTTTATATTTATATTGTGTTTTTACATAATAATATGATTGATAGGGCCCACATTAGATTAAAAATGTTAAAATTTTTTACATTTAGTTTTTGCGTGTTTACATTTAGTTTTTGCGTGAGATTTACCCCATACTGGGTTGTAAACAGCCTTTCAGCGCAACTAGATAAATAACTGAAAATGACACAATAAAAATAAGCAAGAGGAAAATGCAACAAGATAAATAACCGAAATGACACAAGAAAAATAAACAAGAGGAAAATGCAGCTAATCTCAAGTTTATTATATTAACCATAAATATGAGTAATGACAATACAAAATAGCTAGAAATAGTTGAGATGATGAGAGTCTCGAACAACTACAACAAATTAGATCTTGCCTCAAAATATTTTTGCTGCAACACTGGATATGGCCTCCCAAAATTGAACTGCAACTAATAAGCACTCCAACGAATTATGAATGAAATCACCAAGGGATGAGATGAGTTTTCACGCATTCTCACCAAATCACCCAAGGGTTTTCGTCCTGAGGCTATTGAAGCTGAGAACTAGGTTCTGCAAACCTCACCAAAGATAAATACACAAATCTAAGATATCATAAATGAGAACTAGGTTCTGCAAACCTCACTAAAGATAAATACACAAATCTACGATATCCCAAATGATTTGCTTGCCCTCCTTCTATAGATCTAATGGAACCCTCTCCATCCTTCTAGAAGCATTTTATTTTATTATTTTATCTCCATTCTAGAAGATTCTCCCGTTTACTTTATTTAAGTGAATTTTATTTTATTTAAATCACTTTTCCCCTAATAACCTTTTTAAGCATTTTCCCCCTTTTTATTTAATTAGTGACTAACTAAGTCACTTTTAACGAGGAAAATGGTAAATCCACCTCTAGATGTCTTTGGCCATTGGAAGTCACATTTTACCATCCCAACTTGTAGATCTTTTCGTTTTGTTTCCAACAAGCTATTACACTAAGGTGTTTTCTTAAATACTACTCCCAAAATCACACCCAAAACATATTTAATTAAAATATGCTCAATAATAACCTTGTTTGACAGGAATTGCAGCGGAACCAAGAATAAGTTGTTCAGAATTGACCCTAATGATGATTTATTCCAATCAAACTATGTCAGACCCCATAAGATTCCTCCAAAATTCTGGGCCCATTGATAATGAAATCTCGATCCATCCTAACTGCATCATAATGGAAACTGTAAATGGGGACATTACTATGACATTCTTCTAGGTTGTATGATTCTTTGGAGAATTCTATCTCTAGAAGTTGTGTGAGTTATGAGTAGTTATCTTCTCTCAACTCGTGGGTTAATATTTCTTCCAGTTGTTCTCCTCACATTTATGTTCCTGGATATTCCCTTCATTCAACTTATTTGAACAATGTTTCATCTCTGGTTCTAGGTTCTTCTTCTATCAAATGGTTGACCATGAGTTTTCTCCAACTCGTTTGTGTTATGTTGGGTCCCTATAATACTAGTGATTACCCCATTACTATTGTAGTTAAACCCCTTATTTATATTGTTGTGCCCCTATTACCCCCATATTGTTATTTCTGTGCCCCATAGAATCCCTCTATTGTTATTTTTGTGGCTTTATATTATTATTGTTAGGTAAGCTGGATTATATTGTGACTCCTTAGACTCCTATATATAGAAAGGAGGTTTTGTCATTTGTATCATCCAAGAATTGTTCATTTATGTAATGTAAAGGATCCCCTCGAAGAGGCTGAATTATAAGGCGTTGATCTATCTTTTCTATCTTTTCTTGAGCTGGTTTCATAACATTTGGTATCAGAGCTTTGGATTCTAGGGTTTCGCTGCTCCAAATAGGTCATCGGGAATTTTTGCTATAACTTTTTTTCTGTGACGTTTCAGAAGTCGCAAAAAAAACCATTTGAGAAGAAATCACGCTGAACCTTGGGTCCAAATTTCAGAGCTTTTCGCGCAATATTTGCGGAGATATGATCTGAGGAAGTTGGTTTTTTGCAGACTTCTGAATTACATTCAAAACAGGTGACTGGGGAAAATCGTCATAAATTTCTCTCTGGGGATCGGATTGAAATTTCGTAAGAAGGTATAGAAAGAGGATGGAATTTAGTTTCTTGTGTGTGTGTTTCAGATTCAAAGGTTGAAATAGTGACGCGTGGTACGTCGTACAATTTCACTCTACTGAACTAGTCTAAAAGCAAGTCACTGTGGGAGATTTCACATAACTCTTCCTTGGAGAATCCAATTTGGCTCAGACTTGTGGCATTGGAAAGAGGACGCAGAAGGCTACTGCAGGTAGCAATTTCAGAACTGGATGATATGAAATTACAGAGATACATCAGATTCAATATCAGGCTTCTATAAAGTGAAAAAAGGTGTGTAGTTTTTTTTTTTAATTTTTGTGTAAGCTTGGTTTAACGGAATTCAAAAGGCATAGTAAAGCATTATTATCAGTAACTGATGCCTTGAGGAAAGAAAATGCAAACACCCAGTAAGGATCCTGAAATCTCCAGCATGACTCATGAATAAGAGGAAGAAATGCTACATGATATATCAAAATTACAAGAACAAGTGCAACAAATGTCACGCTCACAAAAGCTAACAGAAGCTAAGATAAGTGGCGTGGAATCTAAGATAAAGGGAATGGAAGCTAAGATGGATGATTCAAAGACAGATTTGAAGAGAGACATGGTAGATTTGAAGATATATTTGAAGACAGACATCGAAGAATTGAAGAAGTTGCTACAAGAAAGGGTCACTAATGGTGAAAAGGTAGTAAAGGAAACTCATGATGAGAACAAAATAAATGTTAATCATGATTCCATAGACGCTAATGTTGGATCGAAGAATCACCATATTCCAAAAATCGACATGAGGAAGTTTGATGGCAAGGATCCCGCCACATGGATATTACAGATGGAGCAATTCTTCGATCTCAATAATGTGCAAAACGCACAAAAGGTACGTATGGCAACTGTATATTTGGAACCAAATCAGTTTGTATGGTATCAGTGGCTTTGCTCTCGTAAACAATTTATCACTTGGGCAATTTTTACAGAAGAATTGATAGCACATTATGAAGATACAAAAAGCAACACTTTTTTTTTAATTCAGTAATTGGAGCACATTGAGGAGTTCCAAAAATTGAACATAAGGGTAAAAGATATTCCAGAGGAGCATAGGATTGATGTGTTCATAGGGTCTTTAAAGGATAATATCCAACATGACGTTTTCCTTTGGGAACCTGATTCATTAGAGAAGGCATTCAGGTTAGCAAGAAAATGGAAAGAAAAATTATGGCAACCAGGAAGCATACCACTCACAACTATAAAGACGTAAGTGTTGTTGCCCCTAGTCTTCCACAACCTATAAGGTTGACACCACAACAATTGAAAGAAAAAATAGCAAAAGGGCTTGTTACAGTTGTGATAGCAAATACATAAAGGTCATAAGTGTGTGAGAAGAAATTATTCTACATA
The DNA here is from genome assembly GCA_031772625.1 of Pinus tabuliformis. Classification (NCBI taxonomy): domain Eukaryota; kingdom Viridiplantae; phylum Streptophyta; class Pinopsida; order Pinales; family Pinaceae; genus Pinus; species Pinus tabuliformis. The sequence goes on from CM062818.1 coordinate 385,631,583, forward strand.
GATTGTGAAGAGGAAGAAGAAAAGGAGCAAGAAAGGTCAAAAGAAGAAGATATATTCCAGGAACAAAGCCTAGATGAAGAACAAATAAATCCGACCATATCTTGTAATGCATTGGCGGGAATTACCACTCCTCAAACCATCAAGATAGAAGGACAAATCAAGAAGAAAAAGGTAATAGTGTTGATTGATTCAGGAAGCACCCACAATTTTATTCATTGTAGGGTAGCAAAAGAATTGAATTGCTTCCTATATCCAGCACCAGAGTGTCAAGTGATGATTGCAAATGGAGGAACATAAATTGCTCTGGAAAGTGCCATAATATCAAGCTATCCATGGGAGAATATATATTGACTAGCCCAATGCTTTCCATTCAAAAAGAGGTGTTGATGTTGTACTAGGAGTCCAATGGCTACAATCCTTGGGTACAATAGCTTTTTATTTTCAAGAACTTTTCATCAAATTTTCTACGGAAGGAAAGGAAGCTGAATTAAGGGGTATTGCAGGGAAACCAGGAAAGATAATCAACTCTAATGGCATGACAAAGCTTCTAAAAAAGGAGCAAAGAGGTGTAATTGCACAATTATGTTCGCTAGATGTTTCCACATTGGAATCATCTATTTCTCCAGATCTCCAAAAAGTCCTGGACAATCATTCCAAGGTATTTGAGACTCCAAAAGATCTCCCACCTATGCGTGATCATGATCATGCTATTCATCTGATTCCAGGAAGTGTTCCTCCAAACATCAGGTCGTACAGATATCCCTATGCCCAAAAGAGTGAAATTGAACATATGGTTGCAGAAATGCTAGAGGCGGGTATAATTCAACCAAGTCAAAGTTCTTTCTCAGCTCCAGTAGTATTGGTGCACAAGAAGGATGGATCATGGCGCATGTGTCCGGATTATAGGGAGCTCAACAAGCTCACTATTAAAGATAAGTTCCCATTCCTGTTATTGATGAATTACTGGATGAATTGCATGGATCAATTTACTTCACCAAGTTGGATCTTCGTTCGAGATATCATCAAATCAGAAAGAAGATTGAAGACATTAAAAAAACGGCATTTAGAACTCATGAGGATCATTATGAATTTTTGGTCATGCCTTTTGGCCTTACCAATGCACCTTCAACATTTCAAGGTTTGATGAATTCAATTTTAAACCATTCCTTAGAAAATTTGTGTTAGTAATTTTTGATGATATACTAATCTACAACAAGTCTTGGAAGGATCATGTTGAACATGTTGACAGGGTGCTACAACTATTGGAGGAGAAACAATTATAGCAAAAAGATCAAATGTTTTTTGGAGTCAGGAGGAGAATATAAGGGTCATATTGTATCTATGAAGGC